>VWZO01012571.1:711825-736727 GCA_013396975.1 Bucco capensis
CAAAGCCTAGCCATACATTAAAATGGACTAGCAGCAACACAGCCAGCTTTTTACAGAGAAACAACCCAGTATGTAAAATTCTGCTAAAACCAGAAGACTCTGCCACTAATGTCATATACCCCACACACTTAACCAATCAGATGTAATTATCTTTAGTCAAATGTTAGAGTTTTATTTACCTTCCAGATTTCTTTGGTCTTGTCAGAAATGTTCATTCCAGGGAAAAATGGTGCTGAAAGTTTATGCAACACACATTTGGTGAAGGATTCTAAAATTTATTGAAGAAACTGTGGAACCATTAATGCTACCTTCCAGTTTTGGAATAGAGCACTGCTGTGTGTTTTTAGTTAGCTGTACTGACATGTATGTGGGACTATATTCTCCAATCTGATGCCAACATGACATTGAACACTTGCAGAGCACTGGATTCTACAACATAAGGAAACACCATGAGTGGTTTAAAACAGTCATTGATGCTATTATTCAGTGATGTTATAGATTACTGTTTTCCTAGGTTAATTTCAGTCTACATTAAACAAGTGGTTAATTGGATGAATTTATTGCCTCTAAAAACAAAACATAGTAAAGTATGTGATTCTATGTCAACTGTTGATAGCAGAGCAACACAATATGTCATCAAATGCAGCCAATGTAAATATGTAAAGAGCATGTCCCCAGAGCTTTCAGATGCACTCAGCTTAGTGAATTTTTTGGTGTAGTAAAATGAATAAATTTTATGCCCCCCACTCCCCCATTTTTTTTGGTGTAAGATGGCGCAATCTCTCTCTAATGTATTAAAGCTTCCCAGTTTAGAATTCACACTTTAGTGGCATCTAGCCTCTTCCCTAAGTCAGGTTTAAAATAAAAATGGAAATAATGAAAGGTAGATATTTATCTCCAGAAGCACTATCAATAACGGGGGGGAGGGAACCAAACCAAAACTCAAAACACCAGAGCACCTGAAAATACTCAATTGACATTCAGATAAAACTGTTTTATTGAGCATTAAAACATTGCCTCAGAGATAGAAACAAAACACAAGAAAATTGTTTATATTTAATTTTCACTTCATCTAATCCATATGAAAATTAGGTAAATTACTATAAGACAATAGAGCATGAAAAAACTTGGCTTTCCTCCATCTCATATAAATGGACAATTTCAAGATAAATTGCATTGTCTGTGAGATTATTACACATATTTTTTCCTTACTCAAAACATGTTTGCATCAAATAGTTACAAACTGATTGAGTCTCTTTCCTCTCTGCTCTTAGAAGGGACAAGTATAGAGAAACCAGCAGTCTTGAAGCACACAGATATATGTCACTGGATTCTCAGTTAAGAGGAGACTTGCACAGAAAGTTGTTTTTATCCCACTGGAAACCAAGCTTTTAAGTTCACTTTTCAACTGTAAATTTTTCTATTTGGGATTTTGTTTTATTTTTTTTCTTTCTCCAAATACAGGTTAAAAAAAAGTTCTTGCAATTCACTTCAGCAGAGCCTGGTTCTTGGGCTTCTTTCAAATTCAGGGACCCTAAAGCACCTTCAGATAGGACACAGGAGCCAATTTAAGAGATGAACTTGTTCACCTCTGAAGCTCCACCTCATCATCTTGACAGCACCAACTTCTACAAGAGCAAAAGAAAGCACTGCACAGGACCCTCAGGATCACAGATAAGCAGAAGTTAGAGAAACCCTGCAAGATGAGCCCAAGCATTGGAAGATTTTCCAGTTCAATTCACTGACTCATCACTATCATTTGCTTGGAAAGTGTTTGCTTTCCAAATACTGCTTGAAAATATCAGGTTTTACCATCGAAGGCTGAAATCCTATGAAAACAATTACTTGGGGGAAAAAAAAATCTACAAGTGTGCAGGCTTCATGAAGATGCTGTTGGTGGCACTGCCCTATCTCCCTTAACACCTCAGCCCTGATGAGGCACTGCAGCAGGCAGCCCGGGCTGCTCAGCCCACAGCTCAACTCGCAGCAAAAGCTGAGCACTTTGCACCATGACGAGATGCCACAGTGAGCAACCAGGCAACCACAGCACTGGCAAGAGAAAAATCTTCCTCTTAAAAGAGAAAATCTTGGTCTAGTAGTTTCAAGTTGGGGAAAAAAAAAACAAAACAACAACAAAACAAAACCTGAAACACAACACTGAACACCCAAAAATACCCCAACCACCCAAAAAACAAATCAGCCTGGGCTCACATCTAGGAAAAAAGAACTGACAAGTCCTCTCTGTCTGTATCTGTACATACACACGTTAGCTATGAAAAATGTGTGTGTGCTAAGCAGTTGAATAGCCTTCTTCTATTTGGAGTATTTTTAAAACACAATTCACATCATTAATGCCATGAAAAGTGAGGCTACTGTGTAGCTTCAAAGCCTAATCTTTTTGCAGAAGAGTAGCTATCTGCCACATTCATTTTACTGCAGAGGTTTCTATAGAAAGAAATTAAATAGGAGAGAGATATGTAAGGGGAAGGGGTTTTTTAATGTACAGGAAAGGTTTCTGCCCTCACTTTAATATAATATTAATCAATAAAGGAGCACTGGGACAGGCAAGCTGGGCTTTGCTCTCCCCTTGGATGGGTCAGTTGAGCTTATTCAGGAGAGCTGTTTTGGTGCTGTGGCCAGCCTGCAGTCCTGGGCACCAGCACTCTGCTCCTCTCTCACAGTCTCTCTGTGCCTGGCTTTAGTGAAAGAGTCTGGTTTAGAGAAAGCTATTAACTAAAGATATTTTTATTAACTAGTTTCCTGCAGGTAGAAGAGGACCTGAGAGCAATCACGTGCATAGGGAGGCTGGTGAACTGAGCAGGACACTATACAACCAGCTCTGGCATTGCAAAGAGCAGTTTTATCTGCTTCCTCAACAACCAGGACAAGGCACATAATTTCAGCCTCACTCTTCCTCTCCTTTCTCCTCTGCACTGTGGTCTGTAGCCCCCTCCTTAGACCACAAGTCCTTCAGGCAGGCTGAAGTTCAGCACCCTGTTCTTGGACATGGCCTGGAGAGGGCTCAGCTCAAGTACTCCATTGCAGCTACAATACAACAGCTCCATGGTTATAACTACATCCATCCATCTACTCTTCTGCACTGAAGTCACCTCCTGGCAATGCCACTAGGATTTTAATGCTAAGGATGTAGCTGTTACTTAACCACAGCAGATATATGCTTATCAAAGTATCTGAGCTACTGTGCTTAGAGCCACTGACAGACTGCTTTTGTTCTGCTGCTTACAAACGAAAAAGCAGGAGGGAAGACACTGCAGCTGCCCATGCATAAAAGGGGATTTTCTCAGGGATATACCAACAAGACATCCTTCCATTGCTTTTCTCCACACATTATTTGTCACTCAGCTCTATTACACAATTCTGCAGTAGCTGTGGTTTCCAAAAACAACATTCCAGGAGACTCGATCACTTTAGACAAGAAAGCAAAAATGAGTGTATGAATTTCCTTAGCCCTGACATTCAATGCACAAGAATGTGATGATTATTGATTTTAGAGTCACATGATATAATTAGACCTGGAAAACATGCGGGAAGGTAGAACTGAGGTTGCTCTTAAAAAAGCACATGGATACAGAAATCATCTTCAAATGCATTTAAAATTGCTGCAGACCTGGAAAGGACAGTTTCTTCCCCATGCTAGGGTAGACAGACAATGCAGTAATGGCAACAGCAGCAAAGCAAGAGCCAGGTTAAACCTTAGGGAAAACACTTTGCTGGTGAGGTAGTACTGACTCAGATTGCCTGGGTGTTGTGGAGCTTCCACAACAACAGAGTTTCAAGAAGAGTGTGGATAAACAGCTAGGAAGAATGTAAAGATATTTGCCTCCTTTGAGGCCAGTGGGCATACCAGATGTCTTCAACATGTTAATGCTACTACACAAAGTCATCACACTTTACATCCTTGCTTGCTTACCATTCCCTCACTTCTGCTTACTCCAAGAACATCTACTAACAAGTACAATATCCACAAGTCCCCAGGCTCATCAAGAAACACTGCTAACAAAGAAATTTAACCTGGGTCTCAGGAAAAGCAAGACACAAAAAATTGAATTGCTTTGTATGTTTTGATGTTAGCAAGATACTTTCTTAAATAACTCATTCCAGGAGAAAAGTATTTGCCAATATGCTGTGACCATGATTTCTACACTACAATGAATTGCTTGGATTACTTTGCCTCCTTGAAAACAACCATGGCTCAATCATTTACCAAACAACAGATGATATTATTTCTCTTAAATCAACAAAAACATGGTGAGAATCAGAGTCAGCTTCAACATGACTGAAAATGTTTTAGAGACACAAAACTGACAGTACAAATACTGAGTTCAGAAAGTTGAAGACCAATGAATGAAAAAAACTGAGCTGCACAAGTTAGTTCTCCTTACAGCTAAATGCACTGCTCCTGATCTAATAAGGCTAAAGATGAGCTGAAGTATTCCACTACCAACAAATACATTATGCCAAAGTTAAGAATATTTCTTTAACTAACAGTCATCTCAAAAAATCCATAATTATAGTATATACTTCTACACTAGTTATATATTGACTTTCTCTACAATAAGGCTCAGATTTCCAGATCTTTTACCATAACCTTACAGACACATTTTCAAAACAACTGTGTGCTAGTTAAGGAGGATGAGTGATACTGAAAAGCTAATCCTTACTATGTGATATTTAAGTGAGAAACTTTGGAATTGGAAAAAAAAGAGGATGCACTTTCACATTAGAGCTCTCTTAGATAGACACAAGGGAACATTAATGTCCATTGCTCTGCTTCACTGTCATTTTCTATGTTAAAGTCCCTAGTGTCTGCTCTAGAATAAGATGCACCCCACATTTTGAGTCTTCAAGCAACATCACTTTAATTTTCGTTTTAATCTTTTGCAGCAAAACAAAAACTGCATCTTATTGTAAGTAATATCATTTATTTATACTTGATATCATTTGAAAAAGTGATGACACACCAACAGCTCAAGCATGAAGCATTTTTAATTCTTCAAATGAAGCGACAGATGATTATTGAATAACATTTACTTAATATTTAAATATTCTAAAAAAAAATAGAGTAAAAGTCCAAAATGGCATCGAATGTAGGAAAGTCTGGAAACTGCTTGTGTACCATAACCCACATTTGAACATAATCCACGTGGCCAAAATTCCCATCTCCTCATTTTCAAGTTGCATATCTGGGTTTATTCTTAATCCTGAAGTCTGACCTAAGTCTGATAAAATGACACATTTTCACCATGAAAATCCTAATGTTATGAAGCTAGAATGCAAAAGGTTCTTGTGAGGTCTTGAGGGTCTATTCAAAGCTTTGGCACCTTTGCCAGTTCTGTCAGCTCCCTCATGTATCTGTGCAGATCCTTGTAAAGTTCATTTGTTGCTTACACAATTTAGCAATCAAGCTGCTTCTTCAGTGGCATCACAGTAAAAAGAGATTGTGGGGTTTGTTTTTGCAGAGAGGGACTGGCTGGGGAAGAGATTTTTGTTAATAGAAGGTTTTGGCTAGGAGCCTTTTGATTTGGCTTTTTTTTTTTCCCAGCAGAAAAACACCATTTGGCAGCTGAGAACAGGGTTTCTCTTTACCAATTCAGCTCCTCCCATAAATAACTATAATTGTTTTGCTTCCAAATAAGTTCCAAGGAATTTTTCTCCTCCACCAATGAGCTGGAGATGTCAACACATCTGGATGCAGGGAATTCAATCTACTGCAGATGCAGTTTGTTTTATCCACTTTGTAGTTGAAAACTGAGTGCTAAAAGAAAATTTTAATACAAATACTCATCCTCTAAGAAAAAGGAGATATTTAATGTCATTTTTCTGTGGTAGAATCGATGAGATTTTGGCTACAGAGCAACCAGTTTTTGAGGCTCCACAGATTCCAGAATAATCTATCTTGATAATGTCAAAGACACATGACAGCACTACCTTCCCTTTACATTAACCCATGTAGCTAAAATAATTCACAGGTCAAGAGAATTCTGATAAATAAAACACTGATTTTAATATCCATCGATTAAGAACATCCCCTTCCAGAATAAAAATGCAAATTAATTTCCAGTTGAAGGAAATACTTGCTTTGAACTCCATACACACAGTGCCTGTTGACTTGACTGAGAGTGAACACGATCTAAATATAGAAGTAATACTTTTAATTTGCCTTTTGCAAAACAAAATCTAGTTGGAGGGGATTAGGGATTTTTTTTCCCCTTCAGTATAGTGTGGGTTTGTCTGTAAAAATCCACTGAACAAGTGTCATCACTTGTCTTTAACTAGTTTGTAGATGTAGTGATCTAGAAAACCTCCAGAAACATAAGGAAAATGAAAAAGGAAAATAATTCTTCCCTTTCCCCAAAATCTGTGGGGAGGGGCGGGAAAAAGAGAGGAAGAGGATAGAAAAAGAGAGGAAGAGGATAAAAAAAGAAATTAAACAGTTTTAACACATATTCTCTCAGGATTAATAGTGAAAGAATGGTTTGAGAAATATTCAAAATTATTTTACTTCTGCTACAATTCATCTTTAAAATACTCTCAGTGACTGATTAGTTCCTTTGACAGAAATGTTTATTTCAACACTTAGTGTAGTAGACAAGATAAATTCCTAGGTGTGGTGGACCTTCATCCTTTATAAACTATAACTGTGCCACTATTAAAACATGGTGATTGAGCATTAAATGTCATACTCATTTTCTAAGCTTTCCCTGTAAAAAATCCCATGCATTTCTAGAGTATCTGCACTGTAACTTTAGTGCTGCATTCAGTACAATTTGCTGAGCTGCGTGGATATAATGGACCTTTTTGTTTACTTGGCAACAATATTAATGCTTTCTGCTTTCAGCATTTCACTTTCTTCCTACTCTAAAGATATTTCAGCAGGCAAAAAAAATACACAGGACCTGAATGTGTAATGCAGCTTCATTTAACTCTAGAAATATTTGTCATTATGCATAAGTTAAGAATTTATACTTATCTCATAAATATACTATCAGTATTTTCTGTATGCTAACTAAATTATACATGGCACAGTTCTCAGTTTAAAGTGGGAAATAGTATTTAGTGCCAATATGTGTATGGGTATTACAAACATTTTCCAGCCATTTGAGTCTTGCCCCATATTTTTGCACATCTTAAAGGACCCCAAAATTCAGTACTGCTAATTCAAGTAGTCCCAAAAGTGCAGAAAGATCACTCTGATAAAGAATAGACACTGTAGGATGCAAAGAATATTGAAGCCCATTAGTATGACAGTTAGCTCTCTCTCTAAGTCTGAAAATATTTCACATAAGCTATTATAATATATTTTATATTATAATATATTAATATAAATTATTAAATATATTATAATATATTTAATAATTTATATTAATATATTATATTATTTATAATTAATAATTATATTATAATATAATATAATAATGTATTATTATAATATGTGTTAATAATAGGTATTAATAATATGTATTATTCAATATATTATTGAACTGTCTTCCCAGTTTTGATTAATCACTGCCAGCAGCACAAGCCAATTCCTATAATTCACCATTAATGCACACAAGGTACCCCACTTTGTTCAGGAATGTGGCATTTAATGACATTCAATAGGAAAAAAAAAAGGACTAATTCAAGCTCTGGGATTTTTGCTCTACTCCTTTAAACATCATTATTTCCCTACTAGCAATATAATCCATAACACAAAATGCCACCAGGCTTTGGTTTGGCAAGGTCCCCATCTTTACTAGATCTTTATCTAATAACAGTACAACAAGTCGAACTCTTGGCAACATCTTTTGGATCGCTTGGGAATTTTAGCACTTCCCAATCAAAGGGCCCAATAACTGACACAACTATAATGCTTCAGGGCTATTTCTTGAACTGTGATACCTTACAGAACATGATACTGGCATTTGGTCACAGTGGCTTTAGTTTTTTTGATATTTAAGATTGACACTTGCTGCAATTACCCTTTCCTCAAGATTCTGCTGCAGAGATGCACAGCCTCTCAAGTTACTGACAGCCTTGCCACAAACCTGACTTTGTTCTCTTAACCAACTACTCCCCATGGCATTTCATTAAAGGGATATTTTGACTGAAAGTAGTCCTGCCAAATACCTTTCTACTCATGGATTGGTTTGTCATTCCACTTCTGGCTGTCTTTGCTGAATGACATGCAGATTTGGAGGTAATCCAGTTAACAAGTGGAGCAATCCATATCACAAACTATCTCCATGCTAACTTTCTGAAACAAAGGGTTAAACATTTTCCAGTGGTATGAGATCTAAACAGTATATTAACAATTCTTACATTCATGAAGCCTTTTCCACTAACTCTTCCAGCATCTTAAAAGCTGTGAGTTGTAGCCAGTCACAGCTTCTCATTAAATCCATCTGAGATCCCAACAGCATTTTTGCATCTACACTCAGGTCAAAACTTATTTGTGTAGAAGACAGAGATACTATCCTCATCTGGTTTAGGATGTAGTATCAGCTTAATAAGTCACATTAACAAGAAAGGACCAGCTTAAGTCAATAGAACTGGTATTTTTTTGTTTGTTCTATTGAGCTGGGCCATTCTGAAATACCAGTTTGGGTAAATTTCTGTCACTTTTTGAAACATTACTACTTTGTCTCTTGAGAAGAGCCAAGGATATTATATAGACATCTCACATGAGTTCATTATCAGTCCAGTGTGTTTAATACTAGAATTCCTTTATATTCTAACAGAATTGTCCGAACTATAAAGCAAGCTTCCTCCCACTGACTTTTATTGAAGCTAAAGTCAAGTAAAACATTAGTTGTGATAATTTTACAAAAGAAAGATTTTTGATTATTGAAATGTCTTCCCAGGGCAATTTTGTGCTTGCTTTGCTACTATGATAAGCATCAGGGGAGAAAAAAATCAGCTCCTTGTAGAGGAGGAAACTGTGTCATAGCCACCTTTTAAAAGTGAGTCTTCCAGGATCAAAGCAGAACCCAGTCACAGCTTTAGAAAAACTCTGCTGTTTTACATCAGGGCTGAATTTAGCTCCAAATCTTTGACTAAGACTTACAAAGGTTGCAAAAGAGACTGAAAAATAAGGACAACACAAGGTCACTAGGATGGAGCAAAAAATCACTGATAGAAGCTTGGGGCTTGTGTGGGGTTTTTTTTTCCTCCCAAATGTTTGAAAGTCATTGTTTAGTTAGTTTAGTTAGATCTAAGAGACAGCTGGATGTTGTGTTGGGGAGCATCATTTAGTGGGGTGATAGGGCTAGGAAAAAGGCTGGACTCCATGATCTTCAAGGCCTCTTCCAGCTGGAACTGTTCT
Source organism: Bucco capensis (assembly GCA_013396975.1). Classification (NCBI taxonomy): domain Eukaryota; kingdom Metazoa; phylum Chordata; class Aves; order Piciformes; family Bucconidae; genus Bucco; species Bucco capensis. Next base: position 721,151 of record VWZO01012571.1, read on the forward strand.
ATGATTCTATGATTCTATAAAATGCTAATATAATGTATGTGGCCAGAAACAGGGAGGATAAGAGAGCAGTGGCTCAACAGAACTACGTGTTTGAGCAGAGGTGGAAGGATAAACTCTGAAGAAAATCAGCTAAAAAGAGAAAAAGGAATCATTAAACCAGTTGGCTGCCCTAACTGTGGCTCCTCTCACTTCTGCCTTTGGATAAAACATCACTTCTAGATGGTTTATTTTCCTAATTTGTCCCAGCCAGCATTCATTGTGTTTGAATGGTTAATTTCTTGGCAAATACATGAATGATATATTGGGACATTGTTCAGTTCTATCACAAATTCCAACCTCTATAGTATCAGCACTGCACCAAACAAATTACTGCATCCCAGGATATGGACTTAAGCTTGACCACTTGATGCCAGTTGACACACTTGTTAAAGTACTCAGTAGGTATCCAGTGACCTATTGTATGTCCTGAAAGGCATTCCTGCTGATAATCAGCCTGCATTTCATCCTATTGCCAAATGGGATGGGCAAAGTATGGTTTATTTACTGTAGAGATGTTCTCACTTTCACATGTTCCTAGAACAAACAGCATGTCTGTACTTATTAACATTAAATATTTGGTCTTGACTAGTTCCTTTCATTCCATTTGAATTTCCATTCAGGCCTGGAAATGCCATACCCTATCTTGGTCTCATGGACAGTTGTGGATGGGTTTAGAAGTGACCTGAAACTTGGAATCTCACAAAGGAAGAAAAAACAGTTTTCTGAGAGTCACAGTTCAATAATTACATATTAAAGAAACTTGGAGAAACATCCCTGAGTAAAAGCTCCTGCTCAGCTGAGAAAAATATCACAACTCCCCTCACAAAAGTAACAAGACATCCCTCTTACTGAAAGTCCTACTTGGAGAACTGTAGAGAAAGAAGCCTTGAACTGGTTGTGGAAATTTCCTTGCACTGCCTTTCCTTAGTCTCCCCTAAACTTCAAGATTTCTTACAAGCTTTTGAACACTCACAAGAATGTTATGAAAAAGAAAGATGGGAAAGAATTGTTGTTCTTGGATTACTTGGATATGTATATACTAGCCATTCTGGTACTGCTTCCTACAACATATAGTCAAGATTATGTTTGTTTGTCCACACTAAGCTTACAGATCCCTGATAATACAATATCCCTCACTGAGATGTGGCTGCTATCTAGGAGTTATACTCATCCTAAAATATGCAGATGTCCTCAATCTTTTTCTGGTGATCATTTTCTTTCTACTGGAAAATGAGGTCTAGAAGAAATATAGTTCTCTTTCTCAGCTATAGATTATATATACTGCAGAAGTACTTGAGAGCTGTTTACAAGACTCTTCCGAGGTCTTCATACACCTGTAGTGTCTTCACCATTAGAAAGCATTATAAGACTCCTGTAACATGGCAAATGAGTGAGAGTACCAGAGCATGAGTCAAGTAATTTATCTTCTTTTGGCCACATCACAACTTTCCTTTATATACCTTTGTGAAATATTTGCCTAATATACTTACTCTAGCTATAACTGTATATGGCTGCTTGCCTACTATATATAGGCCTTGTTGCACTACCTTTCTTCCTGTGTAAAGATAAAGTCCAAACCAAAATGTAGAACAGCCCTATCGTGAAAGGAGTGTGAAGAAATCAGACCAATTCCTTGAGCTGTAGAACACTTAGCACCGATCCATGGAAGAGAGAAATGAACTCAGCTCACACGCGAGCAAATCCCAGTGCCTTGGCACAGTCAGTCTGACAGCTAGAGCAGTACTATGACAGAGCATAAATCAGATCTTAATCATTTCATCCCCTTCTTTTCGAAGGAGCACAGCTGGTAGGATCAGAGCACACCAACTGGGATGTGTCATTTGATCACTTCTATTTCCTAAAGCTTGAGGCTTAAAGGGAACCTTAAACCAGTGGCTATGTCTGAGGTAGTAAATTCTTTATCGCTAAGGCCAACTGAGAAAGAGCAGCATATATCTACACTCTTAATTATCTTACCCTCTGAAACAGGAGGGCCATGGCCAAATTGCTTATTGAAAATGGTTCCCAGCCTGTGCCACCTCCAGCCCTGTTGGATAAGCACTATGTGTCATGAGCCAGAGGCATGGTATTTTAACAGAGTATAGAAGATCACATACCAATACTCAAATAATAACATGGGAATAGGCTCCAAGAATAGCTTCCCAATTACCACCTGCCATTACATTTCATACAGTTACCCCAGAACTGGACATATCAACCAGAAATAAAGCAGAATGATCATTTTTAAAGAAAATCTAATTTGTTCTTCTTTTACTTTACTGATTGATGTCTTTAAGGTAGTCACAGCATGGTATTTTATTCAGCCTTCAATACCATGGATTCTTTCTCCAGTTTTCATTATCTTTTGGGGATGCAAAACTCTGAACTGTAAGAACCAGTCTATCATCAGCTAAACTAATATTCAGTACCTAGAGCAAAAATCAACTTCTATTAACTCTATGTCTTTTTATAAATTATACACTCCCCTTTCTACCACATTGTACTGGAACATAGATTTAGTTACACAAGATTCCTGACTGTGGTGTAGTGTTCACAGGGAGGATGGAATAGAACAGTTTTAATGATGAAGAAACATCAGAAGTGATATCTAATCATTTTTGCTCTGTCTTTGGAAAGAACCAGAACAATACAACCTATTACTTATAGCATCAATTTTCCATTATTTCTCCCTGGAAGGATAAAGGATGTATCAGCTTGTGTTTATCTCTGTAATCCTGAGCACTCCTCCTGGTTTCCAGTGCTCCTCCAGTATTCCAGTATACAAGCACAACCTGTTTGGAGGCCCTTTTTCTGCTGAATGAAGAAAACAAATCCATTGCTTTTGTGTGTACCAAACAACAGATGTTTCTCTCATCTCTCTCCAGAAAAAGAACTATGCCACTGTGTTGTTCTTCATAAAATAAATACATTTTTAACTTTTTTATTGTCCTTCCACATGTCTTTATCCTGGATCCTTTAGTGGCTGTTACCAACTTTCTACACTTCATAACTTCTGAACTATATCAATTGCTGTTAGTGACCCGCTTCCTATTCATTATAAATTGCTTTTTTATTTCTAGTCTTTGCTTTCACTTCAACACAGAGTCAGAAAAGGCTTTTAGGTTTTTTTCTTGGCTGTAGAACCATAGATTTTGGACTATCTAATGTGCCTTTACTTCATGATAACCTTCAATTTTCAGCCACACTTCTCATGCTCTTATGTCTTTGTGGAGATGATATCACATTCTTCCACTTTTTGCTGTACATAAATTTTGCTCCAGGTTTTAGTGGTTTTCCTTAGAGGATCCTTTCTTATGGATAGCAACTTCAGACTTGAAGTTGTTGCTCTGGAGATATTTTTTATGTCCTCAAAATAATCTGACTAGTACCAGTAGTTACTGTTTCCAATCTCCAGTGCTAGAATGCCACTAGATGAGTGCCTGCATCACCCTTCTATCATTTGAACTACCTGAGCTACTGCTAAACTGTCACAAAATCATGATAGCCTAAGATTATACTAATGTAGAACCATCTATAAGCACAATGACAGGTGGCAATATCCTGTCAATATCCCATGTCTTATATATAAGTCAAGGTAATGTCAAGCTTGAATCACGGATGAAGAGCAGATTTTTTCTGCATCTTTAGTGTTTATGAGATATCTAGCAACAATATCTCTACATTCAAGCTAAAGGAAAGTCCAAAGGAATACTAGGTTCCCTGGAGCTCAGGATGAGTTAAGTTTCCAAACAGCTCCTCTCTCTGCAAGAAGACAGATTCTGGTTTTGAGCAACTTTGAGCAACAGTGTTGATGGAGAACATCCTGAAATCCAGATCTGAATCTCAAATCCTAAGACCTTCAATTTTTCAAATCCCTTAGAGGAAAATGGACAATTACCCATTTTATGAGGTCCTTGGGAAAAGTTCAGAAAGTGTGAGGTTATATTTGAAAATTGTTTGCAAACAGAAAAGGTGCCTTAAATTGCCTCTTCAGTTCACAGAAATAATAGGTTTCAGCAGAGTTAAGATGCTAGGAGTTTTAGAAACGTCACAGGGAAAAAAAAAAATAATGGAAAGTGCTCAAAATGTTGGTACATCCTTGTAGCTCAGAGTGCAGTATATGCCTGTTGTCACTTCTATGCACTAATTACAGTGAATGGAAAAGGGCAACAATAAATAAAAACCAGATGGGGAAATGTCATCCTGTTAATCCAACGTTGTATCCTTCTAATTCACAGGAAACTCTTTCTGGGTCACAATGGCTAGTGCTACAGCACATTTTATATGCTGGGAGTTTTTTTACAGCAGAGGGAGTTCTTACATTACATCTTTGCCTGACATTTTCAGACACTGATTTGTTTTTTCCTCTATAGAAGAGTTTGTGTGGCATACGCACATGCACCAGCCTAGAAAAGCAGGGTAAGATTATTGACTTTGCAACTTCAAAAGTACCAAGTTTACAGTTGCCTCTTCATGACTCATGTTGCTCTTACTACATCATCCATCATGAGCACCCAATAAGGGAGAGGAAAAACATATTTAGTATCGAATCACATCACTAAAGTCTGCTCAAGACTCAGAAGAGGACTGATCAAAAAGTGCCAGCAGCTAAGTTTCCTGTACCACTCACCTTCTGACTGTTGGGACGTAGCAACCTAAATAATTTCATCCTATTACCTTGGTTTGGATGACATCAGCTCACAGCTTTGTAGACAGAAGACACTGTAAAATAACAAGCATCCCATACTTTGTGTCTAACACACCCAAACACATCATCATTGCTGAAACTCCAAATCTCATAGCTGATTACAAGGACTAAAAGCTGTTGTGACACTGGATGGGATGATATATACAGGAGCACAACTACCCCTTCTTCAAGTAACACAGAGCATCAGGCTCCTTCCTACTGCTCTACCAATAAATCTACTACTGTTGGTCTCTCTGACAGACCAACAGATGCCTACAATGTGTAGAGACTCAAAGGAATGGAAAGGGGGAGTCAAGTTGCATCCTTTCCCCTGCAGCTCACACAGATCCCTGCACACCTTGCCTTGCTCTAGGACTGATGGTAGGAGCTTTATGGACCATTAATAGTTACACATTGCTCTGGCAGGCTACTGAGAGCTTCCTCACAGCACAAGCCAGAAAAGGCAAGTGAGGATATTCACAAGTCAGGAGTTCTGCCTAAATTGAACAGAATTTCACACATCAAGTAAAAGGCTCAATGAATCTCAAACTGCTGCAAAAAAAACCAACAGACTTAAGTTGGGGATTTTTTTTTTCCAATAAAATTGTCTGTATCACACATGGATACATTTCAACACAGTAAAAGGTATGTTGAATGCAGACAGTGAGTTCTACACAGTCCAGATGATGATAATTAACTCAATATTAGCATTTTCAATTCAGCAAAAGTAGGAGGAGTGATAAAAATCTTTTGGGTGTCAGAAAATAGTACAAAAATGAACGTAAACCATCATTCTTATCATAATATTGAGGAGTCATTTTAGAGCACCGCTCTAGAATCTGAGAGTCCACAGTCCATTTACAAACATTATGAAGTGGAAGGCAATAACACACCTGCTGGAGTTAAGTACTGTGAGAGGATGTACACCTTGACCAGGACAGACAACAGCTCTATAGAAGCAGCAAAAGCAGGTAACTCTTCAATTAAACTCTCATACTCTAACCAGCATGACCCAACCTTCCCTTCACAACTGTGCTAATGGGATCTTCTGGGGACAAAGGGCACTAATTCTGCTAGACTATATGCAGTCAATACTACATTTTCTTTGCTTACCTCTGGAAAAATGGAAACAAAATATACTTTAGGAGTGGTATAGGATGGGTTTTTTTACTTTCACAGCTTCCTTAGAAATAAGTAAGATTTATGCAATAAAGGATTGAGGTGCTGAGTTTAATATACTCCAGGCCAGAACTCCTGTTACGAAGAACTGCCAACAATAGAAACATGTTTGAAACCATTTTGAGCACAGTAGCTTCCCCAATTTCATATCTCCAAAACATCTCAATTCTTCTGTACTCAAGCCTCATAAATTCCAGCCTTGGATCAAGCACAGCAGAACTGCAGATCTACTAGCTTATGATCCAATAAAAGAATCAACCCCCAAGACCCCTCCAAAACGACTCACTCTCCAAATTCTCTTTTTGATGGCAAGAATGGATTATATTTAGCTTATGTTCCATTAAAAATTGCCTGTCTTTAAACAAGGTGCTGTTTTTTATTCTTTCTGCCTTCAGTTATATAAGACTTCACTGCTGTCTTCACTATGATAACACTCCAGCCGTCTAAAAAATACATTTCAGGTGTTCAACATGAAGGAGGTTGTGTGAGTTTAACCTTCCTTGGGATCCTTGTGAGCTTTTTGTATTTAATACTTGTTTTATCTGAAGCCTGTGGAGGTTCTAAAATATTAGAAGACACACTTTCTGAGAACTACCTTTCTAGTAGCCTGAAGATATAGCCTTGATGTTGGGCAACAAAGTTATTCTCTGTAATCCCCTTGATGTTGTAAATGAAAAAGAGGATGGAGCTAACATCATCTGAACTTTGGGCAAACCATTTGCTCAAAAGCACCATCAAAGAACCAAGCCCTACCAAAAAAAAGAAGAGAAAAAACACAGACCTTAAAATAAAAAAAAAACCCAAAGCATACACAAAATGAAATTGGTGCAAATTAACTTCACTGTATTTGGAGACCCATACAAAACAAAACCCACCACAGTCTATAAAGGAAAGTCAGAGAAGACAAGGATTGAAGTTGTATCTTCACAGTAGCCATCTTTTAACAGCTTTCCTTTTTCAACATTTTAACCTAAAAAAAAGAAAAGAAAAAAAAGAAAAAAAAGAAAACCTTGCCATTGTTCTGCCCCTATTCACCCTTCATTCCAAGTCATTCACTATGCATTAATTACCCCTTCCTTCAATGCACCGGCAAGCTCCCAAACATGCTCCTGTTTTCAAAGAGGCACACTTCCCTGCCTCAGCTTTTTATATGCACAGCCTGCTGAATTTTTTTTTTTTGCCTCTGCATACTTTGAGATTCCCCTAAATTTTGCATACTGTAACTGTTCAGAAAAGGAGAGGTGAAAAGACAAAAGGCTGATTTCATGCTTCCAGAACAGTTGTTTGCATCTCTTTCTTTTTTCTTTCCAGCTGTGAGAGGCAGCAGAAGCTTCTTTAGCAGGTGTCCTGCCTGCCCTATGGTAATTTTTAACTTTCCTTCACTTTCTTTTATGTCTGTTGCATTTGTAGAGACATTTTCTCTTTTCTCAGTGCTTTATTGCTGGGTTTTTTTTTCCTCTTTAAACAAAATATCTGAATTTCCCCTGTTATGTCATTCTGTTCAGCTGTGAACTCAGATTATAAAAGTGAGCAAAGGAGAAATGGTCACAAGTCCCAATATATAAATTAAGTGTCAGCTGTTTCCCATTCATTCCACAGACTTTCATCACTGCTAAACTGCACAAGTGCCACACAGATATGACTGACAACATGATAGACAAAACCCATCTCTGATATGAAAACCCAGCATCCATACCCTTAGCTCAAAGCACATAACCTCTCTCCTGTTAGTCAGTGTCCCAGTCTCTACATATCAGTAGTTGTAAGAACTCCCATGGGCTGAACACGTGAAAGAAATTAAGCATTCACACAAGTCTTTGCAAGCTCACACAAAAAGAAGTAGTTATGATTTAAATAATCAAAAGTCTATTTTTCTTTTTTTAAAGAAAAAAAGAAGTATTTTCCAAGGTAAAACTGATTTTGGTTCCCTGGATGTATTTTTGGCTTTATTTGCAAAGCCTCTATACATAAGAGAACATCACTGAAACAAACCATAAAGGAAACAGAGATTTATAAACCTTTTGAAGACACTGAAACACCTCCATCAGAGAGAGTTGTTGTTAGATTTTAAACAAGAAACTCACAGCAAAGCACAGGCCTACATCTTTGCCAAGGGTAACATGCTCCATTCTTAGATTGCAAACACACCAACATAATGTTAATCAATGCTCAAAATGCATTTTGATTACAGAATTTTTGTAGGCATATTCTGTACATTTTATTCTAACACATATAAACTGAACAGCAAATGATTTGAAGGTAAGGATTGTTATTGATTTTATCAAGGTTAAAAGGTCACTAGCATCTCCACAGAATTATGGTCATAGCTTGAACAATCACATCACAACATAAATTCTCCTGTCTTCATCCCGTTCAAAGTCCTCATTCAGTGAAAAGCATGCAGGTGGCTTTTAATAAATATTGATGCACTTGAATCTTTTTCAGCACTGGGCACAAGTTGTATATTACTGCTCTTGCTGGTACATTCAGTAAGTGTTGTAAGAATGCTATAACAACTATTTAAATGATTGTGAGGTAAGTAATACCAAAAGTTTTTCTTATTCGATTGTCTTCTTAACTCAACATAAAAATAAGTGTCTAATATAGTATAGATCTTCCATAGCAGAGTTTATTTTTAAAGGGTGAGGGTCATCATAACTCTCTCCCATTAAAGGCTAAAAGAAAAAAAAATAAATAAAAGAAGAAGAAAATAAAATGGTCAACCTTTCTAACAGCACAGCTTTTGAGATTATTAATTCAGGAACCACATCAAGTTTCCAGTTTATTTTTGTTACATTTTACAATGGCAACCTGCTGCTCAAAAAAAATATTTCCTATTTTTTTCCTGCAGTGAAAGTTGTATCTAAGAAAGAATAAATCAGAAAGCAGTTGGCAAGAAAGGTCTCTCGAGAAAAGTTGTCTTCCTGATGAAAAGTAGGGAGAAAAAAAAGTTCTAGTTCAATCACCACATTTAAAGTGCAAGCAAGCACTCATATAAGAAAATACTTCTATTATGGAAATATTTATAACTATTTTTAATTGCTACTTTTTAATGGTATCCTAAGTGATAGAAATATGGGGGAAATATTTCTCCATTGTTTTACTGATGATAACAGTTTAATAAATACATTTCTAAAACAGATTTCTTTCCCATAAATAATTTAAGTGCATTTTGAAATGTAAACACTAGTCCTTCTACAGAAAAAAATACTGGAAAATACCTTCTTATCTGCTTTTTCAAGTATGTCTGGAAGTTTTTCTTGTCAATTTGCTTCCCATGCTACAAATATGTGCCCATACAAAGTTACTGGTTTTAAAATTAGAATCAGTGAGGCCCAGAGAGCACTCTGCCAATGGTCCTCATGCCCCTTGTGCAGGAGCAGACCACTGGTGAGCCCACATCCTTTCTGCACAGGATTCCAGGGATTTCTGCCTGCAACCAGCTGTGAGCAACTGTGAAAGTTGCAGGCTAATCCCTTGAAGACAGTTAAACATACAGGTTGTGGCTTGCAGAATCATGATCTAGATCTGTATTTGCTTCTCTCAGACTATGCAAATTAAATCTGTTTAGGTCACCATGAGATATAAAATATCATTGAGGACAACCTCTTTGCTGCACAATTACTCCATTCGGAGCACAACAGCATTCTGGTTCACAACTAGGATTTCTAGATGCTACAGTAACAGAAACAATTTGTATTATTCATCATTTTAGGATGGCTTCTGTGTCTGAGCTGATGGACACACTGTACCAGAGAAGGATCTACTATAGGATCTGATTTCCCATATCTGTTCTTTTAGTGTTGTGAGGTGACAAATAAGATGTACTGTCTTAAGTGGATCTTTGGTTTGATACAGCATGACTGCTCTGATGTAGCTTGTGTATCTTATAATATCTTGTGTATCTTATAATATCTTGTGTATCTTATAATATCTTGTGTATCTTATAATATCTTATAGCCTGTAGAACACCACTGCCATTGGGTGAACAAGAACTGCTCAGCATGGGAGAGCAGAAAAATCACACAATTATGCCATGGGGCATTTTATCTCATTTATTATATTTTTCCTCTAAAAGCTCAACCCCAAATAAAAAGTTGTTTACAAGAAATCCTGATCTAAGCTGCTGAGTTTCAGTAAGCCATTCCATTCTACTGCAGTTTCTGAGTGGCTGACATTCTCCTATAGCTACAGCTGGTGAAAACAACAATTTCAACCTTCGTTGTAAAAGACAGTCTAGCTCTCTTGTTTTCTAGGAAAAGCTTAAAAACTCAGAGGATCCTACAGTTTATAATCTGAGTAGAAAGAAAAAGGCCCTACACTTAAACTCTATTGTTTTAAGTCATCATGGAGATAGAGAGTCCCACTGAAGGATCTTTTAGCATTTGGCTTTAGCAGCCCCAAAAGCAGCTATGACTCCCAGCCAGAAGGAAGGATGGAGTGGTTTCTGGTTGTGGGGTAGGCACACACAGCAACTAACTACTGCCTCCAAGCCACCTGCTGAAAGCAGTCTCTACTGGTTTCCTGCAGGCCCAGAGCTCCAACTGATATTTGCTTGGGCAAAGAGTGTGCTCCTACCTGAAGGATCAGGATTGAATGTTTAAAAGGATAACAAAGAACATCCAAAAAATCTATCACAGAATCACAGAATGTTAGGGGTTGGAAGGGCCCTAGAAAGATCATCTAGTGCAACCCCCCTGCCNTCATGCATGTTACCTGGAAGTGCAATCTACCTCTTTCCCCCCCTCCTCATTTTAACTTCAGTGTTTTCCTGATGGTTTGTAGTAGCTTCCCAAGTCAAACAAACATATGTAACCAGAAACAATTCATACTTTTAGTTTTTTTAAACCAAACAGACCAAGAATGCATTCCCATTGGAAATACAAAGGGTGCATTAAAAAAAAGGGGGGGGGGGGAAGTGTGTGGGGAGACCTTCTTATGAGAAGTAAGGCAATACATACAGGAGAAAGGTCTTCTGCTAGCCTTTTGCTATTATTTTCCACTAATGTATACTTCCACAAATTATAGAGTGCCACAGAATACACTTCAGGCTGCATGGTGCAAGTGCCTTTCATGAAGAGGTGTCAAAGGGCCTATTAAAACTGAACATTTAACTAATTTGAAAGATAGATCTATATTTGGGTTTTGTTTTGGTACAGAAGGTAAAACAGCTTCTGCTGTTTTCATTGCACTATTGACTTTAAAGAGAGAGGTAATTAGAGAATGTTGTGAATCTGCTTGTACATTTGGTTACAAATTAATTAAAAATAATGTTCAAGTAAATAGAAAAATCTGCTACCTTCTGTCCAGCCAGAAAAGCAGCTATTCTGGAGCACTATTGCCTATCAATCCTCACCCAATAGCAATACTGTTGATGGTAGCAAATAGGCCAAATTTCCAGTAAGCTAACTAGGACAGTGGGAGTTGCTGAATAATGACAGCAGAATTATTTGAATTATCAGTTGTTCAGTGTGCACATAGAAAAAAAATAAAATAAAGAAACTGCAGTTAAATCATCACCATTTAAAGGTCTGTTCTCCCCTCCAGGTACACTGTGACCATTACTTTTCTCTGCACAGAGATTTCAATCCTTTCAAACCAGCTGTTTCTGGAGGACACAAGGTCTTATTTTCTGCTGAAGTGAAATTCCAGGCTCTTGTCTGTGTTTTATGGGCACAGGCTATCTTTGCAGAACTAAGAAAAGATCCCTTTTTAAATTATCAAACAGGATTTTTGCACAGGTGATTCAAGAAAAGCTTGATGCTTCCTCTTCAGATACCAGAATCTGCAACTTGCACCTGGGCCTCAGTTGTCCCTGGTCATCTCCACCAACACTTGGCACAAAAAGAAATTGGTTTCTGATCCCTGGGCCTCCCATGCAGCACTTAAAACTAACAGCATTACACTTGGCAGTTCTCAGGGGTAGTGTTTGTTTGCTGCTTCCCCTCTGCATGAATGCTGTTTGCTTTGCTCAAGCCTTTGATTGCTGCAGTTGTAGTGCATGCAGCTGATGATGCAGGCATTTGCACACACACACACACACACACACACAAAGTGACAGTATTCAAAATACATTCCTTACTTGCTAATGATCGTGCCAAGTATTAAACACATTCAAGAACATCATTTTTATGTATATACTTACAGGTGTAAAATACAAAGCCTAAGTAAGAGTACAGCAGAAAGACAGAAACACAAGTAAATTTGTTCACTGCGCTGCTGTACCTAGTTCACAGGACTAAAAGCTAAGAGACTTGAGAGGGTAGAGCTGTGCTGCTAAATTTATTCAAGTTTCATTTAAACTCACCAGCACTGACCTGAACTAAAAGTACCAAAGCTGCAGGGAAGGTAATCTTCAAGGCTAGGAATTGTAAATCCTTACATTGTTCCATTAAAACAGCCTCCTCAGCCTCTCCAACTTAAACTGCAGTCTTTGGGGCAGGCACTCTCTAGGTACTTTTTTTAGTGTCCAGTACAAAGTAGTCCCATATTTCTTAAGCAATTCTTGGTGTTATTGTAACATAATTAAATATATTGTTTTCAGTGTTTATATTGAACTCACTGACCTTGACTGTGAGTGTATTGTCACTTCTTTCCAGCTTAAATACTTCTGTGGTAGTGTCCACATTAGCATTTAAAGTCAGGAGTGTGCTTTTGAACCAAAACTGCTGCTATCCTCATTTATTGTGCTTTAATTCCTCAAGTGATTGATCTTAGAGCACACAGACTCTTTCACATGAAATTTACCTGGAGGTAAATTTCATCATTACAGTTGATGAAACTGTTTATCACTACAGTTAATTCCACTTCCAAGTTTTTATGCTAATTTATCACACCACTCATGGGCATTTAGGTCCACTGGACCAGGCTAGAGGCAGTTTTGAACTAAGAGTATTCAAAATACATATAGTGTGGGTATCAGGTCCCCAGCACCACCCACACTCATGTTGCTGTGGTAGATATAACCTACAGCATCTTGACTTCATAGACCCAAAAGTACTTCCTAGACACTTGTGAATCCTCTAAGAAATAATGAGCTACTATTGTCCCTTAACATATAGAGAGGAAAAAAAAGGCAAATATGCGGAAGGCTTGCTCATTATTATGAAAGGAACCATAAACTTTTAACTTCTTTTTAATCTTCTTTCCAAATTCTCTCCTTACAATCACACCTAGAAAACACAAGCTTTTTAAAATCATTAACTCAACTAGGAACATTGCAAGTGAACACTACATTTAAACAGGGGTAGGGGAAAGTCTAAATACCACATCTGCATCTTTAACCTGTTTCATCATCTTGTACTACCTACCTGCAGGACAACTGTGGCCCCATCACCATAGAGTCTCAACTTTCTGCTGTATTTAGTAGACATCTCTTTTCATGTGAAACAGATAGCACACTAATCCCTCAAACTTTCTTTTTTTAAACCAGGGAAGAAACAGATGCAAATACACCCAACCAAAACCCATACAGCATTTGGTGACAAAGCAAGAATCCAGTCCAACTAACAAACATTCTCTTCTAAGTAATTTGTAGTTTCAGCTTAATTTCTGCCACAGCCCTTAGACATTTAACTCTCAAACTGTTTACACACCAAATGCATTGATTTTTAAATGCCTGTTTTCTTCCTATACTGAAGTTACTGCATGTTATTTCATGCTTTATTTAGAATATCCACACAACTCATAAAATGTTTTGTAAATCTCAGTGCACTTCTGGATAGTAAAAAAAAACGCACCAAAACAAAAAACAGCACATACACAGATATAAATTTGTTATTGTGGTCAATTACATCAGTATTAAGAGAATTGAGAGTAAACACTCATCTAACACTCATAATTGCAACTGATTAAGGAGTAGTAAGCACCAAACCCCATGAGTCTGACTGTGGTAATTGTGTGCTGATTTTCATCTGTAATCCACTACTACTTTTCCCACCATCATTAAAGAGGAAAACTCCCTGAATAAATGAGACCAGTTTCCATGCCCTGAATTAGAAAAGACAGTAAGGTCAATACTATACACCACAATCATAGCTAAATACCAAAAAGATTTGGAAAGAATGTTATAGGAAAATGCACCATGACGTAGTGGTCATAGAGAATGGTGACATAGACTGATCCAAGTGACATGTAACCACTGTCCTCTGTCAAAAATCAGGTCCAGTTAACTCAAGACTATGAATAGCTAATAGCTGTTTTTCTCTTCTACATGAAAAAGGCAAAGTCTTTTGTGTATGGAGCAAATGGATCTAAAAATTCTTCTGAAAAAAGTGTGCCAAAAATGAGACACATGTACTCTGTGATCTGGTGATACTTGCATTATAGTTTGGACTATCAATCCCAGTTACATATGTGACGTGAAAGACAAAATGCTCCTGAGCTGTCAGTAAAATTAACCTCTTAAGAGAAGGGCCAGACTGACCAGTTCTTCCTACAGCTGATCTCATAACTGGATTTTGCTGTTACAGCTAGGACAATTGATAGCAATACAGAGATTTTATCATGCCACCTTAGTTTTTGAGTCCACTTTGGAGAAGAGTTCAGTCTCTGAAGGGCAAAGGATATCATTTTGAGGGACAAAGTATGTATAACACAGACTATAACATTTTATCCAGTTAATGCCATACTGAGGTTAAAAATATTACCTGGATCACACATCTTCCTCAGATGGAAAATCCAGACTTTCTCTTGTGATCTTATGCCAATGGTTAACTCTCGGTGCTACTAAACCCACAAACCTTGTTTCTGTCATACATATTTGTCCCTCTACCACTTCTCTGTGTTGATTCTTACAACAACTTTCCTTGCTAAGTAGTCCAAACCTGAAGCATTCCTAAAACATTAACCACAAGCTGGAGCACAGAGTCAGCTGCTCTTAGCTATCTTTACCCAGAGAGTGGTTAGGCACTGGCACAGGTTGCCCAGAGAGGTTGTGGATGCTCCATCCGTGGCAGTGTTCAAGGCCAGGCTGGATGCAGCCCTGGGTGACCTGGGCTAGTGATTGGCATCCCTGCTCAGTGTGGGGAGGTTGGAACTAGATGATCTTTAGGGTCCCTTCCAACTTGGCCATTCTATGATTCTATGACCTTGAAGCACTTTTTTGTGTGATTTGTGCCTTATCAAGTCTCAAACAGTTGCACTCACGTTGGGGTTTGGCAGAAAGATTCTTTCAGTCTAGCTCTAATAACCAGTGTTCTCCCTCTGGAAAGATAACTACACATCCAATTGCATCTTGAGCTGCTTCCTAATAAACTAAATAGACAGTATCCTGAAGCCTAGAACATTTTAGTAGCTTTTTTTCTGCTTTCTCCTCAATTTTCAAGAATGCAGACACTAAAACCAGTGGTCACTTTACAGTATTTCCTTAACACCATGGATTGCAACTTATTTCTCTCAGCTACTTTGATGATTCATCTTCCATATTGTAGTTTTCCAATATTACTTCCTGAACCTGTCTCTGCAAAAGAGTTTTATCACTTTATTCATTCCTGATTAGGGGGAAACTGAATGCCTTCTTTTAGTTCCACTGGGTTGGGGTTTTTTTAGGGTTTGGTATTTTTTTAAGCTTTATATCTTCTCAATTTGTTTTGAAACCTCTGTATTGGAAAGATTAAATTACTTGGTATTCCAACATCAGCAAAAAATCTTTTTGTTTGTGGATAAAGATAC
>VWZO01012571.1:737519-844133 GCA_013396975.1 Bucco capensis
ACTCACCCTTAACATATTTATAAGCATTATATTATATTATTATATTATATATATATTATTATATTATATTATGTGCCAGATAATTTTTGTTCATTTTAGAGATGGATGTAAAGATCAGAATTAAGTAAAATTCCAGCTTTTTTTTTTTTTTNCCTTGAAGCACTTTTTTGTGTGATTTGTGCCTTATCAAGTCTCAAACAGTTGCACTCACGTTGGGGTTTGGCAGAGAGATTCTTTCAGTCTAGCTCTAATAACCAGTGTTCTCCCTCTGGAAAGATAACTACACATCCAATTGCATCTTGAGCTGCTTCCTAATAAACTAAATAGACAGTATCCTGAAGCCTAGAACATTTTAGTAGCTTTTTTTCTGCTTTCTCCTCAATTTTCAAGAATGCAGACACTAAAACCAGTGGTCACTTTACAGTATTTCCTTAACACCATGGATTGCAACTTATTTCTCTCAGCTGCTTTGATGATTCATCTTCCATATTGTAGTTTTCCAATATTACTTCCTGAACCTGTCTCTGCAAAAGAGTTTTATCACTTTATTCATTCCTGATTAGGGGGAAACTGAATGCCTTCTTTTAGTTCCACTGGGTTGGGGTTTTTTTAGGGTTTGGTATTTTTTTAAGCTTTATATCTTCTCAATTTGTTTTGAAACCTCTGTATTGGAAAGATTAAATTACTTGGTATTCCAACATCAGCAAAAAATCTTTTTGTTTGTGGATAAAGATACACCTCCTTTATCTCTTGCCATCAACCTCAGCTTCTTAGAAGATTTTTGTCCAAATGTGACTGAAAAGTCCATGAATAGGCATTCAAAGATAAATATTAAATAACTTATTTTTCTCTGTACCTTTTTGTTGACTCTCATCTAAAGTAAAAGAAACCTCTGGAGTATTTTCTAGTTGCATCTGGAAGAGTTTCTATTTTTATTTTTTTTGCAGGTTGACATGAATGTTTCTTCACAACCCAATCTGCTTTGTATTGCTTTCAAGACATGATGATTGGGATTGTCTCTTCAGAAAACCAATTAGTTTATTGAAACAAAAGACTGTAATTTCCACATTTTCCAGTACAGCAATTTAACTCCTCTTTTATCTTTTAAGCTATGTGAGTCCAATCAAACTAAAAGAAACAACTAGTCAGACCTGCTGTGGTATCAAATACAGAACAAGGCATATATGTCACCAGTGCTCAACCTCAGAGACACTTAGCAGAGAAGATACCATGCTGACCAGTACTTTAATCATAAAATCTTCTTAAGGTTTTGACTCAAAATCAGGTCATCACTCACCCATCAGTGTGACCTTCCCCACAATTTTCATGTTCTGAGGATAACATACTGAGTGATGCTTTCCTGTTAATACCTCAGTATCATAATTATTCACCTGCTATTTCCAGTCTCCAATCCAAAATCGAGGATGTAGTATGTTTGTGTTGGTTATTTCTACAAAACTTGAAACATTAGTACTATGGCCTATGTCTGAAAACCACAACAAACAATGGTGTCCTTTATGACGGTGCCAAAAGAAAAGGAACAAGCAATCCAATGATGTTATTTGACACGCAAAGACTCACCCCTGTGGCACCTCAGCAATTCTCCAATGACTCAGCCCTGTGCTTACATTGATGTAATATGTAATGTGTCCTGGAGGACTATATAATTCATGGCAAAATCCAACTGCAAACAGCCAACAAATAGACAGGATAAATGAATCCTAGTATCATCAGCTCTGACAAGCATGGAACTCCACTCACACCATGGCAGGTCAAGCCATGCCCTCTTTGCAACAGCCCACATAAAGCCACCAACATATCACAGTATCACAGTATCCCAGTATGTCAGGAGTTGGNAGGCTAGATTTGTCATGGAAATTGCCTTTTTTTTTTACCCATTCATTTCCCCAGCTCTGACAAATACACCCCTAGCCAAGATAATTGTTTCATCAAGTCTCTAATATAACCCACTAGCACCCCTTCTTGCAACCTTGCAGTAGTCAAAGAGCTTGAGAACCACCAGGAACCGTTACCTAAAATCCTGTCATCTTCACTAATGTAGAGTAGCCATTCCTAGGCTAGCCCAGCAGAGCCCTGCTGCCTATCTGAGCTAGGAGTCTGAGTAGGACTGGCCCTTTTCCATTAGAAACTGAACTCTGCCATTAAATGGAATGTTTGAAATAAACTGTCTGTTTCTAAATATGCCAAGTAGCTCACAAAACGATTTCCATATAACATATAGGCTTAATACACAAATTATCTGGAGTTCCTGATTGTCTGGGAGACATTTTGTCTCTCAGGTTCTAGTTCTGCAGGAAAAAGGACTAGAAATGTACAGGTCCAAAACCATGTGTCCTCATGCTGAGCTTTGTCTCCCCAGTTCAGTCTTCTCCCAATTTGCTTCCAAGGGAATTCCACAAGAGCCTGTAAGGTAAAGGCCATCCAGGGGTGTGGGGCCAAGGATTCTATCTGCAAATATCTGCCCACTTTGCTACTGTTTATTCTCTATCCAGAAGTTACTGAGACTTCTGCCAAAAGGTCATCCCTCTGAGGAAACACCATCAAAGAATTATACCTACAAAAGACTAGTGTAGCAGTATAAATGTTACAATGGGGAGAGAAGTACTCAAAATATGAATTGGATTCAGAGGCTTAAAGGCTATTTCCCCACGGCAATAAAAATGTTTATTTAAATCTCCTTAGTCCTAAAGTCTGAAAGTCACTGGCTATAAGCAAATATGCATGTGTATGTGCATACACACACACACACACTTGTTTTCACATGAGTCCTGGGCATGAATGAAGTACTTTCAGCATTGTGTAATTCCAGCTGTTGAGAGACTGTAGTAAATCCATTGTATCATAGGTCTTATATGCAATATGACAATTAATATTCCCTTAAAGGAGGGTGGTTTGTTTTTCTTGGTTTTCACAGATTTAGTTGCTCTGGGGTGATAACTGTGATATAAGCATAGATCTAAAAGAATGCAAATAGGCAAATAGGTCTAAATGTATGTAAAGACAGAAGTACAGATGTGAAATGAGACCAAACTTTCAAATTGATTGCTTGGACCTGCACTAGGAGTTGTTCAGAAAATCATGAATGAAGCAGTTGAGTTTTCTAGTGAATTCTGGAGAGGTCAGTGCTCTGCCAAGGTTACTACACTGGTTCCCTCTTAACACAGCCTTCAGATCCACAAGTTCTCTTGCCAGCTGATGTGACCCCTGGACTGTGTAGAAAAGATTCTGAACTGGGTCAGCACCAGCAGGGTTCAGCAACCAGAGAAAATGTCAATTCTTAGTATTCTTCTTGTAGGGATTCCTGTACCTACCATTTCAGTCATTTAACTCTTCTAGGCCTGAACCTCTGCTATAAATAATACCTACTTAAGTTGATTTGTTAATCAGCATTTCATGTTTTTATTTATCTGAGAAGCAGAGAGGAGGGAAAAGTGGGTGGAAGAGAATAGAATCAACTCTTTCCCTTCCCCCAACCCTAATACTTATCTCCACCTCCAGCAAAGCCTGAGAGGCACAAATATACCAGGGCTCACACAAACACTCACAATGCCTGGGAATCTTGAACAATGTCCCTTTCTGAACAGTGACATCTCTGCACAAGCAGTCAAGCTCCACTTCTCCTGTCAGAAAAAGCTGATATTCCCCTCACACAGTACTCAGATGAAACAAGTCAATTATTCGTGTGAGCCCCACAGAATCATCTCCATAACCCTCTCCAGGACCCTCAGGCCAACCCTTGACACGGGAGTGTAATCGTACAGCACCGGAATCAATTACACTTTGGGAGAGAGGGGGGAAGAAAATGACTTTGCAGGCCCACTGCAAATTGCTGAGGTTGTCCTCTGGCTCTCGTACAGCTTGAATCCAGGAAGTGCCTCTCAGCTCAATTTTCAATTATGTTCTCATCACAATTTACAACAGACAGTGTGTAATTTATGGCAATTACCTCTTCTGACGTCCCCCTTTAAAAATTTCAGATAAAGAGACAGACAAAACCTGAAAGTGAGCCAAGCTCACCTGGCCTGCCTGCTCTACTAAGTTGACATTATGGGGAGAAAAAGGTATGCCTGACAAGGCTGTGAAGGAGATACTTTACAGAGTCATGAATGCATGCTGACAACTAAATCAAGCAGAAGAGGAACATAATTGTTGTGGATGCATTCCTTTATTTGTTAATGCATATATACAATATCATAACAGCTGAATATTGTATAAAGGGGTAATAGGGAACACAGACTGTCATTCTGGGTAAAAGACCTGTGAAAAAATTACTTATAGTAAAGTCATCCAACCTCATTTGTTTTACACTTCTCTTTCCGCTGCAAATGAAATCTGGGGTTGCTCCCCCTGCCCTGCAATATAAGCATGTCATAATAATAGTTAAAAAAATAATAATTTAAAAGAAAAACCACCAACCACAAACCTAAAACAGTGTAGGAAGTTTTAGAAGGAAAATTGAGTATTTAAAGAAATGCTTGTGATTATTTCACTTACTGTAACCTAAAGTATTTGAATATTTTGCAGGCATTATGCAGGCATCTTTACATTAACAAAGATATATTGTGGTATTTTTCATTTTCTAAGATCTGAAAATAAAGCAAAAAAACCTTGTGAAGCAAAACTAATATAATTTCTGGAATGAAATCTAGAGCTCGTAGCAAATATTTTGACAGACCTACATCTTCATTCTACAGGAATACCTAAAAAGATGGGTCAATTTCACAGCAACTTCATTATTATTACACATTTTTCTCCTTTTTTTTGATGACATGAAGAGTTCCTACTCTCATATTTGCAAAACAAATGGGGTTTTATTTTTCTTAATTTTATTTTATTGACATTAAAACATTAAATCAAAAAGTTGAAATTGAAAACTTTTTTTTTCCCCTACAAAGTTTCTTCATCAAGAGTTTTAAACTGGGCAGTTCAGCCTAAGTATGCCTCAAAAGTCAAACTGTTCAATCTGAAAATCCCCTGTGAATGAGAAAAACTAGGATAACCTCTGCTCCACTAAAACCTGTGGGAGTTTTACCACCAACTTCTGCTGAGTAAAGATTATCTATATATATACATATATAGTCGTTTTATATGTACATAAAGACTAAAGATCTTTTAAGACACTCAGGATGGTACCTTTC
Source organism: Bucco capensis (assembly GCA_013396975.1). Classification (NCBI taxonomy): domain Eukaryota; kingdom Metazoa; phylum Chordata; class Aves; order Piciformes; family Bucconidae; genus Bucco; species Bucco capensis. Next base: position 742,679 of record VWZO01012571.1, read on the forward strand.
CAAACTGAAAATTATTTTATCCTGTAATACACTTCTGAATTTGCAGGCAAAACCCTGAACTTCAGATGGGGCTGCAGAATTTCTCCCCAATTTCCTGGCAGAAAAAAATAAATCCTTCTCAGGTATTTATCAAGAACTACAAGGATCACTATCTTTCCCAGTGAAAGCTGTCTCAGCATTTTCGGAGCTCACACTACTGTGTAAATATCTCCAATAATCTACTGCTTAATTTTAACCACTAGTTATTTTAAAACACAGTGTTTATTACATGACAAAGCCTGAATCAGATATCTGAAGTAAACTATGAAAGGAGGCATGTGAGCAGGTGCCTAGAGAAAAATGCATCTTGTACTGTAAAGTTGATGTCTAAAGCAGACAGTTCCTCCTGCAAGCTACAGAAAACTAAGCACAGATCACAGGAGATATTGGAGGAAAAAAAACAATTATGCACAAAGTAGGCATTCATTTAGCACTCAGCATCAGGTCAGCAGGCCAGCTGAGGACAAAATCTGTTTCTCCTAGCTGAGTATCCACTTCTTTGGTGGAAAGGGCAGAAAAATAGCTACAGGATGTGCCACCTTAATTATGACAAAGCAGGTACTTACTAGCAGCAAAGGAGGAGACTGTTGGGATTTTCCAACCTGAAGAAACTCCAGCAAACAGAGAGCAAGTGGAACTAACCAGCTTTAGCTCCAAGATAGCATATTCATAGTGGTATCAGTTGAAAAGCATAATAAGGCCCTGCATGCTTCCCTCTGTCAGTGGACTTGAGAAACTTGATGCAGTTCACAGAAAACCCACAAAATCCAGCACTACTTGTCAAGGGTTAGAGCTGGGCCAAGCACTAAATAAGTGACAGATGCTCTCTATTAACCCCTTTCCCCCCAGAAGAAAGGAAACAGAATAAGGGAGAGAGACTTATGGATTGGAAAAGAACACTAAAACCACTTAAATGAAAATAACAACAATAAAGTGAAATATATGCAAATATATAGATCAATCCTAACCCCCTTGATGACATTTACATCACTGTCACTACTGAAGCTGTGGCAGGCACTCAGAAAGTCCCAGACTGGCTTCAGCTGCAGATGGGAACCAGATTCAGGAGCTGGATTCTGAAACTGAATCCAGAAAGTGTCAGACTGAGGTTCAAGGCAGAATGTCCTTCTTGGACACAGAAGAAGAGAACTTGGCCTTCACTATCCCTCAGCTTTATACTGGATATGATGTATTGGGAATGGATTACATAGCTGGTCAGTTAAGGGTTACCTGTCCTGTCTGTCCCTCCCCACAGGTACGGCCTTTTTACTCTGCACTCCTAATGTTGGGCACAAGATTTAGCAGTGACAAAGGTCTGCATATCACTCCTTGGTACTACCTCACTTCAGTAGGTCTTCTCACTGCTAGCAGCAGGCACTGTCTGCAAAAACATGCTGTTAACTTCAGAAAGTGCAGTTACTTAGAAGAAAAGTAATGTCATTGAACAGAATTGTTCTAACCCAAACCAGGATACTGCCAAGTCTGAGTGAGATGAGATTCAACACTGACCAGTGGGTACTGCTCTGAGGTGCAGCTGAAATCAAGCCACTAGTAACTCCCTTGTGAGTCAGCACTGAAGAAAATCAGCTGCTTTATTCTTTCCATGCGGCTTCAATATCAACAAAGAATCTCATGAGACACCACAGTCAAAAAGGGAAATTTGGTAACAGGTAACAATGAACATGAGGCACAGGTTAGGTTGCAGATAGGTAAACTTCATCACTGCAGAGCAATAACATCTCTCTAGCAAACAAGACCATCAAATAATTAGCTGAAGTTTCACACTGGAAAGGAGATTTATTCCTATTTATGTCTCCCTATAGCAAACAGTGTGCCTGCCCCAGGACCTACGTTCAGGAAACACCACAAATAGAGCAAAGATGAGGAACACTATGCATACAAAAGTTGTCAGTAGTTTTCTTCCTACATGTAAATTTTGTATCAGTTAATAGTAGGTAATGGATATATTCCCTTCAGTATGCAAGACTTCTTGCCTCGCTAAAGTCAGTGTAAGCTCTCCTAGTTCTACATGATCAAACATGACTAGTACCATGGTCCTCAGTTCACAGTCAAATCAAACAACCTCTTCTCCTCTCCTTCCATCTACAGGGTTAGCAATGACAAACTGACTCTTAAGAATTTTTGAAGAGATAAGCTCACCTCTGCTCAGTGATGCACAAGAGAACAGACCACAAGAACACTTTAATACACCTCCTTGGAAAATGATCAAGTAACCCCCAAAATATTTTAGAGAAATCTCACAGATCGGGAAAAACACATTTGCAATTTTACATGAATTGCATTCCCTTCAGAAAAGCAAGGAAAACCTGACTACACTGCAACAGAAAGTAAAGGAGTCTTTGCCTTTAAACATAAAGTACTTCCTTAAGCTTGAGGAACAAAAAAACCCAACTATATCTAGTTTGGCATTGTGGCAATAGCAGCAGGGATTGTAACACAGAACCATGGCACCCAAAAACACAAGCAGGCCACTCTCCTGTGTCATCATGTAAATCAAATAACTGTTTCTAGAAAAGGACTGCTTTATGAAATAGCTATTCTGTTTAGATTGAAAGAACTCTAAGAACAGTGCTAGCTGCGTGCTTCAATAATAATCCAGTACAACAGGATCCAGAGATCTGAACAGGAGCCTTGAGGCATGATGATAACATAAATAATCAATGACAACAGTATATTCTGGGTATAGATAGACACATGGGACCCAGGCCATAGCTTAAAGTCAATGGAAAGATCCCCATTGTCTTGGGCAATTTATGGAAACTAGAGATAAGTATCAGCCCTTGTTTGAGCTCTATCTCACCACTTGTTATTTGCTACACAACACATTTTCCATGTCTTCTCACCATTAAATATTAAGAATGTATACTCCAGCATACTCTCTGTGCAGCACAGGTTGCCAAAATCACCACCTACAAGAGTTCTGTCTCATAAAAAAATTAATGTTCAATAAAGATATTAATTTGGCACAAAAATAAGGCCAGAGCACATGTGAACAACAAAGTGTATGTTTAATTAACATGAAGCAGAAGTCTAAGCTAGCCAACAAGAACTTTCTAATGATTAAAGGAGGGAATGGGAGAAAAGAAATACAAGGAACACTCTGTACCCTTGTAGCATCTAGAGCAGCAGCTCCTTAATAAACATCACAACTTCAAGTGGAATCATCAGACCAACAGAAATCAGTCCTTTCCCTTTTTAATAATATGATTTGAGCTTGTATTGTTAGCTTGTAGGAAATTCTCAGACTTTGAGATAGATAACAATACAGGTTTAGCAATTACTGATGTAGAGATATATTTTCATCTAAAACACCTTCAGGTATATGAGATTTCAGGTCAGTTGAAGCAAGTGTCCCTCACAGAGACAATTCTAATCTAGATTCCTCAGCTGTGGTTCTGTAGCAAGTAGGTGAAATCCTGCTTAATAAAACCAGGTCATTGTACAACAAACTAGAATCTCCAGGCCTGAGATTCCAGCAGCAGTAAAGAATAGTTTAGATCTGGAATGAGGTTTTACTATTCCTTTCATCTTTTCTTTTATTATTGGGCAGCTTTAATTTCACTTAAAACAAACCAGGAAAGGAAGTAGATGCAAAATGGGAAAAAAAATGTTATAATTCAAAATTTTAATTATTCTGAGGGAGAAAAAAAAAAGAGAAAAGAAAAAAAATGAAGTCACCAGGCCTTTACCTTGGAAGCTCACAGACCTTGCTGTAGCTAACTCAATAATTACATTGTACTGCCAGCAACAATTCAATATTTTTTTTCCTCGCCTGAGGGTTCCAACACATTTGCACCATAGGGAAGCCTTTTCTCTTTACATCTCAAAACTCTGCCACAAACTCTTCCTTTATTCATAACAGCCAGATCCCCAGCTGAGATAGGCACTTTCGTATTGCTCTAGATGACAGTTTTCTGTGTTCTTTCCAAGCTCAGGGGGTTTAATAAACATATCTGGCAATCTTTCGATAGCTGGAGGGCCTGGGATGACACTGTGTGCAAACAATATGCTCTCACTGCTAGGGAAACAAGTTTATTCAATTCAATTAATAGATTACAGTCAAGATACTTGTTATCCTGCAATGAAAAAAATAGGAAAAGAACTCTGAGAATTAAGGTAGGTCTCAGAATTAACACCTGGCAACACAGCAAGCCAGGCCAAAGAAGACAAAAAAACCCACTAGCTGACAGAGCACTACCAATAAACAGTGGCACAGCCTGGTAGTCTTGTTACAGAACTGACTTTTAACTCCCTTCAAACTGAGCTTAGCCCTCTCAACCTGCAAAGTCTTGTCTGCAGTATTTCACAAATGTATCTCTGTTCCCTCCTACAAATTGGGGATATTCATTTTCATTCACCTAACTACAAGGAGTGTTTTCCATTAGAGATGAACAATAACTCTTCCTTGGGGAAATTCCACTGTTTTCAAGACAACTAGAGCTGCCAGGATTTGGTTCCACATTTTAAAACAGTTGAAGTAAAATTCTATTTTGACTTTAAACTCTACTCAAACCAAAGCATTTTCTTAACACAAACAGTTAATGGGATACAGAATTTACATCTATAATAAATATTTCCAGTGCAATCACATTGGTCTAAGTAAGTGAAATATTTGTGTTTTCTTGATGACAAATACTCCAGGAGCTGGTGGTCCTGTGTAACCCCTACTTTAAGTATGGAACTGCAATGACTTGTTCTTTCTGAAATCAGCTCAGAACAAGTTTAAACTTGCCAGAGTTACCACAGGAGAAAAATCTCATTTAACTACCAGAGTGACAGGTAAATTTGCCTGAAGGATGATTTGTGGTTAAGGCACAAACAGGAACACAAGAGATACAAACTTATTTCATACCATACACTTGCATAAGTAACCCAATCTATGAGTGCCTCAATTCCTGTGTGTAAAATAGAGATAAAAATGATTCTTTTGTCTGGTTTGCCTATTCTCTTTGCCAACAGGGCCTCTATGTCTTCTTTGTGCAATGGCTGAGGTGATGGGGTCCTCAGCTACCAGTCAAAACCCAGCTCAGTTCAAGGGCACTAATAATAATAACTATTCAAGTAACAATATTCCTATTTCATTAAACAGAGACATCATTGGTCTCTCAGAGCCTAGCATGGCACTACTAAGAAAAAAAAAGTAATAATCTTAAAAGAAATTAAAAATAACATATTGTAACAAATACAAAAGCATTGGTATTGTAAATCTCACAACCTGCTTAATATGATGAGAGAGAAAGTGGAAAAATAATGGGAAAGGAAGTTGTGTTTGGAGATAAGAAGAGTATTCTGTAACACTAACCAGCTCTCCTACAGATGTACTTGTGAACATGACATTTGAGAGAAAAGTCACCTTTGGGACCTGGCTAAGGCCACCCATCAACCTCTACAGCATCTGAATCCCAAGAAGGGAATTAGTCTGCAGTCAGACAAGCCTTATTACTACTAGGGTAGGAGGAGACAGCTTGCAGGTGCTAGCGGTAGTAAAGAACTTTCCCATTAAACCAATTGTGCTCTACAGCAGATTTCACTGTCCATGAAATCACAGAGCCAGTGGTTACACACTTGATGCTCATCATTGCCCTAATAATTCTGTCACCCTTCTGGCCTTGAAAAAAAACAAGCAAGGGCCCAATGACCCATGGGAGAAGGAAAGCTAGTGCAAGTCTTGTGCTTACTTTCACACTTCACAAGCTAGGATACACAGTAGTTGCTCTCAGAATCACACATGCTCAGCAACTTCCAAAAGGTCAGTCAACAGCTTCTGTCTCACTCTAACCCACATGCTTTCTATGATCTAAATATTGTAGTTTTCATCTCCACAAATGCCTGACTACCACAAAGTATTTCACTGGCATCTCTGACTGATTAAGAACTGGGTCACAGTAATTAGTACAGTCGAGTGAATAATCACAAATTCATTATTTATTTACCTAACTTAGCTGCTGCTTTGTTCATAGAATAGCCAGGAGCTCAAGATGAATTTCCTCGAATTTCCTTGAAATGTCTTTTAATATGTTTATTCTATGGCCTGCTCAGGAATTTTCAAGATTTCAGCTGAATTTCAGAGTATGCAGCTCATGGGATCTACAACTGAAAAATACTAGAGTGCAACTATGAACTCATGTAAATTTTAAACTCAATTGCTTAAAAANGTGCAGCATGACACATTGCTCATGGGATCCACAACTGAGTGCAACTATGAATTCATGTAAATTTTAAACTCAATTGCTTAAAAAAAACAAAACAAGTCAAAAGTATTTAGTGTCCAATTATTTGAAGATTTCCAAAAACACATACCGTTTGGAAATTGTCAAAAATCTGAATAAAATAGAGTGCTTTTATATTACTGATTTACCTGTTATAATCATTGCCATCAACACACTGGGAACTGGCCTCTAGCCAGAGCAGTAACATTCCTCCCCAGTTTTAGGTTCTATGGAATTAATAGGGATGTGAAATCTGTTAGGATGAAACTTTGAGGTTTTCCTTCAAATTCCAGTAGAGATAGCTCTGAAGGTGCACAGAGTTTGCTAGGCAGCCATGCCCTTCCCACTAACTTTTACTCACTGGCTTACTAGTTCTACAGAAAATAGGAGATTTTAAAAAAACCCCACAAACAAATGAACCAACCAAATATTGGGGGTGGGGGTGAGAATCATCAAAACTACCCTGGATATCTCTGGTTTTGTTCCAGTTGTCTTAGTAGGAATCTGATCCTAAAGTAAAATACAAAAAAACCAAAAGTGCTATCAATGAATGTTCTTCTCTGATGCTTTAAGTACATGCTTACATTTCAGACACTAGATCCTACTGACTTTGCAAAAATAGTTAAGACTTTTTCTCATGATTAGAGTTCATTACTCACAAGGGTAAAGAAATGGCACTTATTCATTTGCTATATGAAATACAGCAAATAATAAGTGGATCTGTATTCCTTGGTTCCTGGATGGATAAAACTCAAATCCTACTTCCCCTTCAGCCAGTAATAAACAATCATTAACTCTTAGCAGTTGAGATCAGAACTTAAATGTTCTAGCACTTTTTGAAACAGAGGAAAGATGAAAAATAGTGCACAGAATACAGCAGGAAAACTAGGCAGAGAAATAGCACAAATATAAATCATATTCTGATTTCCCCTTCACTTTCAAGTGGACATTTGTCTGCTTTATAAAAATGTGCTGGCTATAACAAAAGTTCAATTGAAAATCTGATATGTTAATAAAAACCCTTATTTCTCAAAACAATAAAGCTGTGTATATCAATTAATTCTCCTGTTCTTAATAAAACAACCATCACAATTAAATGTTAGGTTTTTAAGGAATAGTAATACTCATTACTACTATATTATTACACCAAGATTAAGGAAGACTATGTTGCTTGAGTGAATGAGCCAAATCTATACTACTTACCTCCTTAGGGGAGGGGGTGTCTATTCTCAGAGCAAGCACTCCCTGAACTCAGTGTACACTGTGCTTGAGGAAGGACTCAGCAACTTGGAACTGTGTATTTGAAAATACTTTGTATCTTTAACTGCTATTAAGTGAAAAGCAGAACATCGCTGGTTGGACAGCTGCTAAGAATTTATAATCACACAATAGAGAGGATTAAATACGTGTAAAGAGTGCATTAGACTAAATTCTGTGCTCAGTTGCAATTGTACGACCTCAGGAAATCAATGGGGTTCCAACATTTGCAAATGATGAGGGGTTGGTCCACTCAAAAAAACCCCCCAAAAAACAAAATACAACTCAAGAAAGCTCAATGTGAGGGAAAATGATTGTGCTTCTCCCTCTACTGTTCCATGTCTCGTAGCTAACATCTGGTGAAAATTAAGCAGCAGTTTTCCCCCCTTCCCCCGCACCCCCCAATCAAACAAAAACCCCACCACAATACAAAACCCTGCATATATATCTGATGTATTTTATACATATTCATCCTCATAACTTGACAGATGGGAGGAATCTTGCAGTCATTTCTGAAAGCAGACAAAAGGCCGTTGGTTCTGCTCCACATGATGATTTGTGAAGACAGAATATCACCCGCTTCCGTTGATGATTATATAGTTCTATCCATCTGTCTGCCACTGGAGGTTGTGAGAGTGAGATACAGCTCACACCGTCTTCATAAACAAAAGTAGACTGTGCTGTCAGTAGTCAGACACGCCAACTAATTGGAGCTGTCGACAGACACAATATTCTGTGTCAACAGCTCTGGTAACAGTTTGAAACAGCAATGATATGTTGGGTGATGGTGAGGATGACACATATGTCTCTAATAGCATGCTAGAAGTCTGACATAACTAGAAAAGAATTACTAAAATGTAATTCCCAGCCTCTAGTTCTGCTGTTAAGGCTTACCAGTCGGCACACAGAGGAGAGAGATGTGTGTGTGTGTGTGTTCCTGTGAGTGTGCTTCTACTTGTACACATCTTCCTCTGTATCACTTCACATGCTGACAGCTTAATTTGATACTAGTAATGCCTAACTTAAAAACTAAGCTTTCCACTGAATTTCAAGGAATTCACCAAAATTCCTACACAAGTATAAAACATAATGGAGAGAACTTTTCTGCCGCTTATGAACTGGAAACAAACTAAAACAGGTCAACCAGCAGCCACATTAAATGGACAGTTGCTACTGCATCTGTGCTGGAAAGATGAGTTCTACCTTGTTGAAAAGTTGTTTGGTTGACTTACCTAAAAGATAAATTATCCTTTGATCTTGCCAAGATTAACAGACATTCTAAAGTTAAGCTCAGGAATACATATTTGCAGGATTAGGTCATCAGTGTCTCTTTAGCAACAAACAAGAAAATCTTTTTCCATCATTATTCGCTTTGGATTTGAATATAGGAAAAAATAGTGTAAAAGCTTGATAAAATGTGGGAGAAAAAGGGAAAAAGTGACATTTGCTTTGCTCTACTCACACATCTATCTGCTCAGCTTACTAGCTCCTCCCCTGCCAAACACAACATTGGGCAATGTAATATAACATTGGGCAGACTAGGTTAGATAACAGTAAGCAATATCGTAGTTTACAAAGATACAGAATATTGTTTTCTCAAAAAAATTACAGAAATTATACACAAACATCAGAGGAACTGTGATAGTAAAATACAGCCATCTCTAGACCATTAAAGCCACCAAGTTCTTACACAGGAACCTGCAACAGCAGGTCTGGCATCTCATCTCAAGGGGTAAAGTACAGTAAAATTCCAGTGTACAACTCATCCCAGCTCTGCATGGCAGAAGGACCAAGCTGGCACACTCCTAGATTTGAATATCATCCTTGAAATCTGATATTACCAAATGCAATCGCAAAGCCACCCCTCCTTCCAGGAAAACACGTGGGCTGATTCCTTGATGCTCTTCAGTCATAGACTAATTAAGACAAGATAACTGCAGGGCAAGTGTCAAATCTGCCCAGCCACCTATGACAGCATTGAGCTTTGAGACAAGGATCAACCTTCTGTTCTGTGTTTCTGCTATACCCAGAACCCTGAGACCTGATGGTCACTCTAACACAAATAACAAGAGAGTGACAGCCCTTCTTGCTAATGCATGAGACCACATTGTAGCCAGGATCTGAACAAGACCTGAAAGACTTTTCATCCCAGAGAAGGAAGATGATGAAGCAAGCTGAAAAAGCTACATGAGGTCTTGGATTAAATTCTCCTGCAAAGCTCCTGGAAATGAGACTTGTTGTGTAGGTAGCAAGTCCACAACTAAGCAAACTGCAGTGATCCCAATTTGGGAGGGACAAGCTGGGTCCTAGAATCTCCTTTCCCACATCTTCACCATCAACTGCAATGGTGCTGCTCTGCTCTGAAGGGAGGATATCAGCACCCACATGGAGGCATGAGCACATTAACCAACAGCCTAATGCTGAGCAGGACCAGGCCACCCCGTTAACTGCCCTAGCAGCTTCCTGTCACACTTGGAGGGCCAGAGCTAAAAGCAGCAGGTTGGAAAAGACGTGCCCAGAGGGCAGAGAGTCTGAAGCGTTATTACGGAACTTGCAGTGACAATAGCTGCAGTTCCGGAGGAAGAGCCTCGTCTTGTTTGCTGCATAAATCTCTGCATTCTCTCTTGCTACTTGACCTGCTAGAGCAGCCAGTGGCACAGGGAGCATGGCGTGCAGGCCTGAGCTGGCTGCTTCTAGCCAGGAGAGGGCACACAAGTCAGTTCACTGCAAGGCCGTCTGCTTTGAGGCCACTTACTCTTCCTGTGTTCATGGCTGTTTCTTTGCACTGATGTCCCTCGTTAATCACCCAGGCTGGGCTCAAAATCATAATTAAAAAAGCCTAACTAAAGAGATAAGCCAATAGCTGCTGTTGCCAAAGACACAAAGCTAGAAAAAACCTGTCAAAATGTTTTAGGAGGAAGAATTTTAAAATACTAATGTGTGAAAAATAAAGTCAAGCAAAATTATTTTCTCCACTTAGCCAAGGAGCAAGTTGGTACCCAAGAAGAAGTGTGTATAAATACTGTGTCAGCCATTTACTCCAAGTGTGACTTTAGCAGCTGGACTGTTTGCATGAGATGCAAATTTGGAGCCATTCACAGAAGGAAGAATGAAAACTTTGGCACTCGCTGGGCAAACACTAACAGGTTTGGGAAAAGGGCCAGCAAAAGACAAACCATACAAAATTGTAGGTGGTCAGACTCGGGAAAAGCAATAGTTGGACAAAATACATTAAATGATGCAGCTTGAGGCTAACAGTGGACACTTCCAAAGTTTTACTTCTCAATTCTAAAACACAAGCAAAAGAACCTTACTGCAATCACTATGCTACTGGAGAAACAACAGTGTTCACAACCCACAGACACATACTGACATTCATCTTTCATTACACTTAGCCATGCCTGCTGTGTCTGGCTCTGAGTCATCAGTAGTCACAAGGACAACTCTATTAGTTGGCATGTTCAAAAGTTAGGGAAAAAATACCTGTAAAGCTTCTGCCCCCAGAGACCAGTTGAAGGAGTTTGGAAAAGGTCAGGCTGCTTACAGCTTTAACCTAAACAACCAAGTGGGCTCTGACACTGAAATGATGCTTACAACAGACCCTGTAGCTTATGAGTAAAGTATCAGGGTATTTCAGGACTCTAGCCTCCTGTTACTTCTGTGATACACCAAGTTTTTTATGCAGTCTGGTCTCTGCTTACAGATACCTGCGTAGAACCACACCAGGTCTGTTTTGGTTTTTCCTTAATGAAGTGAATTCTAGGCACAGCATCTGCAGTCTCAATGTGTTAAATCACGTGCATTTATTTCACCAAAACAAGCCAGGGGCTAGTGCATTTGAAGATGAGTTCATTATTCAATCTTTTGATGCCTTTTCATGCTGCTTAGACTTGCTGCCTTATACCACATTGGTATTTAATAATTATTCTAGCTGTCTCCAAAGCCCTTTCACCACACCTTGTGTGGCACATTACAGACAGCTTGGATTTTTCAGGTACAAATTGCTAAACAATTACTGATGAGAGAAAGGTCATAATAATAGGTTACAGAAGCCTTTGCAGCCTGCCTTTACTTCATGGCCATTTATAAAGAACCATTTCATCCCATTGTTATAATGATGAGAAGGAAGTAGTTTAAGGTAGTTATAGACAAGCAAACAAAAGGCAGGAGAGCAGTGCCGTATAACTTCTACTTTCACTTCCTGCCTACTCCATTACTTGTGGCATTATGGGAGAAATAACATGATTGGAATGACCTAAAGGTTATAACGGGTGGGCAAGGTTTGCCTTGTCGAAAGCAGCGTGAGCACTGTTGGCTAAACCTTTTTGAAAGCTAAAAGTGGTGCCGTTTAACAAAAATACTAAGCTGTCATCGAAAAAAGTACATTACTTAGAAATAGTATTTCTTCACAGGCTTTCTTAGCTCTATTTTCCTCCCTTAAATGTTGCGGGGGTTTGGTTGGGGTTTTTTTGGGGGGGGGAGAGATGAGGAGGTGGAGAAAAAAAAAAGCACAAAGATGAAATCTCTCTGAAAAGTTGAAAAAGTAGAGGACAAATTTTGCACAGGTAGAAACTCCATTAACTTCATATGAATACCACTGGCTTTAAAATGGCAAAATCAAAGTTCAAATGGTCTACAACATTGCCAATCAGGCAGGAAAGCTTCTTTGGGTTCCTGGAAACAGAGTGGATACAGTCATTTTTATCTCCCTATCCCAAAATAAACAAGGAATTTCAAGTTCTGTCTCATTTCACAGAAACATCTAGGCTATTAAATAAAACCTGCCTTTTGGAAGAGAAAATCCAGGACAGTTTGATCAGGAAAAAGTGAACTCGAGCACAGCCAACACAGCAGTGATTTAAGCAACAAGGCAGAATTTTAGCACTTTAAATAAAAGGGGAAGACTCCCTCAGTCTTGCTTTAAAATCTCTAAAAAATTTTAAAAGTTACAGAAGAACATGGTACTGATGGCAATGGACCAGTAACAATTTCAACCCACTTTCAAACATTAAGATACTTTTGTTCAAGGTCAGGCCAGTAAGCAGGAGTCAAGTTCACCAGAAAGATAAGTGATACCAGCAGTAAAGCACAAAGCAAGGCCTGGATCTCCATCAGGAGGTGGCATGGACTTCCTGCTTCCAGAGAAACTTCATATTTCACCCTGAGGAAATTGCTGGGGGCAGACCTCCCAAAATGCCATCTTCCATTTATTTCCCATTGATTTTCATGACATTAGGCTGTAATTTCTCTAACCTTCACTTTTCCTTCCTTGCTTCATCAGTCTGAACACAGGGCAAAAGGATTTCATTGTAGATAATTTTTATATTGGCAAGTCCAGAAGACAAGCAAGCCCTGACTTTTAGCAGATTTCCATTTATTGCTGTCCAAAATTTAATCAGTTAAACCGATAGACAACCATTATTTTATTTTTGGTCAAAGGTTATTGAAAAAGTAACAGCAAACAGGTCTGTAAAAGAGTTTAAATGCATCCTGCATTATATAGTAAATCCTGTTCTCCTTCAGGAATCCAGCCAGCCAAACTTTTGTTCCCTTGGCCAGTTGCTATAATAATAGCCTCTCCTTTGTTTCATCGTGGCTTGATTACTATAATTATTTGCTTGCAAGACTTCCAGCTACTGCTCTGATTGTGAGGCATACAGAATACAACTGCAAGACTACATGCTGCATCTAAGTCTTTCCATCACATTACCCCTATATCCCCATATTAAGAGAGCTCCATTGCTTCCCAATGCAGCGGCGGCCCGATTTTTTAGATCTTCCTACTAATTTACAAGGCTTTACATTGGAAGCCTCAGATAAATCTTTTGCTGCTCCATGTCTGAAGAGTCTTAGGGCTGTACTTGTATATGCTTTTGTCTCCTCCATAGTGTTTTAGACCCTGAACTTGTTTAGCCTTACTCACATGAGCAGGTTTACAGACTTCAATGGGACTACTTACATGAGTAAGAAGTACTCGTATGAGTAGATATTTGCAGGCTCAGACCCTAAGTGACTTGGAGAGCTTTACTATTATTCACTTCTTGAAAAGCACTTGCAAAGAAACAAGAGAGGACTTACGGTATTTATTCAGAGTTATTATATATTCACCATGTCTTCCTCCTAAGCCCTCTTTGTTCTTGAGTAGGTACAGATACTCTATCTACAGTAGAGATACACAATATTTCTCTCAGGGGATTTTCACATGTGAAAAATAGAGAGAGTTCGACATGTTGGGGGTTTTATATTGTTTTGTTTTGTTTCTTCCTATGAGAATTTGTATATACCAACTTGAGACAAAAAAGATTTTGTTATTACTTCTATTGCAGCAGCATTAACAAGCTTGTGCCAGGGAGTAAGGCTCCACTGCATGAAAGTGTGGTTCATGCACCTCACAAGCAGCCATCTCCTACCTCTAAAGAGTTAAAGATGTAATTTCTTGACAGATTAAATTGAGAACTGACATTTCCCCCTTAAAACACTTGTTTCCTTCATACATTTTCACCTATGAGGACAATCAGTTCTGTCATCAGACTTAGAGCAGACAGGTTTAGAATGCTTCAGATTTTTAAAGTCCATATTTCCCACCTATACGATACACATAACCAGGCACACACATTTTTCATATAATGAGAGATACTGTCTTCTCTGGAAGACTTGTATTCCTTGGGAGAAAGAGGGGCAAAGAAAAAAAGCTGCATTGTTCTGTAGCCTTCCATGCTAAGAAGTTGCCCTTGCTGGGAATGCAGGATATGTCACAAGAAATGTGCAAACTGGGCTCACTGAACACCCCAGATCTTTTAAAATAAATTAAAAGTCTTTTCCAGCAGAACACAATGGAAAGGTACAGATAGATCATTAAAAACTAGGGGCTTTTGGAGACTCTCAATGGTGATTTTTTTTTTCCCTTTCTGAAGACAGCAGAAGAGATGACAGACCTGATCCTTTGCAGTGCAGAGTGCTCCTGAGCACCCTCTATTACTGCAGAGGGGATGGAGAAAGTGAGGGCATTCAGCACTATGAGGACTGCTCGGCATCTTGCAGTGTTGTAAGCTGCTGGAAAGCTCTTGCATTCCACACAGCAAAAACTAGCCTTCAGTTCAGAGTGCCCACTGCCTCCAGGATTGAGACCCCATGAATTTGTTTCCACTGGAGATTTCTGTGCTCAGCTAGAAATATTAGTCTAGCATAACGTGGATCTGCATGGCAGAGTGCTGACAGAAGTGCAGCCCATGTTGTTTTCCATCCATGATGAGCTGCAGCCTAGCTAGCATCTAGTTTGAGAGTCTGCCCTAATGTTTTTGCAGCACCATATACAAGAAATAACCTTGGAGGACAAAGATGAGAGCCCCAGAAATGAGCAGTGATGTATGGGTGTGGTGGAAAACTGTTGCCATTTTCTTCTGTCTATCCCTGTTTCCCATCAGTCAGAAAAAGTTAGACACTTTCTTTTCCCCAAAAAAATCTTAAAGTAGGAAAGTTTGAGATCACAGCACAAGGCAATAACCAAGAGCTGGCATGGGGAGGAAGGGAGGTGAGACTGGTTTCAAGCAGCTCCAGTCCTGAGCAAGTTTGCATGCTCTCATCCATGTATGTAAACATTAGTAAGCTACCCAAAAACAACCTAGCTCCACAATACTGTCTACTCATCATGTATATCTTGCTTTACTTGGAGTAGGATAGGCAGGAAAGAGGTGATACAACTGCAGTGTATTTCTACCGGTACTGTGCCTGGCCAAAGCCTGAACTAGCCCAAAACAGGGGTTAGTTCACCCAAGTGAATGCCTTGGGTTCAGCCATCTTTCACTGTATTCTGCATTGCACAGATCTTTCTCTACTTTAAACTAGATCACAAATCTGGGAAGCTTTCTGCTGTCTGAAAGGGAGAAAAAAGCTTACTCCCATGGCTTTTTCAAAGTTCTCAAAGCTCTAGTAATATACTGCTTTTCCTTTAAGGAATGCTGGCATACCACTGTCTTGTGTCAATTTTCATGGGTCACCATGAAAACAAGATGGGTGGCATGAAATTAAAAGAGTTTCTATTAAGCTTGCAGCCTTTGAAATCCTTTAGGTCTGAGAGATGGCAACCTTCTTCACTTCTGCTCGCAATTCTGAGCCACAATGTATTGCTGCACTGATAACAATCCCTTTATTCTGCCAGTCTCAAGGGAGAGGAGAAGCCTTCTACACCAACTCACTTGGCAACTGGATCTTGGCAAACAACATACCAAAAAGCAACAAATCTACATTTAATAACAGGCTTTAATTAGCTCTAATCAAAGAAATTACTGTTTGAGGTTTTTATGGTTAAATTCAAATGTGTCCTACTACTACTAAGCTTAGACAGAAAAGGTAAATAGACATACCAGTACAGTACTAACAAATAAATATGAGGGTTTTTTTCTTTTAAAGGTCTCTTTCAGCTAATTAAATTTAATCATTTTCCAATACCAATCTTCAAAGTTTATATTCACTGTTCTTATGTAATATTCCAGTAACAAAACTCACATTAACAAGAAAATACTAATGCTATGATGAGTATTCTGAGGTAAGGAAACACAATCTACTGTGATAATACCTAATAATTTCTTAGATGCGATAAATCAGCCTGACAATAATAATAAGAAACAGCAGTATATTAATTACAAAATTACTTCCTCAGAGTCACTCAGAGGTCTAAAGCTTTTCTGATGCCTAACATAGAAGCAACAAAACACTTCTGTATACTCTTACTCTAATATGTAAATCAGTACTAGTATTTTTTAGAGCACGTATTTTTATCCTATAGAGATTTTTAATGCTCATATTTTTATTTTTTTTTAAGAGGTGCCTCAAATCCGTGACCTATTATTTTAGATCCTTTAATTCACTCAAATCACATTGCAGTGCAGATGCAGCATGTCATTAAAGATGAGACCTGCAATGATACAGGCTGACCATACAACAATGAAGCAAGAAACAAGAGAAATGGGAATGCTTTTGAGAATCTGAGAAAAAGTAGGTTGGGAGTACTAGTCATGGAGAATCAGACTTTCCTGTAAAAATGAAGGCATATTTGGTGCAATAACTCTAACCACCTGCACATACTTTTCTACTGCTTGAAACCCTTACATTTGTGCCAAAACACCTTAGAGAAAAAGATTTAGTCTTGCTAGAAGTGACCATAACAGCCACATATGTCAGTATGAACTACACAGAATTCTCTGGTGGATAATCAAAACCAAGCTGAAAAACTTCCTCCCATTATAATTTCCTAATCAGAAAAATTCTTGGGGTGGGGGATCAAATTTAACAGGTTTAAAAAAAACCCTATTTCCATAGATACAATGCTTTTTTAATGTCCCCCCTTATTTAAATGGCAGAAGTCTTCTAGAGCAGATGAGAAACAGGAAGAAGCAAGGGGAAGAGCAGTGTGCCAGAAAACATTTCCCTGGGTTTCCAGTTCCCTTATCTTTCAGCTTCCTTGCCTTTCTCCAGCTTTGCAAAATTCAGAATGGGACAGGGCTTCCAAAAAGCCAGCTAAAATGCCAAAACCATGTTCTTTTGTTTGGTCTCTTAAAAAGTGAATTGTCCACAGAACTCGCAGCCACCCACTCGCATACACAAGTACACATGTAAAAGGCACTTCCCCCCCCCAACATTTCATTCTGATTCATCATGTAAGCTATTTTAAAACCTTGACTCTTTTTCCATAGGAAAAGATGTCTAATTCTCAGCCAGTTTAAGGTAGAAAGCTGCCAGCTCTTCTGAAGTTGAACGCCAGATTTAGGAAATGCAGACAGTGTGTGAAATTCACCCCGGTGCTGGAGGCATTTCAGAGGGCTTTTCAGCATCTCTTGCTCTGTAAAACAGCAGGAGATTCACAGCACCAGAGCTCCCTGAATCCCCTTTGCTCCCCAGCTCATCAGCAGCTGGCATCAGATTGTGCACCACAGAGCAAACAAGCAGGATGGGAGCAAGAAGCCAGCCAAGGAAAAGCTAGTAGGATCTGGTAGCCATAAAATGGAACAATTAGCTTTTAGTGACTAAAGTTAGCTTGTTCATCAGTGCATCCCAGTGAACTAGAGGCATGATACAGACCCATCAGACTCCATACACATCTTTCGCAAGGGACACTTAAGTTATCTAAAGGAGCTCTTTCTCTCGCTTTGGAATATTTGACTTGTCACTGACACACACAAAAAAAAAAGATAGGCATGATGCGGTACATTCTTCTTTAGAATTACTTGGAAATCAAAACATTAAGCTAGAACTAAGCTAGCCTCTAAACACATCCAAGCGTTGGATTACTTGGTAAAATGAGAATCAAACTTTCAATAACTCTGGAGCGTGTGTGAACAAGTGGATACATTCCCATGGCTGAATAATGGAGGTTTTACCACTTCCTTTTACTCTGTAATTTCATATTTTAAACACGAGAAAAATAAACCTTAAACACAAAGCATTTGCTTTTAAGCAAATCCTGGCTTATTTTAATGACTTATGGTCCACATCAACTTATAACACACTGTCATTTACAGTAGGAGGCTGAGAAGAACAATTCCCATTGCAATTCTGGTAAGAGTCCAGGTTATCGGTGATTATTCTGCTATTTAACATCACTTATGTTAGTGACCAACTCCTCCAATGGCAGAAATAACTCATTTCAAAAAACAATTTGCTGCCATTAAGCTACTTGTAAGTGTCCATGGGATTACATGGAATGAAAGAGGCCATATAAATGTAAAGTGTCATTATGTATCACAGATTTGGTATTTTATGTGTGTTATACTTCACTACTGAAACACAGAAATACACTTGTCCTCATACGATCTAAAGGACTAGTTCTTTGCTTGGTTATGCCAATTCCACACCATATACCTCCACGGAAAGCAGCTGAATTACAGCAAAATACCAACAAAGTTTAAAAGGAAAACATACTGAAAACGGGAACTTGAGAGCCTCAAGCAAACTGCAAATCAACTCCCGGATGGTATATATTGGCCTAACTCCTCTGTGATTAGTGTAGACAATTTACACCAGCTGCCAATCTGCTCCTTGAAAATTAAGGACAGAAACCTAAACATATTCTGGAAATCTTGGCATTGTCAGGCTAAATATGTACACATGCCTGATTCTTTTTTCTCATCCAGTAGAGGATGCAGCTTGTTAAGACTTTTTTCCAGCAAAATATATATGTTTAATTTATGTGATTAATTTCTGTGTTAATGAAGGTTGAAGGCCCGAGAAGGCTGAATGCATCTATTTATCCAGGGGCTAGATAAAAATTGCTGCTCAACTAGCCAGCCCGACCCTAATATGGAAAGCCCCAGCCTTATTGAGGGTGAGAGGACAATTAAATTTTTATGCTCATTTAATCCTGTGCCCTTTCAGAGTAAAGGCTGACCATTGTGCCCAATTTTTCCAAATGTTTGCTGTTACATAACCTTGACGAACCCACCAAACTCAATTTGCACAGGGCCTGTTGACAAAAATCGGATCGCAACAATATTCTGACGCTCTGTGGGGTTACATCCTGGATTTAGAGGTTACAGGAAAAGCAAAGTCCAGCACTGGAAACCAGTGCTTCATTAGTTTCTACCTGCAGCACATAAATTCACATTACTGTGTATCTTTAATCAACAAATTGCTTCTATAGGAAAAGAAATGCTTTAAAAAGCCTTTCTGCTTCTGAAGAGCTATCTGTAAGACTGGTAATGTTTTGCTGTAATACTCAGAAAAATTGATTCTTTCAGTAAGTTCAATAATTTTAAATTTTGTCCCTTTTCATGCTCCAGTGTCACCTGGCCACTTCCTCTAAGAAAGATTCGTTTAGGGGAGTCGTATTGTATTATTATCTGTGCTTTTGTGGTGTAGTGCAGAGTCAGTTTATCTTATTACTGCTATGTTCTTCGAGAGAAATTCATTTAAGTGTGACCTAGTCCCATTATTCTAGGTGCCTCTTGCAACTCTATTGCACATTTAAGAGTTGTAGAACTCTCTAATTTATTTAAGCAGGGCACTTTAAAGCAATATCTTGGTAATTTTCATTGAGTTTAAGGAGCCCTTCTATGTTTTCAAAATGCTTGAAGTTTTTCTGCTCTTTTAAGGACTGCAAATATTTGAACAACAAATAAAAATGTTTAAGAAAAGAAAGTTGAAGACAGACATGGAGGCAGTGGGAGGCACAGAGAGACAGGAGAAATGAGTACAAGTCAATTGTTGTTTCTACATGGAAAACTCTACCAAGAAAAGCCATGCCAACATTTTGGGTAGCAAAGGGGAAACTGTCATTCCCCAAAATACTAGATCATAACCTATTTCTCCTAAATCTAGCATTTCCAAATTGCCCTCACATATCCTTTGCAATAAGTCAGAACAAATAAATTAGCACAAGCAAACAACATTTACAAACGTCACAACAAATGTTTTCTCTATGAAACACCACCAGGGACAACAGGGATGATATCTGCTAGAAAGAGGACTCAGATGAAGCAGAAGTCACAGTTTTGCACAGCGAATACAGGAAAAACTAGACATATGAGTAATGTTAAGTACACCAATAGCAGGAGGGGATTTACACTGACTGGGCTTAGCGTGAACACTGTGGTTCTGCAGTCATCTTACACAAACCTCTCCCTCCATAGCTGTCTACACAGGAAAACAAGTGGCTGTGAAAACCAAATCTAGAGAGATATTTAATCAAGATAAAAAATGAAATGAGCAAATATAGAGCAGATTCTTTAAAGTAAATAAATATATAAATGACTAGGATTCAGAGAAAAGCCTACAAGGAATAAGTGCCACAGCCTGGGGGAGTGAACCGGGAAAGCCAGATAAGAAACAATGCCCTCCCACCAGCAGCCAAGGGAAGTTAAGTCCATGTTACACAAGGCAACACATGAAGTTTGGTCCAGATCTTTACACTCTTCTCCTCAGGACCAGTTCACACAGCTGGAGAACCAGGCCAGCTTCCAGTGCCTATAAGCTGTATTTGTTTTTGATAATGCTGCATGCCATGCAGCTTGCTCTTAGGCTGATATAGTGCTCCTGACTGGTTGCTGTGCATCTCTCAGTGAGGACACCAAGAACTGACTTTGCAAACTAAGGACAATGTCTTAAGTAATTTATGGTAACAAACTTAATGACGATCAACCTACCACTTTCTTTCCTTTCCCATATTGCCAGGAACATACTTAGCCAATGGGCATATGTCAACTTTCAACTGATCTTTTGCAGGATTTGGCTTGGCTTTTTTCTCAGCTCCTTATAATTTATTATATGTGCTGAAAGATAAATACATAGTTTGATTTTACTTTTGGAGGGGGAATCCTAAGAGTGACAGCTCCCAGGACACCAAACACACCAGCTGTTCTTTTATTTTCCAGTTCTTCACAGTAATGACAGTCTCAGCTCTTGTTGCCAAGCCTCTTTGGAAAACATTTTAAAAATAAATGTAGCACACATGAAAACATGCCAGAACAGCCACCTCCTCAACAAAGATTCTCCAAGAACAGAAGATGCCTCATGGGTAGTTGGGCTTCATTCTGGTAAATGAGAAAACTTACTAAAAATTAGAGTATTTGGAAAGCCAAGAAAAAATTGTTCCCTCCCTCCCCCTCAAAAAACCCAGCTAAAAGCTCCTGATTAATTTTCTGGAAGTCAAAACCAAACAAATCTGAATTAGACTAAAGATACCAGTTCTAGCCAGGGAAGATTATTAACCATAGTCAGAGTAGCCAACCACAAGAGCTATTCAAGATTAAACATTGGAACGTTTCAGCATGGGAAGCAGCAGACTCATCTCTGATTTTACAGGTCAAAGCATCACGCACAACATTTCGACTAACAGAAATTACTGGTCCAAAATCAGATCCTTTGCAAGCATTTATAAAGGATATTAAATTAAGTGAACTCTTGATCTCTTCTTTAAAAGCCATTTTTCTCTCTACATCTGTGAATGAAAGACTCTGGAACATAAATTTTAGTGTCTTCTTTTTCAACCAGTTCCTGGGAATTCATCCATAACACAATCTATTACACTCACTTATAATTTAAATCTTCAGATATTTAGAAGCCTTTCTTCAGCCAAACTTCACATATTGAGGGCTTTTGAGATCTTACCTCAGCACTTCAGATCCTGGCCATCTTTTGAGGCATTGCACCAAATTTCCTTAGATATTTTGTCATCCTCCTGGATGGTCTTCTCTTTCTTCAGAACAGAATAAGCCAGGCAAGTTTTATGCAGCTCTTAACAGCAGTATTTCTACCCACTGAGAATTCAAAAAACAGACACTTCTGTCCAACATTTAGCTAGTTTAAATTTGTCTCCCTCACTCACCCAGTATTATTTCTTTGTAGGTATTCATAACCCCATATATAACTATCTGGTGAGTGTTTTTCCCCACAGGTCTGCTGTAGTTTCAGAAGTTTCTTCTCATTTTATTGTTTTGTTTACAGTTTTCTGTTTGCCAGTTTGAAACACCATGACCTGGCACAAGAATGCAGAGCCTCAAATTCCTCTTGGCAGGTAAATGAAAGAGGATGTAATCTTACTTAGGAATTTTCAATTGCATTGGAAAAGCCATGGCTTGGGCCTAGGTATAACATCGTGGTTGGTCTCAGGAGACATGAATGGGTTAAGTTTATAAAGCACTTCATTTTCCAGCCACAGGTATGGTACCTTGGGTAATTACTGCAGCTTAAGCTAGACCACACCTTAGATAAACCTGTAATGCTGGCGTTTTCTGCAAACATTTTCTTTACAGCAAGCTGTGGCTTGCCTCTCACGTATATTTGCTCTCCATTTCCAACTTGGTTTTTCCTTAGCTAGTTTGTACTCAGTTGAACCAACAAATCAGATTTTGTTGATTTAGTTCCGTACCTCTTCAGTCTTTGTGTGACATAACCATACCAGTCAAGCTGGGGGGGGGGGGGCTGGTGACTCGCATTTTGTGCTACATGGAAGACTGGGGATGAAAGAAGAAGAGAAAATAGCTCCATAGAGGAATATTTTGTTTTTCTAAAAGGTGAAAAAGAAGCCAACTTGATCATTGCTAGTGCTAAGAAAGTGAATTTGGTTCTGGCAATAAATAGACATATTCTTAACTCTCCAGTGAATGTTTTCAGCATACTTCAGAAATGCTGGTGTTATTATTTCATCAGACTGCATGGACA
This sequence comes from Bucco capensis, assembly GCA_013396975.1. Taxonomy (NCBI): domain Eukaryota; kingdom Metazoa; phylum Chordata; class Aves; order Piciformes; family Bucconidae; genus Bucco; species Bucco capensis. The sequence continues at coordinate 765,358 of VWZO01012571.1, forward strand.
GAAAATATCTCTGGCAGCTGAGGGCTCTGCAAACAGCACTAACTATGGGGATGTTCATCAACCAGTTTGCCTCCAGCTCTTTGTCATGACACCTTTTATGGCTGCCATGGTTGCAGACCAGCCACTGGTGCAGCACACAGCAGCTCTTCCACTCAGGAGAAACTCCAGACAAGCTGATACCTGCTGGACCTGTGTCCACCAACCTAGCTCAGTCTGGAGGAAACATCTTAGAGATGATGTACAGAATCAACCCACTACTGCCAGAGGGAGGAGCAAGTGCAGATGAAAAGCTCTTCTCACAGGGCCAGACCTGGAAAAGGATCTCTGTCTGCAGCATCAAGCTTTCTACAGGCTGATGATAGATGCACTACACAATATTAATTGCAGCAACAATCACTAATCTGATAACTCTAGCTTTCTGAGTACATTCCAGCAAAGTAAAACAAGGTAATCCTCACAGTATCTGACATTTGCCCTTAGAAACAAGCCTTTATGGAGCTAAAAGCATATATTAAAAGCTAAGGAAAGAACAAGATTAAAGGATAAGAAAAATCACCTAGTATTGGCCTAATGTTTCTCCCAAAGAAGGCAATCTCTGACTTCAATTAGAGCAGAATTTGGCTAATGCTGACCACACTGGGACATGCACAGCTTGGACACAGATGACTAAAAAAACAAACAAACAAAAAATCAAATTACTTTTTTTCTAACAATCACATCTACTTGGTTTTAGTAACCCTCACATTTGAAAACAGAACAAGTAGCTTAACCTTATTCAATGTGATTTTTTTTTAAATGCTAGATAAGACATTACCAAGTAAAGAAAGATTTCTAAATAAAGAGAAAATAGGATCATCATAATTAATACCTTAACATTCATAGGAGTCAAAAGACTCATGACCCTTTAGTCTTTGAGCTTGAGTTTGAACAGCTTGGCCTAACAAGCCAGACAAATCTAATTTTCCAAAATTTTGAACTTTCAAAGAAAAAACTGATATAGAAGCAGTTAGTCAAGTCTCAATGTGCTAAGGAGAACATGGATCATAGATGTTTGTGGGAAAAACTGAGTGTGTGGAGACTTCCCGCTTACATTGCCCCAAATAGATACTTTCTAGCTGATTTATATCCAATGACTTAAGATGTGTAGTGTTTGATGTGTGTCATTAAATGCAATAAGTTTAACAAGAAGAGTAAATAACCTTAACAGAAGGAATCAACTATATACCAGCACAGAATTAGTGTATTAGATACTAATATATATGTTCTGTTTCGTGGAACAATTATTATACATCTTTGACTGTCTTATCTGCCTTTTGTTCACTCATTTATGTCCCTTAAGATTACTACTAGCATGCCAAGTGACTATATTTCCCCAATAGAGCAACACTAAAAAGCAAAAAAAGAAGGTTTCAGAAGTGGTAGTGGTGGGAGAGAAGAGTACCTTCCAAACATTGCATCTCACATTTGTCCATAGCATCCTTCCTGCTAATCCTTAGTTTCCACTTCAGAATGAGTTTTTTCATTTAGAGAAGACTTCGGGGGGACCTACTCTAGTGACCTTCCAGTACCTAAAGGGAACTTCCAAGAAGGCTGCAGAGGGCCTGTTTGCAAAGGCCTGCAGGGAAAGGACAAGGGGCAATGGTTTTAAGTTGGAGATGAGTAGATTTAGACTTGTTATTAGGAAAAAGTTCCTCAGCACGACGCTGATGGAACACTGGCACAGGTTTGCCCAGGGAGGTGGTTGAGTTCCCATCCCTGGAGGCATTGCAGGTGAGGCTTGCCAGGGCTCTGGGCAAGCTGCTCTAGTTGGGGATGTCCCTGCCCACTGCAGGGGGGTTGGACTAGATGACCCTTCCAACCCAGATAATTCTATGATTTAGAGAAGTATCACTGAAGGGCAAGTGATTAGAACAGTATGCTACCAAGAATGGGAGATTCCCTCTTTCAGCAGGACCACAGACTTGGCAGATCATGGGATGCTAAGATTTAAAACTCTGATATATTTCACCTCTCCAATAGCTATTCTAAGCTGCTTACAGACAGTTTAAACAAACCAACCCTGAGACTTCCTCACTTAGGCTACAGCAAGCAAAGCACATGACTCTGCAGGTGGAGGAGTTTGGAAAGCACACTAATAGTTTTTCAAAGTTCTCAAACATTCTAAACCCACATTCTCTTTCAACATTCAGAGAGCAATATAGGCAATTACATTACAGAAGGTTTTTCAGCACGAATTGTGGGTGAAGATCAAAGACAGTTAGTAGCTCCTAACCAACACAAAATCTTAGAAGGTACTCACACTGTCATTTGTTTCCTGGTGCACAAGTCTGCATATACTCCAATGCAGATTCACAAATGTGAATAACATTGCATTGTTTGAATTCTTTCTAGTTTAACTGGCCTTGCATAGGGTTTTGAAGTAAGGTCAGTTATTTCATATATGAACTACTTATTATCACCATTTCAGAAGATTATCCACATGAAGGATAATTCTGAACCCTAGCAGCTTCATATGTAACAGATACATATGATGTTCGTGACTGAAAAAAACAACATTTACATGGCCTAAAATGCAATAGATATAAAAACAGACTGCCCAAAAGCTTTGTGCTGTTTGTCCTGGTTTGAGCTAGAAAAGAACTAATTCATCCTAATTAATTCTAAGCAAAGCAGTTCTTTAAATTACAAATAACTTGAACTCATCAAGAAGCTCAGGAGCTACTTTTTAATGACAGCCCAAAGACTCTAGAGAGCCTTCTGCAAACCTATTTTAATCTCTTACATAAAATATCAACTGGACAATAGGAGGTGACTGCAAAAACATACTTGAAAGTACTGGAACGTGCTCCATTTCCAGCTTAGAACTTCACTCCAGGTATCAAAGATGAGCCATAAAGAGGTATGAATTGGATTAATATATTCTTCAATAGACTTTTTCATACATTTATACACAGATACGCAACAAAATACATGAACAAATCTCTACATAACTAAAATCTGTACATAACTAAATGCATATATTTGTTATTATGAAACTTTAACATGCACTAAAACATAGACCTTTACTACATTGTGCAAAAATATGACAGCCAAACCAGGCAGGTACAAACAAGGTCAAAAAACACCACTAAAACAATCCACAAACCACACTTAAACCTGACATTTCCCTACTTTATGTCTCCTAGCACAATTTTATTTTCTTAAAGTTCATAAGACCATTCAAGAGGTAAATTGATGCCTTCAAATGTCCCCTGGGTCAAAGGACTATCTACTTGTGCCCACACGAATGTACGTGGGTTTGTTCCTACAGTACAAACAACTATCTCCACCCAGGCAACAACAGCCCAAAAGTAATGGGAAGAACAACTGGAAGTTATCAGTGTTTTAGATATACAATACAGCAGTCTGATACCAGAAAATGCACATGGCAGTCTGGCTGTATATTTATTCCCAAGCAAAAACTTCAGCTGTTAATGTTCTCAATGACCAAAACATTTCACAATACAGAAGAGCATTACTTCAGTTGTGGACTCCCATTTCACAATAAACATGCACCTTCATCAGTTTTTATCTCCTGCTAGTGGTTTACCACAGAGTTTACATGATCCTGCAGAGCCAACAGTTCAATTTGTAGCAGGTATACCATGAAGAAAACTTTCTCTTCACTAAAATTAAGCGGTGAAAGCACCATCTCATCAAGAAGAGCACGTGCAGAAGCATCACCTTCTCCTGCCTTGATGGTGCCCATGCAACTCCACCTTGATGCAGAAATGTCACCTCTAAGAAAGGAATGGTGCATTCAGTTGTTGTTTCTCCACAACCTGGAGAAGGCCAGATGGAATGCTAATGGTGCAATCCTTTCCCTCAGATCAGCAGGGCTGAATTTGAAGCCTAGAAAGAAGTGACTGGCTAACTCAAACTCAAAGATAGCAAATAAGAAACATCCAAGGTTTCAGAGAAACACAAGACCTGAATCCAGTATGATTCTTCAGGGCTTCCTGCTGAACAACTGAAGCTCTCCAAAAGACTTTCAACTCACTCAATCTGCGATTTAGTGAACATAAATACACTGAATAGCTGTTCGCATCCAGCACCTTCCAAAATTTCAACTAAGTAGACCAGAACTTTGTAGGGAAGGGAAATGGGGAAAACCATGATCTTTAAAATCTCCATAGGTATTTTGAATCTGTATTTTGGCCTTTAGCTGGATGCATGTCTTGGAGGCCTCCAAAACACACACCACATATACAGTCTATAAATGTGCCAACAAGAAAATGTGGGCATACTGTTAGGTTTAAAACTGTTTGAGCTTCCCATTTCTTTAACCCTCATATAAAAAATGTCTGGTTAAAACTGTGACCAGTCACTGCAAGGAACAACATCAGCATTTTTCAATAGCATAGAGCATACTGGACTCTGGTCACATTCACAATGAAGTCTGAGGGTATTAACTTCATCAGTCTGCTCCTGCTGATGCCTTTGCATTTTCTAAGGCTGGAGATGTAGTCATTGTTGATGAATCAAGGAGCTTGCTTTGAATTTCCACATGCTAAAAGGAGGAAAATCAATCTCAAATTCAATGCGCTCTCCCCCGCCTCCTTCCCAATGGAACAAACTGCTCCCCGAAGGTCACAACGGCACTACCCTCCAAATCTTACAAGAAAGACATTAGAGCAGAACACGATCCTGCACTCCGTCATTACTGGGGGATATTGGAAAGAGGACAAAGGAACATGCACACATAAGTGGAGAGTGGGCTTTTTTCTTGTATTGGCCACATTCAACTTGTTTGTTCAAGAAAAAAAAAGAAAGAGTGGAACAAGACATGCATGCCTGATGCTGTTAGTGCTTAATACACTGGAAAAAATTGTTTAGGAACAGTTCATCCTTAAATTCATCCTTAAAATTATGCTGTAAAACCATCAGCCATTGAGATCTTAGATTATCTGTTGCACATGTTTCTTATAGTTCACCCTATTTAAATACACTTATTTCTCTTCTGTTTTTAGCTTGAATGTCATTCTTCTAATCTACATGACTCACTGAATTTTTTCTTCCTTCACTGGCACTGCTAGGCCAGTGATATTGCATATATCTAGCACTACTATTATCTTGAGAGTATCAAGTGTGGGAGAGACCTTTCCATGAGGAACAGAGGCAGTCTGCCTCTAAGGTCAGCTTATGGCCCAATCCTCTGTCACCAGCAAGTATCCTATTCACTTATCTTAATTCTCAAACAGCACTCAACTGAATTTTTAAGCAGCATTAGAAAGTAGTTTGTCCAATGGCAGCATGCCACAGATCCTTTGCTAGATCTGCCATGGCCACCACAGGAATTAATACATGATGTATGCTTTTAGTTGAAAGAGTAGAGAAAACTTGCAGTCTAATTAGTAAATGTGTCACATATCTCATGTCTTTCAGCTAGATGACTACACTGGGGAATATTCCAATTCATTCCTTATCCATATACATATATATCTCTCTATCCTTTTTTTTTTTCTTTTTGAGAAAGGTGTATTTAGGGTTTTAAATCTCCTTGACACAGAAGGAATATTCAAATAAAGTAGTCTATCATCAGAATTCATATTTTCTTGAGACTACAAATCAAATTTGAAAAATTAGGTTTTAACTACTCCATTAATGTTTCTACTTTTTTATGCACTCTGATGATTTCAGAATAGAAGTGGTACACGAAGAAGCCAAAACCATTTAGAGCTGACTTTTCTTTTAAATAAGTCAGCCTTGTGTACCAAGGAACATTAGCCAGAAGTGGAATTCAATCACAAGCTCCAGTTTAGTATGGGCAGTTACAGTCCAGTTGCCACCACAGCAATGACATTATATACTTCTCCATTTGATAGTAACATATTTTCCCCAGTTTCCAGTCTAAATTTATTCATGGACAGTATTTCAAAAAGAAATGCAATAAAGTATTGTGCTGTGGCTTATGCCTTTTGTGTTACTTGAATTACAGAAACAATGAAATATGTCATAAAAGTAATCCAGTTTTATTTTGGTGTGTTGCTGAACTACATTCAATGGCTGACTCGTCTAATTTAAGTTTGAAGTGTCTGTTAATTCATGTCTAGATTGCAGCTGAACAGGAGCCAAAGTTCATTCTGCTATGGAAAAAAGCAGAAAAATTTAACTCAAGCAAAATGCTTAGCATTTTTCTATTCTTCTTGTTCTGTGAGCAACTTAGTATCAGAGCTGAGAAATCTATCAGCACATATGGGCTGGTGTATAAAAAGCCAAGAAGTTCAGAGAAGCTCTAGGCTGACAATGGCCAGCCTTTGTGCATAAGGGAGATAGATTCAGCTCCAAGATGCTTCCTTCCTACTTTGCAAATCTGATCCTTCTCAAACAGAAGAGGCCTACAATGCTGGGGAAACTGCACAGGGACTTCTGCAGTGAGAAGAAAAAGACAAAATCATATAGACTTAATGAGGCCCATCTACAGCTTTTGCATGGATTCAAAAGAGAGGAAAACCTCACTGCAAGGAATGGGAGGGAGCTAACTGAAGGCAGGAAAATCTTTGCTACCTGAGTCCCAGCCTCTGCAGGTTTTGCAGATGCTCTGAATCAGCTTGTAGTCAAACTGGCATAACATACCACCTCGTGAGCTCCCTTCAGCAGCCTAAGCACCAAGCCTTATTCAGCTTAGAGGTTGTGTGCACTGGAGTCAGCCAGGTTCACATCATGTGAGAACAACCTCCACAGCCACCATGTACACCAGTGCTCAGTACAACTGGCACACTGAAGAGGCTGACAAGGGTTGGACTAGCTCTAATAGATGAGCTCCAGAAAAATACACATTGTCCTGGGTATGTCAACATTATCTTGCAATACATGTGCTAGGATTATGAGTTAAGAAGTGATGCTTTGAAAGCAATATTGGCATTGTGGTGTCCTAGTTCAAGAACAATGACATGTGCATAAGCATATGCCATAATGGTCTGGAGCAAACACAGCATAGATGAGGGAAGGAGAGGATACAAATAACAGAGCAGGTTGAGTTTTCCTAGTTGAAAAAACCAGCAGAAATCCAGGTGCAGACAAAGTTCTGCAGGGCCTGATGACGTCAGGAAAATATATCAGATGCATTAAGAAACATCAGCAAATATAGAATACATTGCAAAGTGGCAAATCCCTTCTGTAGCAAAAGTCAGCAAAAATCATTTCATTGATTTCAGATTTTAAAATTTCACAACCCCATGTTTTATCACACATTGAGACTGGTACCTCAGAAATTTAAATCAAAACATGTCTCCAAATCCCTGGTACATCTCAATTTTGCTGAGTATACTGAACTCACGATATAAACTATCTTATTTCCCCTGTGAACTGAGACATATTTGCTCAATAAATTCTCAGAGATATGCACTTCAGAGTCTTCTGTCTAGAGTGTATCTTGAAGTCTATGATTTCCAGAAGAGTCCTCCTAGCCCTTACCTGTCTTTTAAAGCCTTAAGAGAATATACCTGAAGTTGTTTCAATCTTTATACTAGCATTTACTATGATATTTATGAAACAGAGATTGTCTACCAGGCTCAAGCACCTATTCTCACCAACACCAAAGGTGAAGTCTCCATGAGCAGTTGTGTGATCCCTGAGCATGTTCAGAAATCATTAGTGCAATATCAAGGATAATGAGACTTCAGCTTGGTCAGGCAGTGAAAAACAAATTGCTGCCTTATGTGTATTCTGGTCTGCATCTTAAGTGAATTTAAATAGTCTAGGCCTAGTCTAGGATTAGTGCCTTTTCTAAGATGCATTTCTGCATTGCTACCCACTGCACTTGTACTAGGTCATGTATATGGCAGCTTCAAGGATAGCCCATATTCAAACTGAAGGGTGTTCTTTTTCATACACCAGTTAAACTACAGCAAAATTTGCAGCCACGACTCCAAATGATCTGTCCTTTCAGTCAAGCTATATGGAGTAGATATATGAGGGGATGATGTAAAGGACATAGTGCCATGCTTACAGAAAACTGCATCTGCCTTGTTTAAATCGGGAATATAAAATTGAGCTAATTCGCACAAAAGATCAAATTCTCTGAAAATGCAACAAGGAAGCTATCAGCCGTGTCTGATACCTTACTTCTTGCTCCCCATATTCCTCAGACAAGGTAAGAAACTGTGTGGGAAAAGCAATTTTTCCCACCAGTTCTACAATTTCTTGGCAGCTAATTATTTTGTCTTACTCTGCCTGTGCCTTTGGGCTCAGAATTGTATCCAAAGCCAACACAGAGAAGCTGCAAAGAACTTTTTTCTACTCTCACAGGTACTGGACTCTTGTCATTTGTTACCCTCTAAATTATCTACAATTATTTTGTTTAGCAGGCTAATACGGGAACTCTATTTAATATGACAGAAAGAACAATTTAACTGAGTTGTGCTTTGTATCGCACATTAGCAATCAGCACATTAATAAGTCTGGAAGATTGGTATCAGTTTGAAAGGTAAAACCTACACAAAACAATTAATTAAGAAAGTTAAAACAAATGAACTGCTCAGGATGGAATGGGATCCACGAGACACGATGGTAAAAGCCCAGAAGGAAATACTCTAATTGAAAACGGCAGTAGAAAGCACACAGTACAGTTAAATATTATCTTATCAGAAAATTAGCAAAATGTAATTTTTTTTATTGGTTTTTTTTACAGATGTTATTTTTAACCACATCAAAAAAAACCCACCTCATGGCTATTGGCACAAATTGTCATAATTACTATAATTTGAAGTCTGAGCTGCAGAGTGACTGCTCAGATAACTATCTCATCCTCCTTAGGCTGAATTAGGAAAGCAGCCAGGAGACATATCTTCTCAGGGTTGGGGTAGGTTGTTTTTTTTGTACTAGGTTTGGACTTCATTTGTGTCTATTATCCAATCTCATTCTTGAGAACAGTAAAGAATAAATTCTTTTCCCCTACCTGAAACACTAGAGAAAATCAGGAGGTTAACATTAAGAGAGGTAAAGTTGACTTTAATTAACATACCAATTACCTCCCATTTGCAAGCAAATTGTTTTATTTCCTTCCATATGCTCCTCAGGGAAGTCTAATTTTTTTTTTTTTTATACATGGTCATTGACTTTTACGGCTAGGAAAAAAATAAGAAAAAATATCAAGCTCTATGTTCTCAAAAAAACAGAATAAAAATAGTTAGCATTGCAGCCCATGTCTCAAGACTCCCATACTATGGGGTTAGTAACAAATTTGAGCCTTACAGATTGGTGTGGAAGTGCAGATTGTGACTTGCACAGTAGTGGGAAATCAGCTGTCTAATTTGATTGATCTTTCAAATATCCCAAATCTCTAACACACACATACATTAAAGAGTGTTTCCTTCTTTGAAAGAAATATTTGCAGAAGCTAAAATGAAGAAAAGTGATCTATAACGGGGGGGGGATGACAAAACCACCACCAACACCCACAAAATTATTTTTTCTGTAATAAATTGCACAGCATTTTGATAACATGAAGCCAAAACATACTTTGAATGGTGGCTCCACTAGATCCCATGAAAGCTAAGCAAGGTCAGAAGTTACCAGAGTTTGAATGAAGGACTTTCCAAGGATAATCTTAAATACTTCAAGAAATGGTGCTATTAAATCAGTGACATTCTTCTAGAATATACTTCATGAACACATGCACAAAAAGATTCAAAGCTACAATCCCCAGAGTTTCAATTTTTACTTCTTGGCAGCATTAGGTTATTTTTCTTACCTGCATCACTCTGACATCCCCTGCACCATCCCACCATGCCACAAGTGTAGAACATTAAATACAATAGTTGAACTAAGTTTAGGCCATGAAGAGTCCAGATATGAAAAGTAGTAATAGCAGGTGAAAATTTTAGGCACCCTGCATGCAGGCTGAGTCACTGAATTTAGTGGTGCCCAGCTTTCAGGAGCTCTGCAGATCCCCTGCACCACTCATTCATACCTTTTGGTAGCTATGCATTCAATGACACAGCCACAAGATCATTAACAGACTACACAAAGACCAACTAGGACAAGGCTAAACTTTGCCATCTAACCCCAACTTGTAATTCTCTATGAGATCTTTCCAAACTGTACTACTTCAACATCTTTTGCATGATCCATGTTGCCCCAAGCTTGCCAGAGTTTCTATCCTTGAACAGGAACAGAGGTAAAAGATGACAAAAGTGCTGTTAACTGCTAATTGTTTAAGGACTGCAGTACAACCAAATTTTATGCTATCTGGGAGGAAGAAACACAGCTGCTTTGGAGCATATCTAAGCAGCAGTCAAAAGCATGAAAATAAGAGAATACAGTGTGGAGAGCTGAAAATATGCCAAACTAAAAGCTATAAGCTCCATTTATTTAAAGCTTGGTTCCAATGCCTAAAGTCAGACCACAGCAGGTATCCTGAGATGCTTTGTGCTAACCTGTCTGGCTTTCACCTGCTCCAGAATAACAGAAGTCTCTGCAGTGTTCTGCATGAGACCTGCAGGCCCAGTCCTAGAGCCTCTCAACACTATTTGATCCTCACAGGAAAATCAGCAAGTAAATAAGCATTGTCTCTCTTTTATTCATAGAATGCTTAGTCATAAAGAGAATAAATGACATCCTAAACATCCCTGTACAAATAAGTGAATCCCAGCAACTGGAATACTCTGATTATTCATAAATCTTAAAGTATGAATAAACAAAAATTTAAAAAAGTGTAAATCACAAAGAACACACTAGTCCTAATTCCCATCACACTGCTCTAATACAAGCAAAAGGATCCAGAAGATGAAACCAGGAATGCAATACATCACACCTGGGTAGCCTTGATGGGCAATCCTGTAACTTTACCATACTGTGAAAGCTGTATGGGTCATATGTTCAGTAGATCTAATATCCAGGAGGTCTTGCCAACATCCTACAGGTGTGCACAGGAGTGCAGTATGTGAAAGGAAAGCAATTATGTGGGTGGGTACACATACAAAACAGTGTTTCTAAATCCTCGATGAATTCATCCCACACATCTGCATCCATTTCATATTGGGGATTTAAATAAAGGGCAAAAAGGGGGAAAAAAATTCTCTTTTAAAGATACCAGAGCATTAATGCTGCTTCTTAGCTCACTGTCCTCAGCACTTCCCCTGTCCCAAAATGCTGAACTCTCTCCCCTCTACTTCAGCAGACCCTCTAGAAAACAGCACTGACAGGTCCAACCCAGCTATCCTGTAGTAAACACAGAAGCTTATGTTCACTTCAACACCATCTCATATGCAGACTGTGCTTCTAGACTAGAGGGAGGAAGCTGCAAATAGGAGGAAAGTAAGAGAGAAACACACACACACACACTCCTTCCAGTTTAATTGACAGGAGGGATTTTCTTGGGGATTTTAGCTTGAAAACCAAACAATAAGCTACAATCCAGCTATTGTTCCGGTCACTTTACTCACATGTTACAGGCCTTTATTTTATTCTGTGTCCGTTTTTGTCCTCTCAGTTTACACTTGTAGAGGTAGAGACCTGTATATGCATCTCCTGTGTTTGTGGAGTGTTTCTACAATGCAAAAGAGAGGTTAATACTGGAAGCAGAATAAGTGTGACATTATACTGAGCTAGCAAGGAGGGGAACAGAGGCTGAAGAGAGGTCTCATGGGTCTCAGAGAACACAAAACTAGAGTCAGTTTGACTTTATATGTTGAGAAGGAGGGGAAGAACAGAGGTCATACAACTGTATTACACTACCCTCTGTAAAATATATGCTTAGAGATAAGTAAATATCAAGCAAACACAGGTGATTGTTGCATTAAACAAGCTCACACCTGATAGATCAGGAATGCAAAATACAATCTTCCTCTTAAGTGCAGAAAAATTGGTGCCGAGAAGTTGGATTAACCTCCTTTGATGAGGAATACTTTAATCTTCTCTATACCTCTCCAATTTCTTGTGAGTTTTTACAGGCACATTTTGCCCTCCCTGTTTATAAATAAAGGGCTATATCCTACAGTCCTTTGCCTGGATGATAAAATTTGGACCTTAAGCTGCAGTATATCATTTCTACACTAAATTTGTCCCTGCTGTAAGAAATCTTAACCCTCAATGAATTTAGCAAAATGTTAGATTTACTGGTTGTTAATGTTAAAAGTCAGCAAATAAATGTTATGGATATATAGGATGTTATATTAAAGTGTAGATATATTAGATAACATTTTTTTTCTGAACCTCAGCATCTGGAATCTTGTGATTATACAGAAAGCTTAACATACAAATTAAAAACTAAGAACTTGTCACTCATGAAATTTCAGGACAGCACTGAAGAGAAAGCCTGAGTGGAACTTAAAAACTCATAAAGCAGAGCAATATTTACCCAGCAGATCAAAGGCATCCAGTTCACATGGGATATGTCACCTCTACATTTTTCTACCATCATCTCTCTTCCTGCTCTAATAAACCCATTTTTTTTTTGCTCTTCAGCAACACCTCTCTTTTCACCCTATTACAATTTCCTAGATCTGTCTCATGTCTCCTGCCAACTGTAATGCTCTTTTCTGTACATCCAGCTGTCCTTTAGCATTCTTCTCTGCATTTATCCTGTGCAGTGCTTTAGATGACTAAAACAATCTCTCAAGTGGATCCATTCCCCTTGGCTTGCAAGACTGTCAAATGCATTTATTGCCTAGCACAGCTCTTGTGTACCATGTATGATAAAGGCCAAAACCCAATCATGCCTTCAGCTACACAGATGCTAAAGAAGAAAAAGCATAAATAAGGTTCATAAAGTGTGCAGAATTTTCCATTGACTTATAAAGTCTTTGGAAAATGACTTCCCAATAAAGCTACTTACATAAATACATATAGATATATTATGTATAGAAACAAATTGCCAGCCACACTCCAAAACTCAGTCCTCATGAGCTGCCAAAAAAACAAGAGCGACTCCCTTTACAAGCCCTAAATAACTCAAGCCACCTGGGAGAAGAAAACCACAGCACTTAACTTTTTCTTTCTTTCCCTTTTGCACTTCATTTAGCCCTTTCTGGCTGTGCCTGCTCCAGCCCAGGGTGCTCCAGTATCCCCAGGATTAGCAGAGATCTCTGCCGATTGCTCACACCTGCGCTGCAGACAAACCCCGTTCCGCTCGGTGCAATCAGCCCTACCTCCCAGGAGCCCATCAGCTCCCAAGCTGACAGGCAAACAGAGACCCACCTGATGGCTCAGGCCAGACACCTGCAAAGGAGCTGGAGCAGGAAGGAGAGGGAGGAAGGGAAGAGGTGGAATTACACAATTAAAAGACCTGGTCAATGTTTTGTAGAGGAGGAGTATTACCTGCTACCCATAGGTACGTTACAACACCTGACTGCAAAAACAGCACTCTTGATAAGACTCCCAGGGAAGCTGTTTGTTTAATACCCAGTGGGATAGGTCCCATTGGTAGAAATCAATCTACTTGTTTCAAAATAAGAAGTCAGAGCTCCTAATAGCTACTGCTTATGGAGTCTAAATTTAATTTGACAAGAAATCTCTGTTACCAAAATATGTAGAAAGGTGGGAAAAAATACCACACTACTCCCTTTTCATAGATGTGCCCTGAATAAGTTAAGCCAAGTTATTTTTCCTTTGTTTGTTCTATCTGTAAAATGAGGACAGGAAACACTGTCCTCCTAGTATAGCTGGATTTTGCCTCTACCAGGCAACTGCCTATTACTGAACATGGAGAGCACCCAAATATATCCATAATTAAATATGATCAGTAGAGTGTTCTTATGCTTCAGTGACTGCTCTCAAGAAAGAGCACACAAACCCCAAATTGTGCACAATTATGGCTGTCCTAGTTATATACATGCATAACATCCATGTATTGTGAAGGATTCACAACTCTTACACAAGTGTCCCTGCGCAGGGCCCATCACTGATTCATCACTTGAGAAGGAGGAACAGAACTGTGTAAAACACACATGCAAGACAATATCACAAGCAGCTGTTTGCCCCTGCCTATTTCCCATCTTCAAATTAATTTCAGATTAATTGACTGTAGGAAGGAGGTCTAAGCTCATTAATAATATTATTTTAAATCTTGTTCTGGAAACTGACAAAGCCTAAGCCTCAGCCAATGTTATTTAGTTCTTGGTCATCCATTCACCAAAGCTAACGTTGTGAGCTCAAACCAGTTTTAGCTCCAACTTATCAACTGAGATTTAAAGGGGATGGCAGTAACATGTACTTCTTCAGACAGCACTGAGCCCTAAGATCAATTCTTCTGCAATGTCACTCCTATAAGTACCACAGAGAGTCTAGAAACCTAATGCTGATACAGAAAAGACAAAGCAGCATCATCTTGCTTTACAGTGGGGCAAGACACAAAGAACTGTGACCTTGAGCTGCTATGGGGCAGATCATGAGCACACTCCTTACAGGGCTCTACATTTCAGGACTAAGCAGCCTTATCTTGTGCCAGGCACAGCATTTCCCCTTGTAGCAATGTCAACATGGCCAGAGCACCCAAAACCTTTCCTAGAAGAACTCAAAATTTATCTGCTAGAGAGGCAGACAGGATATATAGAGGTGAGGATGCATACAGTGGGAAGGAAGAGGCAACAGACCAGGTCTAAGTGTTTTCAGTGCCCACTCAAGAGCTCCCACAGTTTGGGACTATCCGTGTGACGCGCAACAGTAATAACTGAGGTCAAAGATAACCTGACCACAGCTCCTTTGGACAGATTACACTGCATAACCCTCACTAACATGCCAAGGGTTCCATCCCCTTGTTGTTGGGAGCACTGTGTTACCAGTGATTAGCATGGCCCCCGTCCAAGCACAGACTTCTTGATACTTCCCTGCCTCTAAGAAGGGAGAAAGTTTCTCCCAGCTTTTCCTGTGTAGCAACTTTTCTTTCTATGACCAATGAGGAGCAGGAATCAGCACACCCTTTGGATGTAGCTGATTCAGAATTACGTGTAAAATCTCTGAATACCCAAGAGCATATTGACAGTTGTTACTGAGTCTTGGATATTATTTCTCAGCTAAAATTAAAGTAAGAAATAATTAGCATCATCCCACTTTATAATAGAGTATTTTATCAGTCAAGTAGAATGCAGAGCATAATTATATGGCTATATCCAGAGATTATACACTGCATCAGATGTCAAATCATGGTGTGTTAACCACCAAGTTATCCTAGAATTGTTCAGTAGTAAGTGAGAAAGAATTTGGTCTCTCTCTGTGTGGTCTCTCTGCTGGGTGCATATTTTCCAGCTGTTATCCCCCTGACCTGCATACCTGCCATGGACTCCTTCAAGCTTATCAATCAAACTAGAGAACAGAAAGCCTAGCCTGACATCTGACTTCAGCTAACAGGAAGCGAGCAGTAGCCCTCTGCTATCTAGTCTCTTTCTACTTATCCTGGTCATGGAGGAAATGAACAAACACCTTACAGAAGAATAATGAATGGAGCTGATAAATCAAGGCCACACAGGCCTGACTGGCCCTTTTTTAATTAAATAAATAAATAAATGCCACCTACAAAACCTCCTTATTTAAAAGCAAGTCACTCCAATACACTCAACATTCACTTACAAAAAATTAATGTAGAATGGAAATTTCCTGTTATTTCTCTAGTTTTAGAGCCATAAATTAGTACTGAACTTCATGAAGGCTTTCATTAAAGACCCATAGTTTAGATCAGTTGTTTGTGCCTTTGGAAGATCATTTCTACTGAGCACATAGCTTCTATTGGTAAGTACTGGCTTTTAATTGGGGAGCATAACATTTTGAAGGAAAAAAAGGACAAAAAGTAGTGAGTTTCCATGCTCTCTGCCTTACAAGCAGTAAGTCCACTCAGGTATGTGGAAAAAACTACCATGAAATGTTAGGTGACTGGAAGGACAGGCAAAGATAAAACCATGTATAAGACATTTCATCCAAAACCTCTGCAGAAGCATCAGTTTGTACAGCTTCTTATGACCTCTCTGGAGACTCAAGAATTTAACTTGGTTTTCAACTTAGATTTTTTTAGATTTAATTTTCCTTTGTGAATAACCAAATAGCTGTAAACAGCCCCAGATTGCATTTTAGTCTATTTAGCAGTGCCAAATGTTGAAAGTGTTCTTTTCTGATCTATTGGCACTAAAGATTCTCCAAATCAATGACATAAAATGTCACAAGTGAGTGTTCTTTCATGATTCCTAGTCTTTAAATTGACCCAAACATATTACAAAACAAAATCAACATCACCTTCAATCAAGGATGTTCTGAATAGTAATAACAGAAATCAAAGAAGTTAATTTGCTTTTAATCCAATAACAAGGAAAAGTTGAATTGGGAAGGAAATTCAGGACTATGTATGTTGGTTTTAAAATCATTAAATACATTTGTGTCTGCATCTCTAAAAAGAAAAGAAAAAAAAAGACTGCATGATGCTTAGAGCTTATTTTTTTCTTTAAGCTATATCCTCCCTTCTAGTGCAGATCTTTACCATCATCTCTCCAAACCTGAGAATGCTTTGTCCAATTTTAATAGGAACTTACAATTATTACCAGATATGTATAAAAAAAGAACAGAGAAGAAACCAAAAAGATTAAGAGGCTTAATTGCACCACACCTATGCAACATGAGGTGCTTAAGCAGTGACAGCAAAGAGATTCCTTTGCTCAGAAAAGATCAGATATGAGAAAGTACTGAAGCATTAGCCGAGCCCACCTGTGGGGTACTTTTAGACCACACTAATCTAAGTTTGCTTTTTTAATTAATTTATTTATTTCTCACAGAGTAAGGCATGGTGAGAATAGAAAGGATAACTGTAGTCATCCTCTGATAACTTTCTAATATAAAAATTCACTAGCATTCCACAAATAATGAACCTTTTAAGCTAAATTAAATGCATTGGTTAAGTTGGGCCTTCTGAGATTTGTGGCTCCTCCTCTCCTCATCCAGCACTTCAAAGGAATGCTTCTCTCTTCTATTAAAAGTCTGGGTCTTGCAAAAATTCACCACACCCTAGGAATTCCCCTCTTGGAATACACTATTCAGAGTTGTGATTCAGGCATCTTATTTTTAGAGAAAACCACACCTGGAATGTGATTGATCAGAGAGGGAAGAAGAGGGTGTGTTCAGGTAATCATCCTTTCTCCTACTCCATGAAACACAGAAATTCACACAAAATAGTTTTCCACTGCCCAGAGAGAGAAGCCATATGCAAGTTTGGTAATTCCTTTCTAGCCAAGCAAGACACAACTGTGGTGAAGAAGCATGCAAATAAACAGATCAGAAGTGGCATCAGAACTGAGTTGAAACAGGGTGGTTGGCTTCTCAAAGATCAATATTAGAGAAGTTGTGGAACAGTCTTCAAAGAAGAGCAGCAGAAGGCAAAATCCAAAGTGACTGAAAGGTGGAATCAGATAGACTCATCAATGAGATTTATATCCAAAGACTGCAATGCTAAAATAAAGAGTGCTGCCATTACTTAAGCCCATTCTCACTGAGAGCATCAATGGGGCCATTGCCATGTTTTGCCCATGCAAATGAAACTCAAACAAGGGTCTAGGGCAAATCTGTTTCAAATCTCCCCTAATCCAGTAAATTACTCAGTCTATGCCAAAATAAGGAAGGCAAGAAGCATCTCAGGTAGTTTTCTGAATTAACTTTTTCTTATTTCCACACAGATTAATTCTCTTGATTCACTGCTAATGAAACACAAAAGGAGGGGAAAAAAATAATATGTAAATGCTACTTCCACTTCCTTTTTTGAGCAGAAAGATTTGAGGGGTTTCTTCAGCTGAGTATCACAATTAGCATCAAGATATAACTATATATAAAAAAATAAATGGTAGGAGGGAGTAGTGCTAGCTTTTACTTCTCTTATTGTGGTTTTACAGAACAAATAGACTAGAGAGAAAGGAACATGAAGTCATCACAAGTAGGTTCTTTTTGTTCCCACTGCTCTTGTAAGACAAGTGTCTTATAGTTCAGAGTTATAATATCAGTGTTCTGCAGTCATTTCAATTGGTACAAGTACTGAGGTGTGGGCTGAGCTGGGCAAGCTATGTCCTTGAGCCTGCCAGATACTGCAATAGTAAACAATGCACCTAACAGAATTAGAAAGGTACCAAAGCAACAGTGAGTAATAAACTCAAATTTAGAGATTTTGAAGTAGAGACGGACATTAAACATGGCTTTCTGCTCAGTGCAGGACACAAGTAGTATAATACCTTCTGCAAACCTTAGTCCTTAACTGGGCAACACTGGCTAAGTGGTAAAAATACAGTATTTTCCCATCTAGGGTCAGAGGTGACAGCATAACAAAACTCTTCTATCAAAACCATCTTTCCAGATCATGCCCAGATAGTCACTGTCAATCTTTTAGTGATATATTAAGCCATAACAAAATGTAGGAGTTAAGTCAGCAATTTCCACTTAAAGATCTCAAGAGTTTCTGCAGAAACAGAAGATTAAATTTAAATAAAATATTACTCTTTTTGAAGGGAGGGATAGTACTTAAGTGCAAAAAGAGGGACTGGGAGTGGAATTTACCTCTCAACAGCCACTACCATGACATCTACTGGAGTACAGTTTTTTCTTGTTAATGGACAACTGTAGTTAGAGCAAACTGAACAGGACCTTAAATATTAGTGAATTTATAGGTTCATTACATAATAGATGAGCATTATTCAACAGATGCTGGTATGGACTGAATAGTGAGGATATCTGATGTCATATGTGAAAGGATTTGGTGGTCTTTCTCCTAACTCCTCCTCTGCTGCTATATTCAGAAGTGCCATACAATGAAATTTTAAATCAACTTCTCATTGGCCCTTCCTCTCAGGCATTTTAGGAGACAAGTGAGTGTTAAAGCACCTGATGGCCTCATGTCTGCTGATAAAAATAACTTAATAAAATGAGAAGAATTTGTGGTACAATTAGGTATACAAATTGTAAGCAGGTAATCAATGACCTGCAGAGACACTGAGTGAAATCTGCTGCCTTCCAAATGCTGCATCTTCACATTCAGAGCAAAAGAACCCCCATCTAGCTCAATTCTGTCCTATTCAGATGTAGATCTTTTTCCCTGAAATCCCTGGATTCATAAAAGGGAAAGAGCAAATAGTATCTCTATCCAGCCTGTTCCTGGCTAGAGCTATGAAAAGAGAAGAAAGCTGCCTAGCAGCTATGATTTTGGTTAAAGCCTTAGATTCAAGTTCTTCTCAGCCCAAGCTACCATATATCTATGAAAGCATCTGGACAATACACATACACAGCAAATAAGGATATCCTCTGCCACACATGACATGGGCTTTGGAACACTCATCTCTGTGCCTATATCATGCTCATCATCATGATCTCTGAACATCTGTACTTATTGAAACTGCCTATTCATCAATCAAGGTTGCATTCATCATTGTGACTGCATAATCATAGCACACAGAGTCCTTGTGTACAGCACATACTTGTGTTCACTTGTCTCTTGTTGCACAAACAAGTCTAAGAAAATAGAGACTGAGATACCAGTTGTTACAGTCACCTGCAGCATAGAAAGGGCCTCAGAACTAGACTTTAATTCCATTGCACTTGTTCAGAGTATAAAGACAAGTGCAGTGCCTCCTGAGGCTGTCTCCTCAAATAAAAAGAAAAGGCTTCCATCTACAGTTCATCAAACACAATTTTACCTTTGCATCTTCCACATGAGAAATAAACAGCAGCTTGGATTATCGTTATGTATTTTTAAAGGATCACAGTTTTGTCAGCAGTGACAGACAAAGCCTCCAAATGAAGAGTGCACTGGACAATTAGTTTTAAATATGTTTGCTTCTGAGCCAGACTATGCAAAAGAGAGGTACCACACACACCAAAAAGGGAAATAACTAAGGGTATTTCACTATAAAACAGACTGCATTACTGCTGAGTTCAGCCTCACTCTAACTTTCAATCACATCACCTGCACTCTTCCAAAATAGATTCAAAGGTCTAAAAGAGCAGCTTGATAACAGAGAGGCACATTTATTTATTTATTTATTAAAAGGGTATTTTTTCCCAGACTTTAACTAAACCTCATCCACTCTTGTCACTCCGTGGAGACAGTTGAAAGCAATATTAGAGGAGGTAATTGCACAGATCAGTCAACAGCCTTTGTCCCCTTGCCACTGAGACTTACAGTAAAATGGGCACAAGAAAACATTGTACTGGATTAAAGGCAGGTCTTTTTCTCCAGTTGCTTGCTGCTTACCAGCTGTTGTGTTCAACGTCAGGGACAGAAGCTCTAGTGGTATCTACAGGGGAAATCTAGCCTGACACTGTCTTTTTTTTTCCCCCCACTCCCCTTTCTCACTAGGCTTGAAACAGATTACTCTTTGTTTTTAAAGTGAAACTTTACCAAAAAGTATTCTATCTCTTCATCTACCATTAAGTCATTAATCATGTGTGCAGAGCACTTTACTAGCTATGAATTTTTAGGATTCTGAGTTTACAAGAACACCATCACTGCAACTTCTGAGATTGACAAACATTTTTCTCAACCTTTTGATCTTATTTGGAGCAACTCATGAAAAGACTCAGAGTAGCTGCTTAAACACAGTAGAGGGAAAAGGCAAATGTTATTAATATTTGATTGTAAATCACCAGCAGCAGCCCACATGCTGAGAAAAACTGTCAAAGAAAAACTGTACCTGTTAGGAGTATGTCAGAACAGCTGCAAGAAAGCTCCAAGTGTACCTTGTAAGTGACAGAATTACAGCTGCCAAGGTACAGTGAGATTGAATACAAATGGAAGGGCACTGAAGAGAAGGGCAGCAATAAAATTAAGGAGTCAAAAATAGAAATTGTTTGGTGTCAGAAAATACATCATCAACACCATCTTTAGGAGAGGAGTCATCACTCAGGTTTTGACAGCACAGGCTGTAAATGGATTCTGTTTCCACAATAGTATTTTTTATCTTCACATTCTGACCTAATTCAAAAGCACTGAAAAGCAGTGTTGAGACTGCTGCTGGAATTTTGAAGCCAAGTCTTATCACTTTAATCATGTAGTAGTTTAACACATCCATGACAAACAGCAGAACAATATCAGCTCCGTTGCAGCTCTTGCATCACATTTATAGGTTTTATGAGAAAACATTCAAAGCCAGCTCATTTACAGGTATATGTTTAAATACCTTTTCTACCTGAAATGTACAGAGAAGATCATATTTCTGGAGAGTTCAAACAAAAATCTGTAATCAATTAACGTATTACAAGTTGCTGCTTATCTTGGGAACTATGGTTTTAACTTTTCAGACAGACAAATGCTCATTCTGAAATAATTACTCTTCCATTGTTAGATAATTCTGTTCACTGGCTTTTTAAGGAGAGATTACTTTAAATTCCAGCTGAAAATTAGCAAACAAGCTAGTGGAAACAAAACCATTTAAATCAAAAAACTTTCTGCTCTGTATTTGTTCTTTTCAAAAATGTTCATATCATTACCTTTGACAAAGAAAATGGAATTAAAATACAGTATCACTATGGAAAAGTACAGTTTTAAAATGCTTGGCTTTGAGGTGCTTTTTTTTTTAATGAAGCTTCTGAAAATACTAATCAAGTGTAGAAGTAGTTATGTGGCTTTTTTTTAAGTAATTAAATTTCTACCTGCACTGGATCAAGGTAGATCCTAACCTAAATATATAAAATATTCATTATCTTTGTAAAAAATTTAATTCAAGTTTCTGATCCACACTTTATGCTTGGGTACTTATCTCATGGACTGAACCACAACCTCAGTCTCAAGGAACTGTAAATTTCTGAAGTCATTTCAAACTAAATTTGTGTGTGAACTGCCACAGAGACAATCAACATTTTTGTTTTCCTTTCAGTTCATTTTTAAGAGAAAATAATTTTTTGTTCTTTTAGACTTAAAAAGATAGCTAAACTCCAAAGTTTTCCAAGCAAGTGGCTACAAGTCAGCCTCCTGCTGAGAGGGGAAGAATTAGTGCTTCAATGTGCAGCCACAGTCCCAGAAAGTTTAAGCAAGGAAATGGCCTCCCCTCTATTCCCCACCCACTCCCACTCCTGCCATGTGCCAGTTTGCCACCCTCTTTGCTGTGTGAGGCAGCAACCTAGATGGGTGGAAATTCAATCTGGCTTCCTCACCAAAACCTGTATCATGTGCCCAGAAGCTGTTCCAACCTTTCTCCCACTCTGCACACCAATCCTTCCCAAAGCAACACCCCACTGGGGCCTCTTTGGGAATGGACTGGAATTCCTGAGCATTCGCCTTTGTTTAGAGTGGAAACAAGCGATTAACTCTCTTACTGCTAATGGAAGTTAAGGGCAGTGGTTAAACTTGCCACTTTCAGCAAGGTTTAACACACCTGAGAACATCACCTTTTACAGAAGAAAACAAGAAAGCATGCCAATTTTAAGAAGTCATTGACTTTGATGTAACAGCCCTCTTTGTAAGGTTAACTGCATTGAAGTCTGTGGAGAGGTAGGGCTGGATCACAAAATGCTTGCAAGGGACCTTGCTTAACTAAGCTTTATGTTAGGAAACTCTCTGCAAAATTCAAATCCTAGAAGCCTACAGCACAGGCATATAAAAATGCATGTTTATATTCCAGGATACCATTGTGTAGATATCCTCACATTAGATAGACATGAAGGCTTTACTTAGGAGAGGCTGCACATGCCTTTTATGTTTCCATCTTTTTGGTTGCTAATTGTGGCCATGTCAGGGCATCCAAGCAGTTGTTTACCTGCCTCACATAAGCTTGTAATGAACATCAATATCATCATCTGAAGTATGGGAATGTTGAGCCTGAAGCTTCTTCTCCTGTTAACACCTAAAGATGTACGGTACAGGACAGCATTCAACTCCTAGAAGAGCCAGTCTTACTTCAGATACTACATCACTGCTTACAAATTGAGTGAACTAACCCCCACTACACCAACATAGGAAACAAAACGAAGAGTAGGATTCCCAGGAGTCTGCAGATGCAAAAAGGAAGGTTACAGTTGTGTGGTCAATTTGCATGCCAAGTTACCACAACTGCACATGATGAAGGCAAACAGTTTGTCAGCTGTGGATTTACATATGCAATTAGCAGGGTTAAATAGACACATGTAGGTTTTGTCCATAAGTGGTTTTGCATGTGTATACATACACAGAGCAAAAAATCAGGTCTTGGAAGTGTCCTGGTAGAATAACACATAAACTAAGAGCTCCATGATACTGAGAGAGCCTGGGCAAAGGGCCAAAAGCTCCTGAGTTGTAATCTCATCTGTGCAACAGAATCGCTGTGGTTTTAGGCAAGTAATTAAACTTTCCACCGTCTTGGTTTTCTTCTGTTGTTGGACACAGCCCACTATTTTCCCTTTATGTTTAAGGAAGATAAATAAAGCAGATGTATACAAGCCAACAACTTACTGCCTGACATTTGCATTTTAAAACATTAAGAACAAAAAATGTATTACTTGAGTTTCGCTTTCTCTCATCCCAGAGATACACAATGACAATTGCAAGAGGATACTACAGTCTTAAGTTAATTTTATGATCATGCTTCATACTAAAAATGACTGTCTCAGGGCACAGTTTTCCTATTACACGAGTTTGCTGTGATAGGAGACTTTACTATCTCCTGTGGCAGTACATACTGCACACATACCTATTAACAATCAGGATAGGGGTGGTTGTTTACTACATACTCAGTAAGTTGAATTACTTAATCATTTTACATCATTTTTCCTAAAACATGAACATACAAATCAAATAAAGCAACAGCTATAAATGCTTGTATGATTAAACCCCCAACTGACCATAAAATTAAGTTGTAAAGCATAAACAGAAGCTCAAGTTCAGAGAGCAGAAGTTATCTCTAAGATATGATGTGTTTCTTTGGCCCTTGCAAAACAAACCCCCACAGTTAAACTCACCTCTCTTGCCCAATATCAGTTAAAAGCAATCAGTGTAAAAAGGAACAACAGAGCAGGTAAAACAGCTCAGTTGGTGTCCTCCTCTACAGTGACTTATGCACAATCATTAGGATGTAATTTACAGCTCTCAATACAATTCCTACCACCTCTTTTTTGGCCTGTGACGTATTATGTGCTGCAAAATGCATGGAAGTGATGAGTCCAGCCTTTCCAAGGAAAGTCCTACATGAAAGACTGGATGAGCAGGTCACAGCTGAAAGCTTACAGGAGGTGAGAACCCATGCAAGCTAGTGTAGGTCCTTTCCTTGTTACAGAACTGTAAACCCTAATGCCTCATTACAATCCTTCCCTTTCACCTGTGAACTGACATGGAACATCTGTCCTCAAATCTGACCAAAATAAAATCTCCTATACTGAGAAAGTGAGAAATACAATGTGAATTACCACCAGAAACCAAAAGGGAAATGTTCCTATTTGAAGTTTATTGCACCCGTTAGTTCCATTGAGCATGAGTGTTTCCAACAGATACCTGTAAGAATGCCAGCCCTTTTGTATTGCCTGCAATTAGCTTATCTCCAATTATATAAACAGGTACGTGATGACAGTCTTTGGTAATAGAGGTATTATGGGGAAAATAAGGGTTGCTTTAATTTTGAGAGTAGGTCTTAGTAGAAAACAGATTAAAGCTTATGTAGATATACAAAATAATAGATAGGCTAATTCTATTGTCTGCCTCTCCTAAATTATTTTATTAGATGGAACATATTAATTATAATGAAAGAGAACCCCTGACTCTGTTGGCTTCTAATGAAAATTCCTTTGTAGAGTCACGGCAGGATTTCCCACCATTTTCTCTTTCCGACGAAATTAACTCCCTATGGTTGGCCACCAGGAAAATTCATTTTAGCCAATCAGCTTGGGAGCTGCCATTTACCTCACAAAGGGAGAAAAAGGTATCTGCTGTCATAGCAACGAGTGGCTTTGCTCTGATCATCTTTGGATCCTTTAGCATAATGAAAGACACCGGCTTGCTTTTCAGATGATTAATCTTTTCCCCTGTGAACCTACTTGAATACATTAGCAAAACAAGTATGAAAAATTTGTTTATCCCAAGACAATCATTAGAAAATTACCTGCAAGAGTAATTCTCATTAGGGCAGAGTTTGTGAATAGCAGACCATATGGTGAATGAAAGCAGCAAAAAGCAATAAAACCTCAAAGCTGCAACAGGTTGCAAAGTTTATCAGGTTTCAAATTGAAAGTTTAAAAAGGTTAAGCATCAAAAATTGGGGAAAATTGTTTTCTTGCCAAAATTCCACATAGGTTATGACCTGCCAGTCCTTACCTACTCAAGCAGGCCTTTCACATGTGGCCAGTCATGCTAATTCCAGAGGACCTGACTCCAACTACATCCTGTGATCCTGAAGAATCTTACTAACTGCCATAGTGCTAAGCTTAACAGCTGAAATTATAGGACCAGATGCTTACCTAAATTCATGCGAGTGTAAGATATTATTACTTTGGTATTTAAATGGCATTATAAAATTAAAATGCTAGATGATTGCTTACAACTTCTGAGAACCAACTCCAGAAAAAAAAATGTAAGAGAAATTTAAGATTTCGTAATATACTCTCTGACTTCTTTGGTATTCAGAAACTTCTTATTTTAGCTATGTAAATGAGTAGTTAATATTATACCAGGGCAAGGTGAAAGTGAGATCATTTGCAGTATTGAACTAGTTTAATTATTATCTTATAACCACAAGAAGTCTCAGTAGAACAGATTTGGAACTCATACTATGTAAAGCTAAAATGACTCCTCCAGTTTCAACAAATCATTAGAAAAAAAATAGAAAAAAGGAGGAAGAAGAGATAAAAGTTTCTACGAGGTATCATCAGCTTGGTTCTGAGAGCAAGAACTGATGTGATTCTGTGGAGCTTGCCACAGTGCACTGGAGCCCTCTTTGTATCAAGGGATATTGCTCTAAATGCTACTGTGTAAGCATAGCGACTTCTCAGCAAGAATATTTCTTCCAAAGTGGATTCTGTTTGGATATCTCTCTGGTCCCAAGTCTAAGATAAATCGAATAGTTTGCCTCCTTTTTTCAGAAACAGAAAATTCCCTGTTAACAGTAGTTAATCAGAAGTGTCCTATGTTATCACACTCTATCACAGAGGACTCAAACTTTTTGATTCTAACTCTTCTTAAAGTATTTGTAGTGATATAACAGTCTAGGACAGAAGAGTAGCTAGTCCAGCCCCAGATAAGCCAGTTCAATCATTTAACCTAACTATCATCATGCATTCTTTTCCAGGCCCAAAGTTACATGATAGAGACAGAAGAGGCCATTTCCCTGTGCAGCACTTTCATTTGAACAAAAGGAAAACAGATTTCACATCGATGCATCAAACTAGCCAGTTGTGTCAAATACCATATTTCTACCAGAAATTATTAATGGTCTACTAGATAAAAAGAGTTTTAGAGTATGCTATTGAGTTTGGGATTTAGTTAATTTTGCCTTGACTTGTGAACCCTTGCCCTATTCAGACTATCTCCTTCCTGAAACCAACTTCTACGAGCTATTAGAGGTATTAACTAGGTAAGAAAGCACAAATCCGTGGTATTCTGGAAAGGTTCACCCATTTGGAAGATGGTGACTGTTCTAACATAATTCCTGACTCTAAAGATTGCATTTGCACTTCTGGAATCAAATGTCTGTTCACTGTCCTAATAGGAACCCCCTAACTTTCTCTCTACCATAGCACAGGAATTCTTCCATCCCTTTTTCAAATGCCAGCTACTCAACAGAAAGCTGACCTTACAAATTAAACTTAGTGGGTTTCCTAGGTTCTGGTTGTCTTCCATTTATTCATCTGTAGCCTCATATAGAAGCTGGTTGAGGGGCACAGAGATTGACAGATATGATGTTTCCCAGCATGGGTAAAACTAAGAAAAAAGAAAACTCCCTAGCTTTTTACAGCATTCCCCATTACAGACCTAGATTTTGGGTTTGAGAAAGTCTTACAAAGCCTTCTCATTTCCTTCTCTCTTCAGGCTATTCCATGGAAGTACCCACAGATTGGCTAGAGAAAAATGTGTCTAAATGTTGAGGAAAAACAGCAGAAGAAATCTTGTCTGTATTTCTGGATTTTGGGGATACTTGTTTCTGCTGAAATTCAGACTTTGCTTTGTAGCTACATTTTTCTACAGATGACCTAAAATCCTTGATCAATTTCATATGAAGTTCTAGTGGAAAAATCCCTGGGGCATCTCTCTCCAAAATGAACCTCCAAGATCTATGTGGCAAGTGGGCCCAACCAACTGCCAAGTACAGCAAGATCAAAATAAGCACGATTAGCATATTCCAAAATCCATTTTATTAAGCCAAGCCTCAAGTATTTAGCATGTAAATTTTTCCAGTGCCCTTGATGGAACTTTACCATCAGCACCAACCACTGAAAGCAAAGCAGTAACAGGTGCAATAGCATCTCCAGGGTGACTTCAAATTTTCATCCATATGAAGTAATTAATCCTCATTTTCTGTGTATGGTTCTTTTTTATTATCTTTCCTTTACTCTCTACAGTTACCAGGTAAAACAATTGTAAGCTTTAGCCCCCCAGTATTATTAACAGTGTGGGAATGCACAGACTGAAAAGCATACATCCTTTAAAATGTTTATTCATGGTCATTTCTTACATTCCTATTGTGTTAATTTAGCACTGACAAGAAAATTCAGTGGGTTTGATTAAAAGCTTTTTCTATACCCTTAATCTACCTCATACCAATCAAGAGAGGTGAAAAATGTTCTTTAACAATTAGAACTCCTTAAAATCCATGTTGTGCATTAAATGGTAACTATGTAATTAAAAGGAACAAATTTAAAATCTGACAACAATTGGTGCATCTCCAGCATTTAAAATGATTCAATTATTAATAATTCATGCTCAAAACCCCATATTGTGGGCAATGAAGCAGAAGGAGAGATGAAAACGAAGTCTGATCCATGACTAACCTTACATCTGTACAGAGCCTGACTAAACAGAGTTACAGCATTATGTTTTCTACAACATTTACCCAAACACAGTAGGAAATTGTCACACCATAATATGTATTTGCAGTGATGCTCAACAGTTAGTTAATAGCAAGAGGGTACGAGAAAGCCATGCTAATATACAAGAATCCATACAGACACACAGTTCTACATCAAGTCCAATTGAAACAGAGTACTGAGCAGGTTAAATGCTTGAAAGACTTTAACTACACATGATTTAAAGCCAAATATGCTTTTAAAATTTCAGAGGATCCAGCCCAACCTTTTTGATTTTAGGGCTGGTTTGAGGAAGTTTCTCTCTAGCACAGTATGGTCAGACTTTTAATGAGAAACAGTCATTCTTCTGAGATGCTAGTCTACATTTAAAATAGTAATTAGAAGATGATTCACGTTGTCTCTTAGCCCACTTATCCCACTCCATAACATATTCTGAATGTTATTAGATCTGCTCCCATGATTTTGCATGAACTAGGAATTTACACAAGCAACTCACCATACAATAGATACTAAAATTCAAACTTCCTAATAGATTTCATCTGTTAACCTACACTGAAGAGAATTACTTAATTCTAGACGTAGGTTTTGACTTTTTTCTCTCTCTTTTTTTTTTTTAAATTTAAATCAGCTTTCCTTTTATAGCTTTCTTGGCAAATTTGATGCTGCAATAAGCTGCATATGAAAACAATGGCAGTGACATGTCTGGCTTAGCTGCAAAGCCATTTTTCAAGCCCAAGCCAATGAAGCTGCACATGTTATGCTTAAGTCCTTCTGAGTCAAGAAGCTGTAAGAAAAGATAGAGGGGCACAGAAAGAGCTGCTCACTCCTTGCAATAACAATAATCATTTCTAACACTACAATATTGCTGGATGCAACTGTCAGAAGAAAAGGTGTGGTCTAGGACACCTCCCAGTATAGAAATACACACACAATATTCTTAGAAATAACATCCTAAGAGGTATATACAATACTATGTGTTTCATTAAAGGCAACAGCTATCTAAGAAATAGCCCAAAATATATTTAAAACATACCCATATTTTTACCATTAAAAAAAATATACAAACTTGACTAATGTGCACTGAAAGAGATAACAAAGAATTCAGCTTTGAAAGCTCAACTTAAAAAAAAAAGTGTCATAAATAGATTTGTTTACTCCTACAACCTTTTTGATGTCCTGGCTCTAATCATCATTCCATATGTTGGGGGGGGAATGAGAAAAGACACATGTTTATTCTGTGGCTGATTTATTACAAAATCAAGACCATTCAGATTCAAATTCCACCCCTCCTCAAATACATTGTTGCTGTTCTCCCTTTCGCACAATTTACCACCACATGTAAAGGTCAAGTCCACTGGTAAAGTAATTCATGTGGTTATCCAAATCCTATCCAAGCTATAAATTAACATGACATAAACTGCCTACAGCATTTCTTCTATTTCTAATGTTATACACAGGCGAGTCCAGCCCGCTGTACTGATAATTAAAGTAAAAAGTGCATATGCTTCCCCTGAGAACACACACACCAAACAGGAAGTCAATTAGTTCCAGGATGGGACCTGCTGAGGGAAACACAGCAATGATCTGTAGCAAATGCTAACTTTAGACTTTCAGTGGGAAAAAAAAATAAGTATGCTTTACTTCCAAATTGCCACCTGTATCACAATCACAGAGAGAGAAGCGCCAAAGGAAGAAAACAAGCTGCAAAATTTCATCAGAGTCCTGATGTTCCTGATTTTACATAAGACAGCCAGAAGAGCTGCAGGCTGGTCTCCTAATGCTCTGAAAATTAAGGCTTAGGGAAATCACATATGAACACATTGTTTTTCAGAACTTGCTGCTTCCTTAAAAATCTCAAGCCCATGGTGGAACATGATGCATGCTCTGCAAATAGGCTTTACAGTTTGTAGCCAGAATGAGCTTATATATTTTGAAGCCACAGACTGATCATCGATGTTGCCCTCCAGAATAGTCAAAGGAGATTAAACCATGGGGTTAATTTTTTTTTTTCATTTTTGATACAGTTAACAGTTTGATTACTAAACCTAATACCATAAATAAACTGGAACAACTCACCCTGCAGACTTCACTGGAAATGAGCTAATATGCACCTGCTGAAGATTCAAGCTACAAGGAGGTAGTCTCCTTGGAAACTGTTCCTGATTATCTGAAATACAATTAAAAGAGTCACTGAGAAAACCTAGATTTGCAGAGGTGCTGGGAGAGGTGGTGAAAGATGAAGATTTTGCCCCCAGAAAATCAACTGTCTGAAGAGAATGATCAAGTGTGTTATATAGCACAAGTAGTTTAGGAAGACCGAGGTAGACCTGGAAAGAAAAATCTGTATCAAAGAAGTCAAGAGAGATTTCAGAGATTTCATCCATTCCTGAATTACAATTTCCTTTACTGAGACTGTGGCTGAGCTAGCATCTTCATTGCAGTTTAACCCATGAAAATGTAGCTTACTAAGTGTGGCTGAAACTCTGCTCTAAGTCTGGACACTTAACAACACCTGCTAGTATTCGCCTGTTCTCACATGTTTTTAGAACATCTTTCATTTTTGATTAGCATTGCAAATAGCTACTTTCTGCTGTCCTCTCTCTCCTCCCTAGTCTTTCATAAAACCTGTCGACTGATTTATTCAAGCACTTAGCTTTTAACTTGCTGTCACTAGACAGGTGCACACTTGCAACAACCCTTGTAGCTGAGCCCGCTTAACAGCTCTGTTAGGGGCCCATCCTTGCAAGACATTGAGCTGCACAGAACTTTGTGCCCTAAATACACATTGAGAGCAATGATTTAAGGCTCACTGTATCCTGTAGGCAGTGCTCAGTGTCTTAGGCATCAGTTTCTTCCTCGTTAAGAAGACTGTAAAAGGACCATCCCAGCTAACTATTTAATGTTATTTTAATAGGCTACATTACATGAGCTTGATACAGTAGTGGTTATCTGAGTCAGAGGCTCCATTTGCTCCAGAGACTTCAATCACAAATGTAGGTAAAAGTAAATCCCTGTAACACAGATAAGAGAGTTTGGACAGTGTCAGTGTCCAGGCCTGGGTAATCTTGTTTGCATATTCCAAACCCATTTGACCACACCTGCACTCTGATTTCTTTTTTTCTTGTTGACATTTTACTGTCAGAGACTGGAGATGAAGAGATAAAAAAATGAAGAGCAAATGCAGAGAGAATGTTTTGGTTTGTTTAAGTCACCAAGACAGTAAAGAAAATTCTAAAGAGGTAATTCATACGAAGGAAGCAGGTTTCAGAATCCCTCCCTACCTATCATTCTGCACTGCCCTGAATCACATGCTGACCTTTCACAGGAGATGAATTCAGACACTCTGGGGTAGCACACAAGACATGATAGCCACAGATTATGCAATCACATACAAGCTGCATCACTTAAGATCTGAAACAAAAGCTAATAGAGGCATGTGTTCTCCACAAAGATCACCCAAGCTGGAGATGAATTGTACATCTCAGATGGTATCTATGTTCCCTCTTTGTGCAAAACCCAAACCCACTGCAAGGAATAAAACACCTTAGCAGAATATGAAGAGAAAGTTTAAGCAGTTTCAGTCCATCTCCAGGTTGTTTTCTGCTAGTTCTCACATGGAAAACTATCCAGATGTCTACATCTGAGCCCTGGACTAATATTTTTCAGGAGGCAGCAGAAATCTTTGTGAGAAGGAAACCAAGTGCAGTCTCAGTAGCTGCAAAGACAGGAGATGATGTTGTGAACTCTATAATGCTTCCTTCCACTTCAGCCCTGTCTCACACAGCTGAATGCATGTCCTACAGCCCAACATCATGGCTAAAACATCCAAGCTCAATTCAAAAAAACCTTTATGTAGTGAAACATTTGCTCTAATTTTCAGGAGAAGTTACAAGATCACACCCAAACATACATACACGCACACACACAGAGTGTTGCACAAAACAAACAACATCATAAGTAAAATTCACCATCAGCTCCTGTCATTTCAATTTCTTTGGATTCAAACTATATGAGTATCTGCAGGAAACCTGAAAAATCCTGAAGTATTAGGAAACCTTGATAAAGCTTCCAAGTATAGTTTTTTTAAACGCCAAAACATTAAATCCAACCACACAAACACAAGGAATTCAAGTAACTGGAGTGGGAAGAAATTCAAACCAGCAATAATTTCAAGTATATTTGCTTTCATTCCTATGGGATCACAACTTTTTTTTCCACTTTTTATTTCTTGACTAGTATATCAGAAAAAAGGTCCTTTTCTAACATCTGCTCATCAAACCAGACTCCTGTTAGACGCCTAACGCCCTCATTAATATGTTTAAATGCATGGTTTTCAAGCAATCTCCTAACTTAGCTCTCTGAAATTCTTGACTTGTAGACCTTA
The DNA here is from genome assembly GCA_013396975.1 of Bucco capensis. Taxonomy (NCBI): domain Eukaryota; kingdom Metazoa; phylum Chordata; class Aves; order Piciformes; family Bucconidae; genus Bucco; species Bucco capensis. The sequence goes on from VWZO01012571.1 coordinate 797,657, forward strand.
TTTGGCAGGATATCCTCATATCTGAAGTGGGAATACTTTTTTAAAAAGAAATTAATGCATAAAAAATTCTCCCACTTGGTGTGAGACATGAAGCCAACGGTAAACAATTCTGAGTTAGGACTGACAATGACATGTTTCTGGGGAAGACTGCAGGGTAGTTTTGTGGCTGGGGATGTTTGTTTTAGCCATGTTTATACCCATTTGAGGTTGCCTACAAGCTAAAGAAGGGACAGCTCTGTGCTTATGTCCAGCTGCTTCTCAAGGCTTCAGGTTGGGAGAGTTTCATCAAGCTTTGGTCAGAAACAGATTGTACTGGCACAGTGACCACAGTCAGCTTTGGGAGACAGCTGCATACTCAGGAGAAGGGAATTTTTCAGGCACCCTAAGGATCAGCACACTTCTAAAGGGAGGGGATTGTGGGATGTGATGTTTTTGTTACTTGCTCCAGGGCTGAAAGGAGGTTCCCAACCCTGTCATTTCATTTATAGGTAATGACACCCAGTATTTAGGACCAGATGTTTTTAAACATATCCTATGCTGAAAAGATGAAGGTTATTAATTTAATGAGACTCATACCTCACATAAATCCTGTAAGGACAAGCATGATGAAAAACTTATTAAAAGTGACCAGACATATCAGTGCCATGTTTATCAGACATAGAAACACATGGGAGTAACAACTACCTAGACTAACCAGAAAGAAATCCACAGCAGAGTTTGAGGTGTGGAGATTTCATTTCATCATTCTGACAATTAGGTGAGAACTGAGGCCTCTGAACCAAACCTGAGGCCTTCAGGCAGAGCAGACCTCAGCATTGGCCTTCTGGGCCAGAGTGGGGAGCTGGGGGGGCTGCTTCTTCCTCAGGGCCACCCCCTCAGCAGTGCCCAGGGCTACCTGTTCTCACCAAGCCTGGCCCCAGCTCCTTAGCTTCCTCCTCACAGCACTGTCATGAAACTGGATTTACTTCAGCTTGATATTTAAACAGTAGAGCTTCAAGAAGAAGGACCCTTGTTCACTCATTTCTTCAGATCAGGATTTCCCCCTTCCTAGCCTTGATTGATGCTGGATCTGTTCCCGATTGTAAAGAACAAGTAAAACCTATGAGAATCAAGCCTAAGGGCCAGATTTATAGGCCCTGGTCTTTTTCTATGTATTTGTTGTAATGGTCAATGTAGACCTCTTATTCTCAATCTGGTGATAATTTTATTGCTCACATTTTCTTGTATGTCCTTAGGCACCTGGAGTCCCAGCAGACATAAGCCAGGCTCAGACTGTAGTGCAAAGTATGGGTCATATTGAAAGCTTTGTGCTCTCCAAGTTCTCACAGTAAGGACAGACAGTCACATTTTTGCTAGTGTAAATCAGTCTGGTACTAGCAGCTGAAGAATTGGATCAGTTCTCCAGCTTTACAATCCATAGTTAACCATTTAAGAAAAATCCTTTGAAGAGTTTCCACCATCAAATGAGACAAAACACAGGCAGACAATAAATCTTCTAGAAAGTCACAAATTCAATAGCTCCTACCTATTACAGTGTTATTCCCTGATTTTAACTGGATTTCATGTTGGTCAAAGCACATAGTAAAGTTGTTCTTGTTCCTTGGTAAGATATTCCCGTTGGTTAATTACCTTTATTGCTCTAGAACTTGGGGAGATTTTGCTGTTCTCTGACAACTACTTCCAGAGACTGGATCTGTCTCTGGCCAGCTACTAGGCAAGATGCTTTCTCATATGTGATATAACGTTTACTGGTCAAACAGCTACCACAATCATGATTTACTAACAGTAACTTAGTTGAAACAGTGACACAGACACATCCTTTTTAGTTTGCACTGAAAAGGATTAAAGATACTCAAATACACAGCTACTTCTCTGCTCAGGAGTACTAGCTGCTTAAAGTGCAATAGTATATGGCTGTTTCACATCTATTTACAGGAACCAAATTCTCCTTTGGAAGGTACTTGGGTGATTAATTCGCTTTTTATCCAACTGTTAAACAAATTAAAGTTTTTATGACGTATGGAAGAACAGAGTTCATTCCATTTCAAGACTTCTGAAAACAAATATAATGGTAAAGATGTAGGAGTGAGTTTCCTTGACTACTTAGTGTTCTTTTAGCCTTAACCATGTCAAATAAAAAAGAATAATTAATTACTTTCACAACAAGAGTATTTATCGTTTGCAAGACACAAACCTCTGCTTATAACTGTGAGAGATTTTGAAAGTGCAGTTCTATTAAAGGGAAAAACCAAAAGAAAAATCATCTTTAGAAAGGAAGCAGGGAGTAAATTGAGAAAGCTTCATGAAAAACAGAGCAGGCAGACAAAAGTAGCCTCTCTTGGATCTTCCCCACCACCCTCAAGAGCTAGTTCTGTTCTGAGTGAAGCCTCTAGGGGTGGAAACATTGCCTCCACTGAAATAAATGGAAAAATTCCAATTTGCACCAACTGGAGTGGGGCTTGATCCTTGGAAACTTCTTTAGCCTCAGCTAAACGAGAAGTACAGTCTAGATCCTACTCAGTCAATAGCACCTTTGCCTTCAATGCCTGCACACCTCAGAACAGATTCCTTCTTTGAGCTTTTTCATTGCCATTTTCCCTGCTGTGGCCTCCTGAGAATTTTTTGCTTTAGGACCATTAAGAGCATGAATATATTCAAAGATTCTTTTTTCTTTTAAGTAGACAAGTCATCTTTTTAAATGGGGGAGGAAAAATGGGAAGAAAATCCTTTTTCTTTCTAAAGAATATAGCCCTGTTCTACCTGGCAAAGGAGAGAGCCAAGCTGGCTTTACTAATTTATCCAAAGTGTTTGGAGATACTCTGATGGCTTTTTACAAGATACCAAAATATTATTACTGCATTATTTTGCTCTGCTTCACTAAGACTTTATGACAAGATTCTCAGAGATCTCCTGCAGAGTGCAAAAAGGTAATGTTAACTGAGCTCTCCGAGAACCTAACATTAACCTTCCAAACAGGCTTTGCTTTATGCTCAGGGCAGGGGCTTATTAATTGCTTGAATGAATCAGCCAGCACATCAAGGTATTACAAGTGTGATCACTTATTTCTTTACATTCAGTCTGGACATCCAAGTATCTTACTTCTTTGCTCTAACCTCCAGCTGCTTAAAAGGGGACAAGTGCCTGCATTGCTGGGCTTGTTTTCCTCCCTGAAGCCTGCAAGCTGCATCATGCCACAACGTGGAGATCCTCTTAGATATCAAAACTTTCAGACAGCTAAGTTCCCAAAGCAAACACCACTGAAGAATATGACGGCCCACACACCTTTAGGGCACTTACATTACAGACATCAGTACATGTCAGAAAGGTTTAAGATGGGATAAAACAAACAGGTATAGAATTATTCTCCTTAATTATCCTATGGATTTTCCCCTTTTCCATCCCCCATGGCTTTTTTTTTTTAAACACAGAACCGGAAAAACATGAACTCTCAGTAAGTCAGTAAGTCTAGGATCACAGGGAGAGTCAGAGCACTTGGACAAAATCGTCACATTAGAGCCAACTGAGGCTTGCGTAGAGACCACCCACCACAAATATCTCTAGACCTCACCAGTGCAAACAAGACCAGTCCCTCACTCCCTGTAGAGTCCATGAAAATAAAAATGTTCAGAGCCTAACTTAGGCAAAGTGTCTTATACAGACATTAGTCTCATCTCCTGATGTTAGTCATTTATGGAGCCATGGTTCAGCCATCCCTGAAAGGCACAGACTGCAGTATTGTCTCCACAGCAGGCCCTCTGGAGCCTGCATACTGCCCACAATGATTCTGAGAGCATCAGCCAGGTGCCTCACCACACAGACAAGGGTATCCCTGCTCCTAGACACAGCAAAACATTTCATTTCAAACTTCAAGGTTCTGCACACTGAGTACCTCTCTTTTTCTTTCTAGACTTCACAGAAATATGTCCATGGGTGTTGTACACAAGCATTATCTTGCTGCCTCCTGAGTTCCATTGCATTATTTCATTTGAATGCCTAATATAGTAGAGGATAAGGAGAATGTAATGACAGTTTAAAAATACTGCATATTTTCATTGATAAATATATCTCAAAAAGACATCATGTCTTATCACAGCAAATGCTGGCTGCACACAAGTTGGATAACTGCACCTGAAACCTTAATAAATGGATTCAAAACAATTCAACACTTGCATCATTCATTCTGAGCAGAGCCTTCACTCACTGTACAACTTTCTCTTTATTATTGATTAATGTGTGCTAAGTATATGCAAAACAAATATCCTGAAGGACTTGGATTTATAGACTGGATTCAATTTTAAAAAGACAACAACAACAACAAAAAACCTCCAAGTGTGAATTGTTTCTCTATTCAGTTCAAATTCCTAGAGATATTAAAGAGTTAGAATTATTTCACAGTTTGGGATTATTTTCTGATAAGTCTCACAGTGATATATCCTGATTGTAGCACACACAGAGAATCAATGTACATAGATCAGAAAAAAATTATAAAATATAGTTTATATTATAAAATAAAGTCCTGGCAAATTAAACATCTATATTGTTCTTGTACATCTGTCAACACATGCATCACACTCTCAGAATATGTCATATAAATCAAGATTTAGACAAAAATATTGGACAGAAAGAGTAGAAAGAAGAGCCAACTGACCAAGGATTTGTCAGGACAGACAAAATCAAAAGAATTGGTTTATCAGATGTTTTTTCTTCTAACAGCACAGCACATCATATAGACCGATGATAAATTAGATCATAGAATTCTTATGGTTGGAAAAGATCTCTAAAATTCTCAGGTCCAACCATCAACCCAAGACCACCATGCCCACTGAACCATGTCATGGAAGTGTCACATCTACTTGTTCTTTGAATACCTCCAGGGATGGTGACACCTCCACTTAGCTGAGGAGCCTGTTCCAATACTTAATCCCTCTTTCAGTGAAGAAATCTTTCTGAATATCCAACCTGAACCTCCTCTGGTGCAATTTGAGGCCATTTCCTCTCATCCTATCGCTAACTTACCTGGGAGAAGAGACCAACACCCACCTTGCTACAACCTCCTTTCAGGCAGTTGTAGAGAGCGAGAAGATCTTCCTTTAGTCTCCTCCAGATTAAACAATGCCAGTTCCCTCAGCCAATTCTCATAAGATTTGTGCTCTAAATCCTTCACCAGTTTAGTTGTCCTTCTTTGGCCACACTCCAGCAACTCAACATCCTTTTCATAGTGAGGAGCCCAAAACTGAACACAGTGTTTGAGGTGTGGCCTCACCAGTCCTGAATACAAGGGAATGATCACTTCCCTAGTCCTGCTGGCCACACTACTTCAGAGACAAGCCAGATGTTCTTGACCTTCTTGGCCAGCTGAGAACACTTCTGGCTCATGTTCAGCCAGCTGTTAAGCAGTACTCCCAGGTCCTTTTCAACTGGACAGCTTTTCACCCTCTCTGCCCCAAGCCTACAAGGGCAGATATAGGGAACTGCTGTGACCCAAGTGCAGGACGCAGCACTTGGCCTTGTTAACTGGGACAGTGGCACTGAAGGTGAGGATATGGATTACCTTACATTGCTTTAGCAGCAACTGATGTGGCCAAATAAATAATGTGAAGACTTTCTTTGGGAAAGGAAAATTTGCAAAGCAGTAAACATGAGGCATACAACTAGAGGCAGGAGGTATTACTAGAGGATTCTACTTAAATGAATCAAGAAGGACAACACTGAGTTTAAGAAAAAGAAATGCTGCCTAACAAAAAACACCCTCTTTTCTCCCCAGTTTCATCATCACTGAAATTTCAGGCTCTTGGTCAGTTTTCTGCATTTAAAAAAAACAACAAAACCCCACAACATTTTAAGAACTATTGACATCTGATTCTAGAATTATTTATGCAGAGATTTCTTTGAAATTTAAGTAGAGTTTCCTAAAACATGTACAGGTGTGAGGAGCCCAGTGACTTCAGGATTAGCTGTTCCTCAGAAACCTTAGCAATGATATGAAATTTGAAGCTCTTCTTGAACTCTCCTACTAATTCAGTAATTACTGCTGTGCCTGAAATTGGCCTCTTTCCTGTAATTACTCAGCATGTATTTTCAATCAAAGAGGTTAACACCTGAATTTAGATTCCAATTAACACCCAAGGTGAACTTTTTATTTAAAGCTTAATAAATCAAGGGCTTTTCCCAGCATAATATTTCACTAGCCCACATAGGCAAACATACAGTCCATGCTGTGGACATCTGAAGATCTGCAGCAGACCATGGTTAAAACATGATCAACTCATCAGATTTGTGGAATATTAGGACTATGCCTGTTACCTGGGGTCAAATAACTTGCATGTGAGCATATGGATGCATTTCTTGCTTTCTCCCTGACTAAAATTAGGCTTTTCACTAATTTCAGGTGCCATCTCTGCACATGCTAAGTTTTAAACACAAATAAAAACGTATCCAAAAAAATTTACACATTTGCACAACAGAAACCTATATTTCTTTTAAAGTCTGGTTTCAAACTTACATGAAGGTGTGCAATCCTCCTTAAAAAAAAAAAAAAGAAGACAGGAAGCACATAGTTTCAACCACCTGTTTTAAAAGGAGTGTCCTGATAGAGATGGACAGGAGCAGGGACAAAGGGCAGGTGAGGTGAACAAGGTTATGTTAGATAGAGGATATTAAAAAAAAATTGAACAAATGATTAGCTCTTAGGATAAAAGAGTGTAATAATATACAGAGGATTGCTCTCTTCCAACTGTCATTCTGAGTGAAAGCCTATGACCCCAGTTCTTTCCCTAAAGCATCTCTGTGATGAATTGCAGACAGTTAATCTTGAAGCATTTAAGGGAGCAAAGCTAGCAGGCGTTTTGCTTGAGGAAGGACTGAATTAACAACTAAAGACAGTCAGATTGCCCCAGGTCCTCTGTGGAATGATATTGCTGCTAGAACCTGATTGCAAAGACATATCATTGTGCTGTATGAGGCTTTCCACAGTAGCAAAGAAAACGTCCTGTTGCTTGTAAGGCTGCTGCCTTTGGCTTAGGAAGTCTTTGAATCCAAAACTGCTAAAGCTGAAAGAATTTCTAGAGCAACATTGCCATGTGCTTGTATTGTTCCAACACCTCTCCAAACACCTTTCCTTGACCACTTTTGGATACGGGACACACATCCTGATAGACCTTTGCTCTAACCTGCTATGACCATTTTTATTTTCTCATACATCCTCTCTTAGGTTTTTTTATTACTTTCCTTCAAAAGTATGTTAGTTTCCATGGAAACAATTATGCCACTGACACGTATGAGTTTAGTAATGTCCTCAGGAAACATCTACAGTCAGTTCACAAAGGGCAAAGTGTCTTGATGAATATAGTTGTTTAAAGAAAGGTACTGTTAAGGCAACAAAACTAAGCTCAGCAGTTTTCCAAAGTGATAGGTAATGACCACAGATTTATCATGGTCCCTTATTTCAAGCTCTACATCAAAATGTTTCCCTTTTGAAAATTTGGCCCCAGCTGTGAGTGCAGAGTTTTTGAAAATAGGATGCAGAATGGTCTAAAATGTATAACCTGCTATGGGACTAGACATCATACACGATAAGTTCTTTGCCATGACTGAGTTTGTGTACACAGACTGTTCCAGGTGCTTTGGTATACACAAAATTCTCTTACAATAAAATGCTAGCAGAATTACTATACAACAGGAGTTAAAGGGGAAAAAAAATATAAGACATTCATATAATTATTCCTTTGACCACAGAACAAGCCACAAGACATTATACTCACTGTTTACCAGCCCACATGTAGAAAAAAAAGGCTTACCACAGTATAAAAATGATTTCCACTTTTAACCCAGTAATCCCAATAGTGCTTTAGAGATAAACAGGAGCCTTGAGAGCCAGCCTAAGAATGCTTCTTCATTGCATAAAAAGAAAAGGCTGCAAGGAGAGTTCTTCTTTTGACTGCCCTCACAGTAGCTACAAGAACATCTCTGTGTGTTGGTTTGTGAATACACACAGTCCACACAACTGCCCAAGAGAAGGATGAAGTGATGGGGTCACAGCTCTGCAGAGTGCTAGATGGAGAGCAGAAGGAAGGACAAGGCCACGATAAGCTTTGCCCCATGTATGTGTGAGCTGCACTGCCCCCTGCTCTGGGCTACATCTTAATGCAGCCAAAGCATAAGGTGAAGTGTGGCTTCAAAGACTCACGGCACTGCTAAGCTAATATCCTGATCTCAGGGTGTGGGGCCCAGCACTCAGTTACCCTGTTCTCTTCTGTAGTCCCCTACAGCTCTGCAAAGCGGATGTGCAACCAAATCCACATGTGAAAGGCAGCTGGTTGATGGCTTGATGTCTGGTAGAGCCCTAAAGCAGGTCAGGATTCTTAGCAGCATTTTGAAAAGGTACAGAGAGAATTAGTGTGGGAGACCAAGGTAGGCAAACTGTTCCAGACAGCTGATGTGGTGGCACTAGGAGATCCAATTTAAATTCGCTTTAGTATTAATTGTCAGAAAAGGATGAGATCAGTTTATGAAGTAGGAGCACTGTGCAGTCAAAAGTTACAAGCCAGAGTTGTTGCCACAAAGTAGCTGAAAAGCTTTTCTTTTGAAAAGATTAAACTTCAAAGAATTGCAGACTAAGATACACAAGAAGTGGCATGTGCTTTTGCTTGATAATGTTTGATTTTCAGCCACCCCTTCCCCAGTTCTATCACATCGTAAATTCTTAACACTGAAGTTGCAACTAAGTAGCTGGTTTATAAGATAAATGACTTGGAGTATGAAAGACTTTGACCAAAAAAATAGGGCTGCATAAAATGGATTGAAAGGAGTGTGAATAGCAGAAAACATTAACGAGTGTAGGAGACCAAGGTTTTGCATACTTCTTGACCAGAGAAAGTGAATAGAAAATAAGAGATCAATGTGTGTCCGACAGGTTAACTCAGTAGGATGACGTTTGCCTCACAGCAAATACACAATACAACATGTGAGTCAGACTGTGGTGCCATGTAGGCCCATGCCCTCTGGGATAGTGAGGGGCTTAATTCTCACTGAAACCAAAAGGAGAGTGGGTCACTGAAACTTGTTATATAGCTGGGGCTTAAGTAAAACCTTGTGCATATTGTTCCCTAATGCAAAGAAATGGAAACTGAGGCCGAGCCACTGGTGACTGAACTGCAGGAGAGGAGGCAATGGCAACATTCCCTCTGGAGGCACAAGAGGCCTTGCTAGGACTTGCTTTTGTTTAAACACATTTCTTTGACAATAACAGCAACTCTCTGGGCTGTGGGGCCAAAGAAAACTACACAGGGACTTCAGTCCATAGGGAAACTGGGACAAGCCTTTTCCAAAACATTGCTAGTTTAAGAGCTGAAACTGTTTTCCTGTTTGTTTGTCCATATCTAATGAACTAAGGATTTCTGTGACTTAACTCTGTAAAAGGACAGAGACAGCTTCAAGGGAGCTGGAAATAGGACAGTTAGCTAGAAAAGGAATTATATCTCCTTTAGGATAACTGCCACTAATAATCTCACCATGATCAAGCCTTACATTCATGTAATAGAAGTTGGAGCATATTTATCATACCAGGAAGCTTTGAAAGTTGGTTTGGTTTTTGTTTTGTTTGTTTGAGGTTTTTATCTTCCCCTCCCCCCATCCCCAGTCACTGTGAATGCTCCTAGGGTTTCTGGTTTAGGATGAATTTTTTTTGTCTGTGGATCAAGAGGCAGCAATATTTCCAAACACAGAAAATGAGCCCTAAATCCTGAAAAATATTTAAGTAGTGCAGAACAAAACAGAGCAGAACAACACTGACTAGAGAGTGGGAAAATTAAAAAAACAGCATCCTTGTCACTAAAATCAGCTACAGCATCCACATGGGAGTCAACAGTGCCACAAGTCTAAGATCCTTCAGGAACCAAAACTGACCTAGCTGAGCAATCCTTTCTCCCTGAACAAGTTCCTTGGGAACAATGAAATTCCCACAACAGCAGCCAGGGAGTAACCACACACCAGGTATTTTGGCAACCAACACATAGCATGGAACATCTCTCCTGAAGAGAAAAAGTCAGCCTTGAGTCTGTTGTGAAATTCCTCTGAATACTTAGCTTTTCCCTGAGTAACAAAGTACACTAATTTAAAAATTAATAGCAACAATTTGCTCAGTAACTTTGGGACAGGGAGGGAGAGAGTTAGCTCTATGGCAAGAATAAGCTTCTCATTTTATTTTTTGTGAAGGATTCATCTGCCCCAGTCCATGACTGTATGGCATAAAGCCCTGAGTAAGCAAATGACTTCAAATTATCCAGTGGCAATTATGAACGAGAGAATGCATGCTAGAGGTGGAATGAAAGAAAATTAAGAGAGATTAATGTGAAATATAAGGTTATAATTAGACATAGGTATCTGTTTTCTACCTGCTTTTGCCCATGGGGAATTTGGAAAAAATAAATACTCTTATTTAATAAAATTCTCAACGCCAAGAGAAAAGCAGGACAACTTTTTAAAAGCTATGACAACATATGCAGACAGGCTGTGTTGCAATGGGTTTACATTTCAACACAGAATGGGTTGTAAGAGAACACAGCCTGCTATAGCATGCTTTGGCAATATCAGAAAAAAGAAATCCAAATAATTTGTACCAAGGGTGGGGGGGAACAAACATAGCAATGCTTCTGTACTAAGACAGCTTGCAGAAGCTAACATGCACAAAGGAACAGAGGTTCCTAAGAGATGACCCAAATATTTTAAACACTAGGGGAGGAAAAAGAAGAGGAAAAAACAAACAACACAGAAGCAAGGGAGAAAAAAACCAAATAGATTCTTCCCTAAACAAGTCCCAGTGTGAACACAGCTACTCTACTCTGTGAGTGGGAAAAGAAATTCAGATGGCTCAACTAGTTCATTCCTCATCTTGGCAGCTATCTGAAGGATGGAAATAGACAAGTTGGGCATCTCTGAAAGCAGGTCTAAATGCTAGAACAGAAAAACTGATTCTGCTGGGCAAGATTGAATATTGATTTTCCAGTCAGTCCTGTTTGTTTGTAGTGCCGCCAACTACATCAGCTAAAACAACTTCCAGGCACTCACTGACAGATGCAATATAGTTTGAAGCATGCTTCTCAAATAAAGCTATATTTCATTCCTCTGAAAATTCCAGGCACTAACATTTTTCTGCTTCTAAATGTAGACTCTGTGCAGTTCTGAAGAAGTTGGTCCAATATCTTTGCAAGTAAGAGTTAAGCCTTTTTTTCTTCAATACTCAGCTAATGTATAACTTCCTCTCCTCAATCACAATTCCCATGAACATCACCCTAATCTGAGCTGTTTTCAGCTGCAGTATATCTCAAAAGACTCTAAAGAAAATTCTCTTCATTAATCTCCTGTAAATCTAGGATGAGAGTCTACTGAGCAAACTCTGCAAAAGGCAAGCATCAATTCACATAAGCCAAATCAAGATTTGATATTAGAGCACCAAATGCAACAGGAGTTTTGGCATTTATATCTAACTGCTGTTTAGAATTAATTTCTTGGTCCTAGCTGGAATCATACAACTCTGCTAGAACCACACCGTTCACTGGGCCTTGTATTTCAGTCCAGTTCCACCTGGAACTGTGTACTTGAAACTTCTGTTTCAGTAGCTTGTGGCACTTTGTTCATCAATTTAAGAATACAACACACATTGACATCAGCTCTGTTTAAAATAGCATAAGACCTCTATGACAACTACACAACCTATTTTCCTGCTCTGGTCCCCTCTCTTTAAAAGCATATTCTGCAACTAAATCTAAGCCCCTCGGAAATTTCTGGTCTTTATGCACTCTTCGCATTTCTTCTGCCCAGCTAGAGGTGAATTGCATTTCCACACACATTCACCTCTTTGCTGTTTCTCCTCCCTGAATAGGTTTCCCAACTTAGCTGGTCCAGCAGTTACAAACAACATCATATGTTACAAGTGCCCAAGCTTTCCACATCTAAGGAAGATTTTCATTCTCTTCCAACAGATAAGTTAGCTTGAGAGGTTTCAGTTCCCACCTATTCCTTCCTGCCCTTTCCACCAGCTACACTAACAGAAATATTAGGTGAGGCTGCAGTGTTTTGTACCTACAGGGCAATCCCAAGCAGTTGCAATGTGCTGGCTTTTAGGTGCTGGTGAGCAAGAAAAGTGGTGGCATTGCAACTCCTCAAGCAAGCCTTGCCACAAAGACAACATGATGTGAAACTGTGGACTAATTACCTGCCAGCAAGCCTTTCACTGGATCGAGAGATTAGTAAGAATATCAGGATTTGGCCAGCTGTGAAAGCTTTAGGAGTAAAGAGGTTTTCTTTAATAGTATTATTGCTGAGAAATAAACAATTGTCTGTCACTAGTTACTGTAAGCAGGTCCTCGCATCTCTCTAAAGCACTGAAAAATAGCATCTTACCAACAAGAAAAATGAGTTATTAAGCAATTGGAAAATGATTATACAATTATGCTATGTTCAGGTACCATTAGCCACGAGGAGTACTAAATATATATCCAGGCTTTAAAAGTGAATTACTCATACAAAATTATGTCTGCTGAGAGTCACTTTTCCTTTATGGTTCGATATCTATAGAGCAAGATTTTCAGAGGAAGAGATGAAGAAGAGTGTTATGATAAAACAAATACAAGAGCCATGTTTGGGTTCTATTCCAACTGGCAGTGAGGAGCAAGTTGCAACTGGCATTAAGTCTGAACTGGTATAGACAGTCATAAACCAACTGATGCTAGCAAAGCTAGGAAGATTTGCATTAATGAGGAAATGAGCTCCTGACTCCTGTTAGTGCAGATGTGCAAGAATGAAAGTCACTCATATAGTTTACAGGTTCCAAATGCAGTCTCACTATGGTAGTAGTCTGTCCCACTTAGAAACAGGGTACATTCACTTTAAAACTGAACCACCTTCTGCCAAGACCACACCTGGTGGACCATTTTCATGCCAAGCTCTCTAAACTCCATGCACTCTGTGTCCACAGTAAGATGAGAAGGACCTTGATTACACTTTTATGTCTTGGTGGGATGCTTTTGGTCTCTCTATGCTATAGTGGGGGCTTTGTTTGGGTTTGGGGTTTGTTTGGGGTTTTTTTCAATGCAATTTAAATTCCAGTTTAAGTTCTCTAGTTATCTTTGCTGCTTGTATGTTCCAAACACGCTTCAAGTTCATTCTTGTGTCAGCATTAAACATTTCACACAGGCGTGGCCTCAGCAGAGTCGATAATAATTATGCACTTTCCCTGACCTTTTGCCCAACCTTCCTGTAAACTGGCACAATTTCTCCCCCCTTTCCCCCCAAAACAGTCATTTTGTAATATAATACACAGCTTTAAACTGTGTTAGGGCTGCTGTACTGCTCCATTGTGTCTCTTGGAATGCTTTTTACTGCTACTTTAATGTAGTAAATGAAAGGGTATAATACAGGACAGGTAATAGACAAGATTACAGATTGTGTCTTCTTGTCATTAGCTGAAACTAAGTGCTATAACAACAAACATCATCTAATCTCTGCCAAGGAAAAAAAAAATCAGGAAGTTTCAGTTGTGAGTTGCATAGGAATGAACAGGGTTAATAAACAAAACCAATCCCTACAGTTGATCCAGTACAAGCTGAATCATTGTACCCCCCTCCAGAGCTTGCTCCAATTTCCTTCCTTCATTTCCTCATCACCAAGCATCAACTTATAGCAAGAACCTTCTTTTCTCAGCTACTGTCTTATTTTGTTTCACTAAACACTTCAGGACATGAACTCCATTCTTCAGGACTATTTTGTGCTTCTAATACTGTGCAACTGCATAATTTCTCACTACAGAGGAACCTAGGTTTAAGCCTTGGGTCTAACCTCCCCTGGCTAGTGAAGGAAGATGAGATCAGGATCTATCATGGGGTTTTCCAGCCCTGCTCACTGAACGCACGCTGAGGAGAAGGGCTCCAGCATGGACTCTGAGTCACGGGCTGTACTAGAGGTGGAAATCTTTCTCCTTGCCTGGACAAACTATTGTTTGAACAGACTCAGCCAAAGCCCCAGGCATATCCCTTTAGCTTGCTGAGCCAGTCACTCCCTGCCTTTGGTGCCAGTGCAGTGGCATGGATGGGTGCAGCCAATGCACCTCCTCCACCGCTCCCACTGCACGCTTCCAGTGTGGGGGGTAGCACTAACCAAGCTTGCACCAACTTGTTCTTGAGGACAGCAATGAAAGCTGTAGCCAGTACCTTAATAAAGGTAGAAAAGGTAAACAAATAGCTGCTTTCTGCTTGTCTTACTTGCTGATACAGCCTCGCAGAAACAAACAAGTATTTAGTAAACAGTATCCTCTGTATAAAGTCTGTACAATAAAAGTATTTAAGTTCAGTGCTTCCTTTTATGAACTACAGGCTCTGAGCCAGTACAAATCCAAAGAGCTCAATCAGAGCTTCAGTCACTGTCTGCCCAGCATATCAATCCTTGCCCAGTATCAATCCACAGAAAAGTGCCATGAACTTGCATGGCATTCTGCCAAACGCCATCAGCTGAGAAATTCTCCTGATGAGCACAATGTTCTCAGTGATGATTCACCCTCATCAACACCACCATTAGTCAGAATATTTTCAGAAGCATCTTTAACATGGTTTAGGAGCTCATTAATAAGCACGCATTTAGATAAGCTATCTCGGGGCAAGGAGATAAATGAAGGAGGCCCACTGCAAGTTCAAACTGAAGTGTGGCAAAACAATTCTGCAGAATGTTTTATACCTTATAAAAATCTCTCCCCACAGAACCTCAGGGGTTCACATTAAACACCATAAATCAGACCACCTGGGGCTCCCCTATGATTATTGCAGCTGCATGCTGCAAGCTCCGGTAGAAGAAACGTTCCCTTTTATTGTAAGAAAGTAATAGGGCATAGCCCAAGTCTGCCAGAAAAATGCACAAATCAAAAGCAGGCCTTGCACAAAATGGGCTTCTGATGTGTTCGTTTGCTCTGGATGTATGTGGCAAGCTGACAGTCAGGATCACTTTGTCCTCATTGATCACCGATGCTTTTGCCAGCAAGGTGAGTAGTATGTGGAGCAGCCAATTCTAAAGAAACATCACTTCAATGGAAAATAAAACCAAGATGTTTATTTTAGTTTTGTATCTTTTCCTTAGTGAATTTCAACAACTGGAAAGGCACTGTACTCTCAGCACTGAAGGCTAAAGCTCTCTCTCAAGAGCATGCACAGCTCAGACAGTGGTGCCACAGCCATCACAGCTGTGTCTGCTCCCAGAAGGAGTTCCCGTGGGTCAGCTGCAAGTCACCCACAGACCCAGGCAGCCTCTGGCTTCTGCCATGTTCCTAATCCCTGTTTTCATTACCAAAGCAAGATGTCAACTGCTGAGACTATCAGATGGCAAACAGATAGGCCAAACCTCAGAATAATTGAGCAAGAGGTGATGGAAAGAAAAAAAGTACTGGTTTTTTCCCCAATAATATAATGAACACCTTCTTTCATAGAATCCTAGAATCATTTGGGTTGGAAGGGACTTCTGGAGGTCCTCTAGTCCAACCCCCCTGCAGTGGGTAGGGACATCCCCAACCAGATCAGGTTGCCCAGAGCCCTGGCAAGCCTCACCTGGAATGCCTCCAGGGATGGGAACTCAACCACCTCCCTGGGCAACCTGGGCCAGTGTTCCACCACCCTCGTGGGGAGGAACTTTTTCCTAATATCAAGTCTAAATTGACTCATCTCCAATTTAAAACCATTGTCCCTTGTCCTTTCTCTGCAGGCCTTTGCAAACAGGCCCTCTGCAGCCTTCTTGGAAGTTCCCTTTAGGTACTAGAAAGTCACTAGTAGGTCCCCCCGAAGTCTTCTCTTCTCCAGGCTGAACAACCCCAGCCTGTTTTCATAGCAGAGGTGTTCCAGCCTCCTGATCAATCTCGTGGCCCTCCCCTGGACCTGATCCATCAGGATCATGTCCTTTCACTTCTACCTTTGTCCTAAACTCAACTGTCATCATTGATGGGGGGGGGGGAATCCATCTTTTGCTAATTTCTTATAGGAGAGATATCACAAACAGCTTTCCTCAAACACCTCATTTGAAGCCTGCATTGCCCAGAAAGTCAGCGGTTAGGGGAGCCTTGTCATGTCTCTCCACAATGTCTGGTAGCCAGTCTGATGAGGAACATATCATAACCATCATTTGTCTGGAAGAGGGATCATGATGACACATGTTAAAGAGCTTCTCTTGTAGCCCTCCAGATTTTTTGGTACCACAACCATTTCTGCGGACACATCGTGCCTTGCTATCAGACCACTGAGACAGTGTCTGAAATACTCAACCACTCAGTCTGTTCTGCAGGAAGCCCTTTCTCTTATTCCAGTGAATGTTCCTTCTCAGACATCATGTCCCATCCATGCAATAAAACAACAGTGAATCTTCTAGTTTAGTGTTTTGTTCATGAGCTTTAACAGTATACACAAAATATGGCAGGATGCATGCACAAACTTGAGAAGAGGAGGTTGAGGGAAAGGCAATGAGAGATAAAATATGTTAGATAAGGGACTAGGGAAAAAAGAAATGTCATTTCAGTCCTCTGGTGCAACAGGAAAAAACCTGGATAAGTTAAACTACTGTGTGAAGGGAAGTGTTTCCTAGCACGTTGCCACCTTCTGACATTGATTTTGGTTAGGTTTGGGGTTTTTTTTAAACATGTACTTAATGCATTTATATATCTGTACACAGAGACTAGAATAGAACATAAGCTGGCAGCAATATATTTGTTATTTCACTTGAAGATAATTCTTTTTAAATTTTAATCTTTCCCAAAAGAAGCTGAGAGCTTGGTAGGATGAGTCATATTTGATGGCCAAGAAAATAAACCAGCAGGCAGGAGTCTCCCTCTATTGTGGCTCATTTATGGTAGTAAGGTTGCAGTGAAGTAGAAGCAAATCTGCAGAAAACATTCTAAGTCAATGGATTTTTTTTTTCAGGCAGCACTAAAGTTGGCAAAGTAGCCTTTTGCTCTATCTGACAGGTAAGAAGCACATCTGGAAGCCTACCAAGGGAGAAAAGGTTATGGTCTGAGCATGCTGTGCTTTGCTGTTCTCACAGCAACGAATGGATGTCTGGGACTATCACAGCTGAGCAAAACATAAGAAAAAAAAATGGCCTTAGGGCTGATTTATTTACAGCAGGAGCCAGGTAGGCTCTTTGCAGAGCTGACTGTACTGCAACCCAAAAGGTGACCTCAAGCTACCTTCAGACATTTTTCTGTTCTTAGGCTGAGAACAGAGCAGTTAAAGCAGAAAGTCTGATCTTGACCACAATTCATTAGGAAGCCTACAGGTGTTGCTACTATCCTAGAATGGGAGAAGCAGGACTCGAGAGTCATGTCAGGATTCAGGTCATAAAAAAAAAAGAAACAACCACCAAACAAAAACAGAAAACCCCACCACGTTTTCTCCCCAAGCAAATGAGTTGCCAGAAGAAAAAACACAACATCCTGCCTTGCAGTCCATCACCCTGTTTGACAGTACCTGTCAAAGATAAAAATCTTTCCATGAATGAAGGGAGGGGAAAGGCCAATCCCTCCTAGTTATAGTGCAGTGATTTACATCAGCATAATTATATCTTCATTACTGTGGGAGACTGACTAGACCTCCAGGGAAACCACTACTAGTACATAAGAACTTCTCTTTTTCATTTCAATAGTTCTGCTACTGTATGTCTAAGCCTATTAAAACACATTGGAACAAACCAGAATTAATAGAAATATGCTGCAAGGCTATGGTTCAGATTTGTTCAACTAATTGCACTGCATTCTTTCCAGTCTTTGAGTGGTAGCACACTGGATTTGTGTCATGGCATTACATTGCAAGAGTAATACATAGAACATCTTTTTTACTCTCAGTACTCTATCCTAGATCAATCTTATCTAATATAAATTCCTAAATGCTTAGCTATAATAATACTTGCCTATAATTCAAATACTAATATCAGTATAACACGGAATTTACTACAATCACTTTCCCTCTGAAAAGTGTCCTCATTTAATCAATGAAAACTGCCTTTCTGAGGGCCTTACCTTCAAACACTAAATCAATCCTCCTCATCACTAGTAGGCTCTTCAGTTAGCAGAACCCTCTGTACTTGAAGAAACTGATGTAAAGATGCAGAACACACGTGGCCACACTTCTCCAGCTACATACTCAAGTTAGGTCAAGTCTAACACCCAGCAATAACACATCTCACTTCACAAACAGGTGACACAAGCAAGCACCTGCAAAGAACTTCAAATTCTAACTGTGGCTTAACAGTTTGTCTCAGAGCTCTCCGAGATGGCTCTTGCCCCACAAAAGAATGTGAATCATCAGACCTCCTACTCCACTTTTTTTTTTTTAGAGCTATGCACATACTTAAAATTGGGATTGTTATCTTCCTTACACTTTATAAAGACTAGTGTGCACATATGCACATGTCTCTGTGTGTGTATGTGTGTTTGGGAGAGTTTAACTTCCTTAAGTTTGGCCTACAACAAACCTTTTTCAGGGTTTCCAGATTCATCCCACATCCCCATTCAGCTTGGTAAACATGTAGAAACAGTTCTCACCTGGAACAATTCTCACTCTCAGTGCTTTCTGTGACATCATATTCCGCTCTAGTATTCATAAATAAACATGAAAATGGAGAAAAATAAGCGAAAATTTAAATTGGTTAAATAAAAACCCCATGCTAACACACAGTTTGTGGTACATTCCAAAATTTTTAGATAAATACTAATTTTTCCTTCTCTTTTAAGCCTCTCATTGAGCAAGTTGATGGAATCATCACGGTTCTTAAAACAAGTTTCCATTTGCTTAAATTAGGTTAGGAATTTACATAAATATTTGTAGCATTATATCCTTAATGGGCATAATTTTTTTAGAAAAACATAATTAAGGCTAAATGTATCCTCATGCATATTAAATAACCTCCTCATAAATTAATTCTTAGAAACATCTTGCATCCTCACAGCATAATGTTTTTCAGTCTCCATTCCACCAAAAGATGAGAGAGAGAAAATAATATAATGCCAAAGACAAAAATCCAATCTCTTCTAGATTAAAACTTGTACACTGTTAGCTTGGCTGAAGTTAGTATAGACACCACAAGACAGATTTTGTGTTTTGCCATACAGGCAAGGGAATCCTTCATTTCAGCAGATTTTGTAGGTGCAGACCACCCTCATGGTTTGCTAGGCCAGGGTTTTGCACAGCAGGCAGAGAGGATAACTTCTCACACATGCAAATTCTTCCCTATCTTTGGAGCTTCTCTGGCACCCACCCACCCACAACAAGTAAATCACAGAGAGAGAGCAGCAGGATTTAACTCTGAATAGCTTTGCTTTTGCTGATAGAACTTCGACCCTTGATGAGAGTTAATGTCAGGGTTTTTTTGCATTCAATTAATTTAACGGTCCAGATTTTTAATTTGCATTTCATTTACCATTTCAGATTTTTAATTTGCCAGATATTGTTTATCAAGTATTCATTTCAGCGCTTTTCACTGTACATACAGTGCATACTCCTCAGTAATTAGTGTGCAGTAAATTAATTCTCCCCTTGTTCCTTCATCAGATATTGGATTAAGAAACTTCCACTGTACCAACATAGCGAGCTAGATTAGGAACTTCCCATCCATAATACCTTTGTTTAATATTTGTCTTGTGTATGTTATGCTGCCTTAATGCTCTACACGATAAGAAATGTTATAGTTAGAAGCTGAAACCTCCAATTAATTTGAGGCACATATTTGTTTGAAATTATTAGACTCAAATTAAATCTATTCACATGGTTCTACAGTCTCTCCTCTTTTAGGTAGCCCTACTTTTTCCTTAGAACCAAAAAAAAAAAAGGCTGTTCTATTTATATGAAGGGCATTTGAATCACCTGGTGATTTTTCATAAACTGCCATGGGCCTTAAATCAGATCCAAAATAAACACCTCATTATAGATCTGTCTTCTGCATTATGTCAATATGGGCTAATGCCCAGTGAAGGTGTCCTCTTACAAATCCAGGGAAAGTAACACACCAAGCCAACAGAAGGGCATTACCACCACAGTCCCCTGAACTTATGCACATTTCAACCCCATTTTCACATCCACTAAAAAGCACAGCATACAGACATGATTGTTCCCAGATCACTCCAAACTAAACACCTTTGCTCAGTGATTAAGGCTCCTTTTTGCAAACTATATTCAACTTGATCTGGACTAACCCTATAAAACTCACCCACCTGCATGGCTTTGATGTAGCAATCCAACTGTTCCAAGTGTTAGAAAATACCTTACGTACAGATGAGGGGAAATTTTAGTAAGTTGTGTTTGTTTGTGGTTTATGCTTTAAAAGTCTACGAGTATACGAAGACAATGTTTTCCTTCAGTGACAAGAACAGGTAACACCAGTGATGTGTGACAGGTAGGACGAAACATTACTCCCTTAAGCTGTGCCTCAAACGTCTTAGGTCACGTCAAGCACCAGTGCAGGCACACAGGGTTCTCGAGCCTAGTTTGGACAAGCCCCAGCTTTAGCTACAGAGAATGAAGAAGAGGTGAAGAGAGGATCTGAGGCAGAAGAGTTTTTTTGAACCACCTCACTGCTGAGAAATATGAACCCAGACCACCTAGTACTGAAATTACCCACAACTACATGGATAGCTCATAAATTTCCCCCTTGCTTTTCTCCTTGAACTGCCAAGACACCTACAGTGATACCTGGAAAACGTTAGCAAAGGACAGTTGCTGCTTTTTTTCCTCACTGACCTCAAGCACAGGACATACAGCTGTACTGAAAAGTAAAAGGTTGCAACAAGGCACAGGAAAAAGATAATTCAAAGTTTTAGCAAATCTAATAATGGAGACAGGACCATGACTTTCTTCCCTTCCAAAGCAGTAAGACCTTCCATTCTACAATTACTACCTTTTTATTTAAAGGCTACAAAATTGCCAATGAACCACAGAATCACCACAGAAACAGTTTGAGTAGGAAGGGACTTGCAAGGATGATTAAGTCCAACTCTTGGTCCTACAACAGACACCCCAAGGATCACACTATATGCCTGAAAGTACTGTCCAAGTGCTTCTTGAACTCCATCAGGCTTGGTGCCATTACAACTTCCCTAGGGAGGCTGTTCCAGACCCCTACCACTCTCTGGGAGAAAAATCTTTTCCTAATGTCTAACCTAAACCTTCCCTGACTTCATTCCATTTCCCCTAGTCTTATCACTGTCCACAAGAGTGAAGAGGTTGGTGCCTACCCCACTGCTTCCCCTTGTGAGGATGTTGAATACAGCAGTGAGGCCTCCCCCAGTCTTCTCTTTTCCAGGCTAAACACACCAAGTGAGCTCAGCCACTCCTCATAAGGCTTCCCTTCCAGACTCCATCTTTGTAGCCCATGTGTGTGACCATGGGCAACTCTGGAGTTTAGAGCAGAACTTGTGCTCCATCAGCCACAGTAGATGATGTCCTGCCAGTCCCTGCCCCTTTCCGTAACAGTTCATAGTAGTTGCAAGGAATTAAAAGCAAAACCAATACTCAATCAAACAAAAAACCCACACATGCAAGCCTGAAAAGCAGGTCACACATTCCCAGAGGTAACTGTAACTTTATCTGGGTTTTATAAGATTTTTAGAAAGTTTTGAATTTTGATACCAAATCATTCTAACCACCCTAGGTTTCCGATTCCACTGTTTCTAGGAGAAGACTGTCTTACAAACTCACTTCACCAATGAACTACCTTCTCACATATGGGTTATGTTTGCTTAGGGCCACATCTCCTCATTTGTTTTTATCACCCTTTCATTTCTTTAGAAAGTGACTTTGCCCAGACTTGTAAAAGTATACTATATAAGGCCCTGTAAGAAAGATGGGCACAATCTTTTAGCAGAGTCTGTTGTGACAGGACAAAGAGTAATGGTTTCAAGCTAAGAAAGAGGAGATTTAGACTAGAGAGAAGAAAGATATTTTTTGCCATAAAGGTGGTGAAACACTGGCACAGGCTGCCCAGAGAGGTGGCAGTTGCCCCATCCTTGGAAACATTCAAGGTCACATCGGGTTGGATGAGGCTCTGAGCAACCTGCTCTAGTTGAAAATGTCCTTGCTCACTGCAGGGGGGTTGAACTACACAACCTTAGTGAGTCATTTCCAGCCCAAAACATTCTATAATTCTCTGGTCTCTTTTATCCCCTTTAGTATGGGCAGTACAAAAATGACTTGAAATAGGAGTTCAACAGAACTTCCCTGTTTGCTCTGGGTCCATCAGACAACGAAAATCAACTTTGTAACACGTGGTAATTCAAATTAGTTGAGTTGTCTACTGACAGACTTGCCTGAGAAATGAAAGCACTTGGTTTAACTCTTTTAACCTTCCAGGAGTAGCTAAGCCTTTCTACAACCTGTTTTTCCAGAAAGAGTGAGGAGGAAAGCATCCATTCTCTCAAATGGTTGGTACATAGATGAAAATATTACAGCCTACAAGACTCTAGGATACTGGGGGCAGGCTGTGTGCTCCCTATTGACACGAGGTGCAAGAACAGCACTTTTGCTTTTAGCTATGATTAATGGAGATGGAGGTTTCTCTGTTCCCCTGCTATTTCTGCATTACCAAACACAGTTAACAACATCCTCCATCATGCAGAAACGTAGGTCATCGTGAAAACATAGGGCAGAGCAGCTGCATACCATAGCTCTGCTGGATAGAGGATACTTTCTAGCTGAGGCAACAAGTTATTATAGGAATCAAACCAAGGCTTGATCCAGCACACTGGTAGAGAGAAGTGCAACACACCTTTCTCTTGCTGTGATGAGTGGGCTTACTTCATCTTTCTGATTACACAGGAATAGTATTCAGTGTGCTCTAAGCCATTATTGTGCACACACACTCTTGAGGAGCAGAAATACTGGAGTGTCTTGGGAGAAGCAATCACACCTGAGGGTTTTTACATAATTTATGGAACAAGATCTCCCAATAGCATCAGAAACATTCCAATATTCTTCCACTTGCCACTACTTAATATACTAAAGCTCATCTCTCCCCTTAGTACATGCTTGTTGGGCATGCTAGACCTGGCAAGCTGGAAAAGATTCATACAAGATGATTCAAAAAAAAGTTTCAGTTGAGGCTCGTGACAGGACTTGAACATGAGCACCACAAATTCTACAGCCAAGTTCCTTTCAACTCCCATGGCATGAAAACAAGACCCATCTGACAGAAACTGATCCTCTGGGGTTGTAAAGATAGAAGGCAAGAGGAACATTTATAAGCAGATTCTAAAGAGCAAGGCAAGTACCATATTTGTATCAACTTAACTATACATAAGGGTGGAGGGGAAATGATAAAACCTGCTCACTTTTTTTTCTTAATGAGGTAACTGATGGATACTCCTGAAGATCAGGGTGCAGTTGTATCTCTCTTCCCCTGCTGCTTAGTCACAAGGGCTACATTATGAGTAGCAAGAGCACAGAAACTCCATGCCAGCTCCACGCTCCAATTCACTGCATGTGTTTGGGGTGGGAGCGGAGAATGTACCTGAGCCACAGCTCCTACCAGCATGGCCCAGGATTGTTTACGTAGTCCTAACCACATAGCAAAGCACAGACTCTGCAATCATCTCCTTCTCTAGAAACTATTAGCCAATGGACACAAAGGAGGCACAATTTGGCCTCAAGCTCTCTATTAATTTCAGCCAAAGAAAACTAATCATCAGTGTCAAAAGGGGTCCCTAAGCAGGAGACACTGAAGTTGATCAGAATATTTCTTCTGCTGTATGAGATCATCAGTGCAAACCACATGCATAAAGTCATTGCAAAACCTTACAAAAGTGCAAAGGGGCATCAAGACCTTGCATGCCATATTTCTCTTCTGATTGCACCATGTTTTGTCTTAAAAGAGACAATGTTTGGTTTTATTTAGAAAGTTTAGGCTTTTTTTTTTTTTTCTTTTAAATTTAAAATGTTCAGTTTATTTAGCAAATAGCCTATGAGGCTGAAGGGTCACTCAGTATGCCAAGGGAAAGTATATCCTTTGAATTAAAGGATCGAAAACCCAGTCAGGCAGAATACTGGTTGCTCTCAAGAACATTATGGGAACTAATGAAAGAACCTGATTTCCTGCCTTATACAATTAAGTAATCAGCTGCCTTTGGTTACCCCTAACAACTTAAACAGACAAGGGGATTACTAAGCAAACAGATTGCAGCATTTCAGAATGCACAGTCAACGGGAATGCTGAAGTGACATGCATTCCCAGGGAAGTCACCACCTTTTCAATTTCAAGAGAAGGAAGTGGGATTATTGAAAATTTAGGACTTGGCAGACCTTTACAGAAGTCTTCTGGCTGATGTAATGTGCACTATCAAAGCTAAGTACAAAACTAACCCTTGCCATCAGAAGAATATTTCCCGTACTACTTATTCTCCAAGATATAGTGAATTCCTGATCTGGTTCAAATGAAGGGATGCTTGCATTCCATATGAGATTATCTTGTTCAGAGCAGAATAGATTCCTATGATCATGTAACCAATATGAAGCACTATGTTGTGACATACTGCAATGAAATCATTAAACATTATGTTAAACAAACACTGTAGCTTCTGTAGCTTCAGCTGTGGGTAACTTATTTCTGAAAAGTAAGGAAAATATTTCTTACTCTGAAGAGGGACTTATTTTGCACAGGAACAAAATAAGCAGTGAACAGCCTCTCCCCCTATTCCCTCCATAGGTGCCTGTTGGGGACAAGGTTTTCAGGGTTTTGGTTCTCAGCAGTCACTAGAAGTTTATTAGAGATTTATGACTCCAGCAGAAGTAGTGCTAAGTTTTGGGAATCCATCCCTAAACCACCACCGCGATGAGTGATTCTGTGCATGGTGGAATAAACACAGCTTAGTTTTCTCAAATACAGGGAAGTAGTATTTGGTGTTCCTTTCTCTTTATGTTAATAGACTTTGCTGTCTGCTTTTCAGCTAATTGGTACTGCTGGTAGAGAGACTGGGAATGTCACAACACTACCCAGAGGTACCTTCCTGAGCACTCTGCAGCCTCCTGGGAAGGGTGAGGGGAACAGCAGTTTTCCATGAGGTCACTTGAACCTGTCCAATAAAAACTTGAAAGTTGGTCAGTGAAAAGAGGTAATGAAGATATTTGCAATTTGATGAGAGAGAAAAGATAATGGGAGAAAGAACATGAGCAATAGTCTTGTTCTAGAGTGATTGAATGCCCAGAGTAAAGAAAAATTAAAATGCTATGCTGCTCACTTGAAACTGCCAGAGTGCTAGAAGTGCTGAATGGAATAGTGCTTCAGAAGTAAGGTAAATATTCACTCTGACTTACTATTATCTGCTGAGGCACTAGAGACATACTAAATAAACAGCTATGCAATGTTGAAAATACTTCTAAAAGAACATGAGAAAACTGTCAGCATTGCCAAAAGATAACATAGAAAGAGGGGGGGGGGGAATCTTGTAGTTAAGAGACATGGAAAGTGAAATTTATTCTGAAAGTGCATTGCTTCTTGGTTTTCAATGTGAACTCTCTCCTGCACCATATGGCTCCACTGTCCCCACCACAGGGTGATCTAATTGTTAGGGAAACCTTTGCTAACAACAGCACCTGGCTGCTGTTTGGTGTTTAACTTTCCCTTCCTGCTCCCACAGCCTCAGGTTCACAAGGCTCAGGCATATCTGCAGAGTTGCTCATGGATACAATAATAGTCTCACTCAGCCAATGGTTTCAAATCCAATAAATGACTTGGCAATGATTATTCAATTGACAAGCTTTGAGCTGCCCTAAAATACCATGATTTTCCATCTCATTTACCATCTCAGCCAGGAAAGATCCAAAACTGGCTCCAAAATTTCTGATTACTAACTTATCCCCCTCTCCCAGCGTCCTCAGGTGCTGAGGTTTGGGCAATGTGCAAATGTGTGATGTTGGGCATATGAAATTTATAAAGAGAATTAGGCAATCTGACATCAGAGGTAGGATTAACCACTGAAATATAGGCTCACATCAAGGCCTCACCTCAAGTACTGCATCCAGTTTTGGGCCNTGGCTGGGCTGGTGGGTTGGATTTAGTCATGAAAAGATCCTTTTCCAATTCCAACCAAAGGTATTAAAAATGTCACTAAAAAACCCTCCTTACAATCCATCATGTAAGATCAGCCACGCTTTCTAAAATGAAGCGAACTAGGGGGCCAAACTTCAGAAGGCACCATACCACTGCCTCCCAACTGTGATCCAAATCCCAAACCAGAGCCTCATCTACCCACTGAACTAGTCATGGCTACCACCTGCCTGGCTTGGATTATGACAGCTTTGTTGGAATAACAAACCTGTTCCTTGACTTCTAAGTGCAATTTGGGATATAGCATCGCATGTCCCTCATGCTTTTAGTACACACTGCAGGCTGATATTTTCCTGCCCAACATTATAGAGCTGACATTTGGCAAAATGTAGCTCCTCTCTCCTTAGACACATTTTTGTCCTGTCAGTCAGAATCTTCCTATTCCTCACTGCCTCCTCTCAAGCCTCCCAAATGACAAGCTGTGGAGCCAGCAGCTGAGATTCACATGACCAGATTCAGACTCCTGGATGTAATTTAAAGAGAGATATCCTCCTACTATTTAGATGGGAATAGAACAGTTTTTAATTTCAATAGAAGATAAAGATGTTTTCAATTGTTTGTTTGTTTTCCTAGGAAGCTTCCTACAATCTATCCTCATACTAAACATTATTCTTTGCTTTCCCAAAACTGGAGGCAGGCTTAGCACAAAGAGGTGGTAAGACCTGGAATAGCAGAGTTAGATCACAGTCCAGATAGGGACTAACTCAGCAGAGAGGCAACTAAGTAAACTGAGATGCCTTAAAGCAGGCAAATGCTTTATTTGTATTGCTCTCCTCTTCTCACAGGTGGAACAACACAGCTCAGGGTAGAGGACAAGGAACTTTATTATATCATTTCTGCCACATTGAGCCAGATCTCTGCTAACTTTCCAGGCATCTCTTTAACCACTCTTAAAGATGCTGTGCCAGATCCCAAAGGAGATCCATCCCCAGTGGGCTTTACAAAGATACCCTTAAGTGTTGCAGTGGAAAGGTAGCCAGGACACTTCCCTATTCCAGCCAGAAGGGGTTAAAAAAACAAACAAACAACAAGCAAAACACACATGCAAAACAAAAATAAAACCACACACTACAGAAAGTGTCAGATTCAAAAGCAAACTCTAAAATTCAATGACTGGAAGTTGCAAACAAAAATACAGGCAATATGTAAGATGCACTCTCCAACCACACTTTGTAGAATTATAGGAACTGATGGAAGTTTAGCTCATTCCCTGGACAGTAATAGCAACACATCTAGACATTTTCTGATATCTTATGCCAGAATTCTGAACACAGAAAATATATAGCAGGTGTTTGCATCTGTAATTGCAGAAATCTAGGAACAATACTAAACTACCAGCTTCCTAAGTAAGAAAAGGGCATTGAGTGCAGAGATGAAAGAAATTAAAGAGGTAAATCAGAATAACAGTAATAATAGAAGCCTTCATCTCCCTCCTATGCACTACTTATGTGCCACAGTGTTCACAATTACTTTTTCTTTGCCATCTTGAGATGATTGGTCTTTAGATTTGAGAAAAGGCAAATAATCTAAGAAATAATGCACTATAAAGGGTTAAAACAGGTACTTCATACAGCTTCTTCTGCAATACAAGAACAGGGAGATGCTGAGTGAAGCTAAAAGGCAGCATACCTTAACAGAATATGTTTAAATACATAATTTATTGCATCCCATGACAAATTTGCCCTAACTCTCCTGTCTTAAATGGTGGCAACAGTGGGATGAGAGGAGGTTTTATCCTCTGTGTTGTCGACCTGTAGCGCTTTTTGGCAGACGATCTTATTCACAAATTCACCATATCTTAGTAGCTCTAACATTCCACATCTCTACTTAAAAGCTCCCTGCTGTTCCAACTTGTGTCTTTTACTATTGCTAGGATATTCATGAGGGATGGGAATTTAAAAAAAACAAAACAAACAATCAATCAGACCATATTCAAAGCACATGTATGAAATTATTTCCCTTCCCAGTTTTGTCCTTTTCTCACTGTTGACCATAGCTCCATCTTATCCAGTCATGTCCATTCTGTCATCTGAAATATGGAGATCTCCTCAGTATCCAAAAGTTACCTTAAATGCAGAGCTTCCTTTAGACACTTATAGTCCCATATAGACAATTCTGGATAACATCAAGCACTTGAGTCAACCATTATCTAAGCCATCTCATATCAGTTTCTTGGCACTATCCTCTGGCTACAATTACACACCATAATGTTTTACTCCCTCTTCATCATGGGAGAGAGATCATTTGTCACCTCCTCTCTTTGACTATATGTTCCATTTCTCAGCTGGTTCACATTTCTATTACCTCAAACATAAGCTTATCTTCCTTGACAAGATCTTTCACAGATTATCCCTGACTCCATCTTCTGCATTACCATTCTCTCAATGTATGTATGGCCAAGCTTCGCGAACGAAGATCCAGGGAGGGCTCCNTACTAGTCCCAAACACATTTGTTATATTTATAGAAGAACACCCTCATGATTTCAATCACACTTCCTTTGTGTTCCATGGGAGTTCCTTGCAAGCACTTGCAAGACTACTAGCTAATTCACATCCTCTCTCAATCATCTTACCACCAAAAAATCACAGGTGATATTTTGATAACTCATCTTTTGTGGCTGCTGCTTTACATATTGGTCAATTAGGTCTCATAATACTCTTCTTGCATCTATTTCTGTCTTTCTCTAGTTCTTCTCCAAGGTTGTAAGATCTTTGAGGTAGCAACTTTTTGTTCTTTACTTAATGCAGAGAGGTCCAGACTTTAGACAACAACTAGCATCTACAGTATTCACCATCACAAGATACCATTGGTATAAAGAACTTTCATAGTTCCAGGTAATATCAGCATATAAGACTTTTTTTTCTCCCTCCCTTTTTTAAGTCAGGAGAGCCCCTGTGTTCCCACTATGGGGTTTATTGTATTCCCTCCTGAAGAACGCGTTACTGGCTCTTGTCAGGCTACTGACTATGGCAGCAAGGAAAAGGGATGAGAGAATAACACAAGTGCATACACACAATACATAATGTTAACAGAGGATTAAAAAAAACCTTTAGACCCTGCAGTGAAAAGATGCCAGCAAGATCTACATATGCCTTCTAAATGGGAAATACTATGATATTTGGGTATTTGTAGTAGGCAATAGTCTTCTTGTAGTATGATAATCTAAAATATTTATAAGAATATTTAGTAACACTTCAGATATAGAACTGTTATATACAATATGTACTGATATCATGCTTTCTTAAGCAGCATTACCACGTGTCTAGTGTTGATCTGCTGTTAGATTTACAGAACTATGTTGGGTTATTGCTCAGCTCAAAACACATCTCTGCTCCAGACAAACAAAGTTGAAAATGATGGATTAGTTGTATGCAATTCATTTGACAAGCATCAGAAAGTGGAGATCAGGGAGAGGGAGGGGAAAAAAGTCTTTACCAAAGCCAGGGAACCTGAGTTAATGAAATTATATTTAACTAAGGGTGTGTATTTAGACTTGATCTTACCTTGGTGACTTAGCCATTAGTAGGAATTCATTGTTTACCTCCACGATTCTTATCAGTACTTAGGCAGTGTTTGCACGTGATTTTCAACTGATTGCTCAACATGCTTTATGTTAAACTGTTTTGAAATAAATGAAAACACAGCAAGATCACAGAGTGCTAATCTCAATTATCTAATCTGTTTAAAACTGCATGGTTTCTTTTCTTGTTGAGGCCATATTATGGCTTCCTCTATGGGCAGAACTGCACCTACTGATGCCAAATTGGACATCTGTTTCTTCTTTCACAAGACTTAAACTTTTCTATCAGTGAAATGGAAACAGTTATTATTCCAATTTACTTTTCTTAGGTCATTTGAGGATCACTCCTCAAGAGGTAATAACCTCCTGCTAATGGTTATGGGCTCTTATTCACATCTGTGATAATTGTGGGTGTTTGGTTTACATAATAGACTCTCAAAAAAACAAAACAAAACAAAACATCCCACACAACACCAAAACACCACACACCAAAACAAGATCACATGCAAAAAAATCCAAACCACAGACTTCTGAAAGTCTGATCATAGGATGGTTGACATTGACCTTCAAACATCTCCAAGAAAGCTGGATAGCTCCTTAAGACTGTAACAATACAGGGAAGAGAGAAATCAAATCTAAATATTCTAACTCAAAGACTACATTCCTGCTGTCTCTGAAGCACAGACCATGTCCTACAATTCACAAGAAGAGAAAAACAAAAGGAGTTCCTAGAAAACCAATTAAGCCTATAGGCTACTTACAAAAACAGCACATGATAAAACAATCTGCAAACAGCTGTTAGAGTTTATGTGTTTGCACTGAGTGGAGAACATAACAGCTAAAACTCTCTCACTGTGAAAGATTATGCTTTAGCTTTATGCAATCAAACCTAAAATTTCACCTGGAGCACAGGTGAGCTTCACAACTAAACTCTCTGAGTAACTTCAATTTCTAGGTCAACTTCTTCCAAAGATGATACTAACATCTAAGAAGAAAAAAAAATAGCTTAGCAGCTAAAGAGTTAATGCAGAGATAAAAGAGCTTGTGCTTTAGTCTGACAAGGTCTGTTGTCTTCTTAGAGAATAAGTTTGTCCTTGGGACATGTCTTTCAAGCAGCTAGAGCCCTTAGGGCATTTAATGAGAAAAGGACTTCTAGGAACACTTCCTTAAGCTCTGGTGCATGCACTACTGCTCTCCCTCTTTCTACAGCAGCCATTGTTATGTATCCTGTTATTTCAGGGTACAGTGGCAGACTACTACCCTTGAACCCCAATGTCCTCCTAACAGGCACCCAACAGTAAAAGAGTGAGGTAAATAAATTTGCAGTATCAGAAAATGCTCTTTTAAATGTAGTAAATGTTTATATCAAAAGCTGTCAAACTGTTTTTGAAGCATGTGGCTAAACTAGCTGCTTTTTTTTTTTCCTCAACTCCCATGTCTTCATCTTCCCCAACATACTATTTACTATGCAGTATCTGAAGGCCTCTGTGATTAGTCTCAGCCACATTTTCTTTCAGACTTCATGGCTATCCATTGCTTCTCCAGGACTTCACACAACATGCCACATACACAGGGCACCACCACCGAGACAATAATCACCATTTAGTGCAAGGGCCAGGGAGAAGCACATTAGAGCAGCAGGAGTTAGAGCAGCACTGGCATTTTCATTACAGTACACACCAGTAAGGAAGGGCCTGGCTCAAGATGGAGCAATTGAATGGTAAAAAGACTCTGTAGGTTTGCTTAAGACTTCCTGAAGTCTCAGCACTTGCCTGATGACCTTCTTTTTGAGACAGATCTTTATTATAGGTTTTTAACCAGGAGTTCAAAGGAGAAGCACTGACAAAATAAGAGAGATGATT
This sequence comes from Bucco capensis, assembly GCA_013396975.1. Classification (NCBI taxonomy): domain Eukaryota; kingdom Metazoa; phylum Chordata; class Aves; order Piciformes; family Bucconidae; genus Bucco; species Bucco capensis. The sequence continues at coordinate 829,149 of VWZO01012571.1, forward strand.
TCCTCCATACCCCAGATCACAGCATGCCAGAGTGGCAAGGAATTCTCTTGCAACCTTTTATTCTTCCATACAACAACATGAATACTCAATCAAGAAGCAGCAATGAACATAAAGGTTCAGAGATAACCCTTGGTTAAGCACTGATATTTGCATGCTGTCAGAATTATTTGAACTTCTTGAGTCTGCAAAATGAGGTTGAGCTTTTCCCCAAGAATCACTGCTGTCTGATTATATTCTTCATGTCATACATTCTCAGTAAAAGAAAAAAAAAACAACTGTAACATTGATTTTCAAAAAAATATGACAAGATACTAGTAAGAAAACCATATCAAGCTAGTAAATCAGGAGAGAGGGAAAGCAAAATTGAAAAGCATGTCTATTTTTCTAACATCAACATATTTATTACTGCCTTCAGTTTCAGCAGGGGTCAGATTGGAATGACAGAAGACCACCATCCCAGAAAACAACTATGCAAGTGGAAAGTCTGGCCACTTTCCTGCCACAATGCTTCATTGAAACTATGGCTGCTTTAGTTTGATTTTACACCTATGTGTGGGGCTGAAAACAAAAGCTCTGTGTTCTCACTTCAGCAACTTGACCATATAATATTAGAGTAAGACTAACTCACAACTGTTGATCCTCTCATGGACCAAACAAGTCACAAAGATTTTCCTAAGCACAAATGGCAAGTGTATGGCTTGCTTGCCTATAGCAGATTTGAGCTTTGGTTTTACCACAACATTAAAATGCTAAGTGTCCATACTGGACATGAAGCCTTAGTTAGTACAGGTCAACAGCAGCACATTATATTCAGACTGGCAGCAAAAAAAACATGAAAAATAAAAATTAAAGTATCCTTGAGATTCCAAGACAAAGGGAAATTAAAAGCATACCTTTCCAATAATTATAACATTAATATATCTGAAAGATTTTGTTTGCTGCAAGAGAAGGAAATATAAAAAAAAGTTTTGCTTTCAAAAAACTCCACAAATTTAAAAAACTTGATCAGTCTGAAAACTATTTATTTTTTTAACCTCACTTCCTTGAATCTTGTCATTATTTGAGAATCTATTTTATTTATGAAGGACATATTTCCAGACCTCAGCGATGTGGGCAAAGTAATATTTTTATCCATTTTCATCCTTTTGAAAGATCTGGCTCTCTGAAGAGTAAACATTTGGGGTTGGCCATACGTATTTCACTGTTTTTCTGCCTGAGTATAGGCTCAGAAAACACTTGTCTTTTGCCAGAAATATTTCCTGGCTAATGATTTCTGTAAGTACTTGGTCATTACTTTCATAGGGCATCAGGACATATTCTTTACATGAGGCCAGCAAAGAAGTCTGTCAGAGTAACAAGAATCTTGCCATATCACCCCCAGAACAGGAAGCTTTTTTATCTGGTGGTGCCAATGAAGGAGGATACTTCCTCAGCTCTACCCAAAAGCAATAGCTCCCTTCTACCTTTGATGAGTCAGGCAATATGCAAGCTACCTTGGCAAAATTCAAATTCAGTTTTGACATGCTGCACTTTCAATTTCCCTTTCAAGACCAAGTTTATGCCTGTTCACAGTCATTTGCAGGCAGTATTTCACTCTCTAGCAACTAGCAAACTGACTCCTGGGATTATCAAATCAACCATATGAAGACTGACTTCTCACTCAAGATATTATGCAGCACAATTCTTCAGTTATTTTCTTGCAAATGAGTCTGACAAGTGCTGTATAATGTGCAAACCAAGTTATGCAAACAAAAGCATGAGATAGCATGAACAGAAATAAAATTATACAGAACAAACTTAGAACAGTTGTGATGTGGCACAGACAGCAATTAGTTGACTGGCAATGCAATAGAAAAGATGAATTTACCATTCAAAAAAAAAAGCCCTGAACAGCACATAACATGTACTCCACATGAATCAAAGACAATGGTTCCTCAGACAGAGGAGCTCTATTGACACCAGCATGAATATATGTCTCCCTCTGCCTATGCCAAAAACATTTGTTCTAAGGACCAGTCTCAGGTGGTGATGTGAAGATTCCTGAATTCTATCACCGAGTCATTATGTGACCTTGAGGAAAAAGATTCACTGAAGTGCACAAGGTCTCCATTTGCCTATTGTAGTATAAGTATATAATCATGACAACACTTACCAACAACACAGAAGGGTGGTGAGGCTCAATGAAGTGTTAAAGCGTTTCAAGGTCCTCAGCTTCATAATGGCAATCTTAATTAATTAAGTTCTATTTATTGGCTATCATATCCCTTACACAAATATACCAATCATGATTTTTGTAGTAGCTCTAGACATTTTTTAATCATTTAATTTTTCCCATCTTGTTGTCCAAATGTTTGGGGATTTTATGAACATCTAGAAATGACTGATGAGAGAGTATGTTATAGCAATATTCCACATCTGTTTGCCCATTGTAGCCACTTGGTTTTGCCAGAGGTATGTAGGAGAGCTACCACTTAGGAAAGTTTGGCCGATTAAATCCAGCTGGAACCCATGCAAAGAGTGCAAATGGACACAGTTGGTTTTAGGAATGAATTCTTTTTTTTCTCTTCCATTTCATAATCTTGTAGATGTGGTGCTTAGGGATATGGTTTAGTGGTGACCTAGCAGTGTTAGTGGTTGGACTTTGTGGTCTTAAAATCCTTTCTAACAAAAATAATGCTGTGTGATTCCATAATCTATTGCAGAAATGTATTTGACCATTTCCCACTCACAAACAATAAATAGGATATCACCAATCTGCTTAAACATAGCAATTCTTTCCAAAACACTAAGCATCATTAACCTAACAGTTGGTGCTGCTTAATGTCCTTTAAAAAAAAAAAAAACAATCAGGTTTTAAACACAAGCTTTCTAAGCCAAAGCTCAAAAATATCTGTTATGCCATTGTGCTGATGGAGGCAATGTAAGAACATGCATCAGCTCCCGCTCAACTCCTTCAAATATCTCCATTAACCCAAGGACCACTTCTGGCCTTTAAGAACAGCCCCATAAGAACATATCCACAGTTTCCAACTGAGCAGGATTTTACACAACAAGTCTAAACAGCAGGTATAAACTTTTGCATCAGAGATCCTAGTTGCAAAGAACTGTAAGCAAACACAAAGTTTGGTTCCACCTTAACTGAAGTGAAAAGAAATGATAGATTCTGTAGTATTACCTTGGTGGGAAGGGGAAGGAAACCAATGAATGAAACCTATTGGGGGGGGGGAAGATTTATCTTTCCCTTTTTGGATATACACTCAGCTCTTTGGAGGAGCTGAGGAGAAAAAAAATGCACAAATTATTTCCAATCCGACAGTTGTGAGTGATCATAGAAGTAATATTCTGTATGCAAGAAAACTAAGAAACTCTGTTATCTGTCAAAAATAAGAGGGAATATTGTCTTAGACAGTAATACCTCATCTATTATTAATCCATACTTCAGAATAGACTTAAAATATATAAACAGCTTCAAGCAGAAAGTGACTACGTAGAGGCTCTTTTAAATTCCTAAGGGAAATCCAGGACTATAGGTAAAGCTACCATTGTTAAAAAAAAATTCTATTTCTTTACAAATACCTTAAATTAGTTATCTTATCACTATTATATGTGCCTGTATAAACAAATGGTTGTGTCATTGATGAGCTCAACTTTGTGAAGCACCTGAGAACGGGTGTTTGGAAAGGGATACCCCAACTTGGGAGCATTTTGAAGTAACTTACAGATCAGCTAACTCAGTCAAAAGATAACTCACTTGAGAATGATATAATTACTTTCAGTTTGCTTAAAGCCAAGGAAAAGTTGACACAGTGATTAAAAGGGGGAGGGAGGGTGAGCAAAGGAGGAAAAAAAGTTACTTTATACTGCTTGAAATTGGGCTGTTCTGAGGCCTAAGACCTGAGCTTATTTGAGGAAAGATTATCTTGACAAATTGGATAAACATTTTGTGCATGACAGGACGCTGATGGAGAGTCTGTTCTGCAAGCACACCTGGGGGATAGTTTGCTTAGTGTGTGACCAAGGTGTTCAGCTAACCCCGAGTCCTCTCAGGGCTCTTTGTTTACCCTGTGACAGGTATAGGCAGATCCAGAGCTGAGGCCTCCATAGCAGTTCCTGCAGACTTTGCAGATGCATTTCGCTCCCACCCCCTTGGGACAAAATACCTCTTGGCTAGACTGCTCCACAAAAGACTCCAACAGACTTCCACAAATAAGTCTGCATTGAAGGAAGGCTGCAGGCTGGCATGCAGTGACCAGTGCAAATAAGGTGTTACATCTTGATCCCTTATTCTCCTTACCCCTCAGCATTGACTAGAAAAGATCACCCCACTGCCCTGAGATAACCAATGAAAGAAAAACATGTCTATAAACACAGCCTGCAGGCTAACTAGCAGGGCAATGAGCATTACATGTGTAGACTTCCCTACATCAGAAAACAGGGATGTAAAAGTCAGCATGACCATTTTGTTCTTAAATTTGATGTCAGAGAATGAGCAACACAGGACACTGTGGCAGCTGAAGACCACTGTGCAGGTTGTTGGTGACCTCTGCTAGCATCACCTGAAGGACCTCTTTGTCAAAGCAGGCAGCAAGTAGATTTTTTTTCCCTTACAACAGAAGCAGTTGTGCTGGCAACTAAACCTTTGCAGATCCTAATGATCCACCCTCAGGGCCTTTTCATGTATTTGAAGTCATGCAGATAAGGATTCTGTTCTCAAACCCACAATATTCCCAAAGCTGCCACACAGCCCTCCAGCTCACCCCAAAAAGGTGCAGAGTTTCCAGCCAGATGAGCTCTGAGTCTATGGTGAGCTGTTTCAAGGACAAGCACTAATGATAGAACAAAGGGTCAAAAGGATGGGGACAGAGGAAGAGATGGTGGTGAAAGAAACAATTTAGAGAAGCTGAAGCTGTTATGAGAAAATTCTTTAGGACTACAGAGGTTTAAACTAGCAGATGATGAAAGCTCAGATCAGAACTTGTTTTTACAAAAGCCACAAATTTTTGCATAAGACTGTTCTCACAAAAGTGAGGAAATAACCAATTCCTGAGATAAATTCTCTCCTCATATCAGTTCCAGCTTGGCTTTTGCCAGTACTTAGTCCACAAGCAGGCTATTTTCTACCTCCAAAGCAACAAGCAAAGAAAGGAAGGATCACTGTGACACTCACCTCATATCATATTAGCTGCTCCAGGGTGAAACAAGACAAGTCTAGAAGAGGGAAGAGGTCAGCTCTGACCACCAGCTGTCAGTGGAGCACACTCAGCTCAGCCCTGGATGCCTGATTTTTAGGTGGCTAAACAAAGGGGCTGTCTGCCATCTCCAGTTAACCAAGTCAAGCACACCAGTACATGGTTTCAGGGAAACAAGAACACTGACCTGGCAAACTCCAAGCCTGATCTACTAAGTGTTCAGCTAAACTGCTACCAAGGAGCATAGGGAGTGAGGGGTATTTGTTTAACGCTCTGGCAGCACATCTTTCCAAATCCTAATCCTCTACCTTGCCCTAATCTGCTCTCTTTAAGGACAATTGGCTTCTACTGCCTCTAGTTATTTATCAGACATTTTAAGAGGGGAGATTGGAATTAGGCATCTAAAGCTGACAGCTTGGATTGACCCTTTGGACACTGCCCATAGATGATAATATCTTTTAGATGGGGAATGGCCCATAATGTTTCTACATCTTGTGTCCACTAAACCATGAAGGCAACTAAGCACTGGCGACTTGCCATTTAGCAAAAGGATGTTAAAATTGCTCACTGGACCAGGGCAGAACTACAAAGATGTTCATGGCATTTATTCTGAGTGCTAACTGAACTTAGTTCAGTTCCCTAGAGCAACAATCAACTAGTTCTGTACCAGATCAATTTATTATTCTTCCTTTCTGACAAGCAAAAAAAAAAAAAAAAAAATGAAGCCAGAGCTGCTCTGCAGCAAGCTGTGTCACCTAACACAGACTTGATCTAAAACCCACAGAAGAAACAAGAAAGCACTACCAAATTCCTCAGAAATGTTTGAGAGAGAAAGTATTTTTAACTTAGGAAGGGGGGGGGTATCTTCACTGATTTTATTTCAAACCTAATTGTGCAGAATAGCTGCCATCACTGTATTTTAAAAGCAGCAATCAAAGCAGTAAAAGGTGCAGTAAAATTACTTTCCTCCAGAAAGCATTTTTGTCCAGGCAATTTACATTCCCACTTTTGCTCAGGCAGTACATCACGAAGCTAACACACATTTCTCTTAGGAATTAAGAGTATAATTTGGAATAACTTCATATGGTGCTCCCCATGTGAGATATAAATAGGTGGATGGAGATGATTTATCTGCAGCCAGTAAGAGTAGTATGAACCATCATTAAGTAAGCTTGGTCTCAGCAAACAAGTACTATCATTAGAAAGTGGTCTGAAAACAAAGAAGTTGAACAATAGGAGATAAATATTTTTTCCAGGCTATAACAGCCTAAAGGAAATAACCAGAAAGTTAGTAAGTTCCTAAAAGCAGCTATGTATCTCTAGTTTGCCCTAAGGTGTATTTAGCTGATAAGAAGTGTTCTTGTGATGCAATCCTTGCATCTTGTATTTCATTAGTTGAATGCGTTGTCAATATTCTGACAGGAGGGATTTTTCTTTTCAGGTTGACTGAAATAGAATTGGGACAGTGTTTCCTTCCAATTCACACAGTTATTAATAAAAAGCAATTTTTCCTTATTAGCCTGTGATACTATACTGCACACACAAAAAGAACAATGGTTGTCAAAACAGGAGTTGGCCAAGCAGGAATGTTCTGGCTCCTAATGTATGTGATGATGTGACTATTGTGTCCCAGCTGACGCAGCTATGGCTGCATGAGCGCTCTACAGGCAGAGCACCTCTGTACAGGAAGGAATCCAAGCTACAGAGGAAGGACTTGGCACTTTAATAGAAGTCCTCAGGCACAGATAAGGCAAAAAAAATTAGCAATAAAAACTTAGTGCAAGACAGGATGTTCAATGATCTAACATAAGACATCAAAACTTGATGCAAATCTCTCTGATATCAGCCATAAACAGGCTGCAGAGGGCCTGTTTGCAAAGGCCTGCAGGGAAAGGACAAGGGGCAATGGTTTTAAATTGGAGAAGAGGAGATTTAAACTGGACATTAGAAGGAAGTTCCTCACCACAAGGGTGGTGGAACACTGGCCCAGGTTGCCCAGGGAGGTGGTTGAGTTCCCATCCCTGGAGGCATTGCAGGTGAGGCTTGCCAGGGCTCTGGGCAAGCTGCTCTAGTTGGGGATGTCCCTCCCCACTGCAGGGGGGTTGGACTAGATGAGCTCCAGAGGTCCCTTCCAACCCAAACCCTTCTAGGATTCTATGATAAATATCCTTTTGATGGAACAAGCACAGGACACACTCATTACTAAAGCCTTTTCTCAAGATTAAAGTACTACTTTCCCTCTCAATTTTAGTCTCTCATTTTCTCTCCTCAGATTTAACTTTATTCAGTCTCAGACACATTATTTCCATTTTCAGATTGCAAACATACAAAATAAATTTAATTTTACCTGCAAAATTAGTCTTTGCTCTCGAAATTCCCCACTCACTCTTTCTGCAAAACTCAACTACCTTGACAAAACTTCCTAAAGTAATTAAAAGGAAGCCAGACACCTTTGCCTTTAGATTAGTTTTGCATTTCCCTTTCAAGTGATGCCACATTTCTGAAAAAATCACACATTTGTACTCAAGAGGTGGATGTCAGTAATGTGACACAGAGCCATGTCAGATGGGTATGTTTACAACAGAACTTTCCATCAGTGCAGTCTATCAGGCTGTGACATAGAATTAGATTTTTTTTTTTAAAGTAGGTTTTCTTTTTAAAAATAGGACTTGCACGAACTCTAAAAATGGGGCAGAGAACTGTAGCAGCAGGATGCCTGCAAACAAGCTTCCTCTATTATCTGCATTTAGCTCATACCCAGGGCTAAACTACAGCAGTTGCTTTATCAGCCAATGACCCCTCCTCAGTAGAGGAAGGGGAGCAGCAAAAGGAGAGAAGATTCATGGGTTGAAATGAACACAGATTTAATGAAAGAGTCAAACAAATACAAATTCCAATATAAAGTATACAAAGCTATACTCAGCCCAGCAAAGGTATGGTGGTCATAGTAATTAGGAAAATAGTCCTCTGGAGCAGGAGAAGGAAAAGAAGCCTGAACAGGAGCCTAAGCTGGAGCAGGAACCCCCTTTGTCCTAATCAAACTTCCCTTTCATACTGATATTTATAGCATGGGATACATCTGTGAGTCCACTTGGGTAAGCTGCCCTGGTTGGCTGCTAACAGCCTGTAGACCAAGGCTGGCTTGTGATTCTGTCCCAGTAAAACCAGGACACACTATACATTCCAAGCACAAAGAGCAATGAAGCTGTAGTATTCCAAATTATTCTCAAAGTTTTAAAACTATGTGTTTGAAGCCCACCTGGGACTACTGACTCCATTTAGATGGTCAATCCACTTCTGGGGAAAAAAAAATCCATTCTTCAATGATTTTGCTACCTGGTCTAGCTAAATTTGGCTTGATGAGCACTATGCACTCACACCTGCACATCACCCTTGGGCAATTTAGAAAACATTATCTGTACCCATACTGTCACAATATAGCTCATTTCTATTTCATGGTTGGTTTGGTTTTTTTCCAAATACTGTGTGCAATTTTAATCTCATTCACAGCTACAATTGTTACCCTTTTTCCTTGCACTCTACATTAGGGTGTACCCACCCAGAATCTCTCTCGAAGGCTGTTACACAGAGGACAACCAGTCCTTTATAGCAGAGATGGTCCAAGCCCCATTAGCCAGGCAGACAGGCACATTTCGAACACAGATCCCAGAATATAGGGAAGCCATTGTTTCACTTTGGAACAGGCCAGGGAGCTTCCATCACATGGAGAAAACCTTTGATGTCCCTTAGATTTAGAGGGCAAGCCCAAATGAAAGCAGGGGCAGAGCAGCTTCTGCCAGGCAGGGCAAGCTTTTCCTCTCTCTAATGATGGAGACCTTCTGTAGGAACAAAACAGGCTCTTGCAGTTGTTACCAGGGAGAAGACAGTGCTGACTGGCAGGACAGAAAACAAGGGCTGTGCAGGCACAGTGGGAAGATGACTACCAGCTCCAAGTACTACAAAAAAAGACATCTGGTCTTATGATTAAAGACAAGAAACAGAGTGCTGTGGATAAATGTAAATTTCTGTATATAAAGGTACTGATATTTTGCAGTTGATATTGTGTTCAATCAGCATCAATGCCATGGCCTGTGATTTTCCTCACTACAATATTTCAGTATAAAATTGACAAGACATAAGAGCATCAGCATCTTGAGGACCAACAAGGCAGATCTTTAACTCTATGGAGCTTCTGGCACAGAACAGCAATTGGGCCAAACTGAGACATTAGTTCAACTCAGTGAAAAAATAAAATCGAGATACAAGCCACAGAGCATGGCACTGCAGCCACATGTAAAGCCCCTAAGGTCACAGCAAGAACTGAAGTCTCTCCTTTTCAACTTGCTCCCACATTTCTGAGGTTAGTGGCAATGGTGCTTTCTGTTACTTCAGATCTATTTTAAAACAAGAATTAAATATACATTTCCTGCTTTACATCTAGACAAACACAAAAGCTGTCTACATTACTTGGTAAACAGCAACAAAAGCTGCTGAGTGTCCTGGACAGCACATTTCCCAGCTGAGCTTCTGGCCACTAGTCAGACTTAGGATCCACAAATCACTTCAGAGGAATCAGGTTCCAAATATCCACCAGAGACCAAACTGGTTTGGCCTTAGGAGGGTAAACCTTGCCCAGTCCCATTGAGGGGGGAAACAACCAAAACAACACCACACACACCACAATTTAACAATTCACTTTTGGGACAAAACATGCACAGGCTTCTTTGCTCCAGACTTGAGTCTAAACTCCTACTCAAATACATGTCTTCATGTAAACAATGTGGATGAGTCTAGATTTGTGAACTAGATCCTCATAAAGCAGATTATTTTTTAGAAAAACAATCATGCATTATTGTGGGACACAGTTGTCAAATTCCACTAGGCAGCTAAAGTAATCCCTACATAAACAGTCTGTAAATCACTTTGTAATCTTGGAGACAAAAGCCTACTATTAAACATAAATGTGGTAAACTCAGAAGAAAGCATGTAAACTGAAGTTCAAGCAGAGCCTATACTACAGTTTGGGGTTTTTTTTGGTGCCTTTACAAGCCAAATGCCCCNCTCTGCACTGGTGCATCCTGCATGCTGTTGCCCTTTTATTTGGTAGGGTTTGGGGTTTTTTTTCTGTTCCAACTGTGTATTTTCACAAGCAGAACAGTTTCTTGGCAGGCCAAACTCAGTGGTATCAGCACACCACCCTTCACCACAGATCCTATTATTCTAGCATTACTATTCAGCCTTACCCACTCCCTCCACCCACCCCTAACAGAAGTATGCTAATAAGGGGCTTGATGAAAAACAAACAAAACTCCATCTGAAATGTTGACCCAAGAAAAATAAAATGTACTTCTTCGATATACATCTGTCCACTTTGCACAGCAGATAGCAGGGGGCCTGCTGCAGGTGCTAAGGAGAGGGGTTTAAGCCAGCTTCCAAAGTTCATATTGATAAATTGTAAGCATATCATACCAGCCATCTGTACACACCTAGTCACATCTGCAAGTCATACAGGGGCCTTGCAAGGAGCTGAGGGACGTTTTACATACAGCTGAGCAAACCCTTCTCTCCTCTATCCACGCTGGAATTTCTGATCCCTCTTGCTAGTTCAGCTCTTACACTTGCCAAGAACCTCAGTTGTTTCCACCAAGTCCCATCTCAATGTCCTTTTGATTTTGAGAGGAACAAGAAGTCATATTGCTCACTAGCACCATTTTCAACTCTTCTCATTACTTCCTTCTTTTATATATTTCTATACACACACATTCTATTATGACTCCATAGACTCTTCCTCCCCACTCAAGACTGCAAACCCAGGTTTACTCAAAGAATTTTGGGGAACCAACCTAAACACATCTCCATTTTGATTCTATCCCAATCCTAATCTCACGCTGACTTCTTCCTGCAAAGACTCACAGCCACTTCCACAGACTAACATAAAAAAGCATCAGGGTAAGTATACACCCATTCTCATTAGCAATAAAGTAGACAGTAAGTGTAATAAGCTTGTTTATAGTATTTAACACTTACAGGCACTAAATCAACAGTTTTTTCGCACATAGTTAACACTATTCAGCAAAACACAGAAAACCAGCCTTTAAGACTGTCTGAAATATATTTTGTTGAATAGGAACAAGTAATTTAAGTCATACACATGGTGGCACTGGTAAATTAATGCCATAAGGCTGAAATCTCAAAGACTGACAGTCTTCATACTTCTAAACTCCCCTTTAGATAAAAAACTAAATGAAGTTTAACTTTTGCCAACAGAATCTACTTTCAGATTCTTCTGTTTTTCTTTTGCACAAGCCTGTGACTTTCACATAATCCACAAGCAAATAGAACTATTCTGTAGATTAGAAATTATAAAAGACCATGTAATCAGCTGACAAAGGAACTGAAAACAAGCCCAGCAGAAAAGCAGAGCTGCTCTTGCAGGCTCACAATGTGCTGCTCTGTCAGCCTCCCACTCTTTCAGCAGATACTCCTGACATTGCTTGTGTCATTACTGGACTTTATGAATGAGAACGTAGGATGTTTGCCGATGAATAATCAGAAAGGGAAGGGGCATGGTATCATGGACAAGGGATCTGCTTCACTGCTGACCAGATCCAAGCAATTAGTTCACTACTTTCTCCTACCACCAACTATGAATCACAACTCACCATTGTATTAAAGGCTGAACTGTTGCTCATTTTTGAGCAAGGACACTTAAGAAATTAAGCTATGGTAACCTCAAGTAAACTGCACGTGGTTTGGTGGTTTTATTTAGTTCGCATATATCTAAATGTTTAGGTACTTACACAAAGTCTCATCAACCTTTTTGAGCTGGCAAAGTCAGCTGAAAATCTCACCAAAGAAAGCTAGTGCACAGAGGTTACAGCTCTTCCCACTTCTGCTGCAGATGGAAATATTGCAAGTTCAGTTCCTACCACCGAATTTCCCTGCTCCTGCTTGGCTTGCCTAGCCACACACCTGTAAGATGCAAGTTACACACAAGGGAAGGAAAAGCCCTAGGGGAGACATTTGGTTTGCAAGTCTGAGAAGTAACAGCTGCTAGCTGTTACTAGACTAGACAGAACACTGCAAGTATCTACCAATACGAGACATGAGCGTGAGGAAGCCAGTCTGACATCTCTGTTGTCAGCTGCTCCTTTGGAGCCCAAGGAGCAGTTTCACCTAAATGTGAAAAGGTCTGTGGAAACAGCAGCCTTATAGGTTTCTGGGGAACAGCCAGCTCTGATAGAAGGAATACCCCAGCAGATAGAGAAGATGCAGCATGAACACAAACCACAGGACCTGCACAGGAGACAAATGGCATGACTCTCCCTACCTGCAAGAACCATTTCAGCAGAGCTCAGACCCCTACAGGAGTCCCACCAGGATGTACAAATGTGTACAAAACGCTTTCTTCTGCTTGTGGGACTCCTCATTTTGCTTCATTTTCCCCCTGTGTTGAGCCTGCCAAGTCTTGATACATCCAGAGCACTAGCTGGCTAATCAAGAAGTATCTTGAGACATTATTAGGCTATCAGCACAACCACGGCTTGGCTTGCAGGGCGCCCTGTGAGACCAGCCCTATGGGATCACATCCAGGGCAATTCCCCCATCCTTCTAGCTGTTAGTGATCACAGGGCCAAGAAACTCATCAGTAGTATGTAAAGGAAGGCTTTTCTTTGACAACTTGGGAATGAGGGGGATTTCCAAGGTGATTAGGTATTGGGTGTTTTGAGGAAGGAACATCAAACCTGCTAGCTCAGCACACATGGCCACAGTTGATCACCAGTGGCGGTAAAACCAGAACTGTGACCACAAGCAGTCATCAAAAATCCCATAGTTCTTTGCCAAGGGAAAGGCTGCTCTGAAACTGCAGAGCTGCTTTGTACTGGATTTCTTGGTGAAGACACATGCAAGGTGCCTACACGGAAGATAAGCAAATAGAGAAAAGACCATTCACAAGTACTTGCTTGAATACAAAGAAAAGCAAGTTTTAATCTCTTTCTAACCCTTTTGCATAAATTTTCACTAAGCTTCAGAATCTATGATTACTAGGGAACATTTCTATAAGTGAATTTCAAGTTTAAATACTAGAATGTTCAATGAAAGTATGAGTAGAACATTATAAAACTCATAATTCATGAGATCTTGCAGAGTTACATAAGCTAGAAAGGGAAGTAATACCATCTACCACATAATTGCTTAGCATCAGCAAACGAAGGATTTTGGTTGGACCAGGAATAATTTTAGGATGGACACACATAATCATTACAGAACATTTACAAAAACTAAGATTTTGTCAAATTCAGTATCATGTCCTCACTGAGTCAATATATTTATTATATTGTAAAAACATATATGCCCTGTGTGCATTCTTAGGTATGAAGTATAGTTGCCCAGTTCATAAATCAGTTACATTAACAGGTTCTTAAAAACTAGGATCAGCTGCTTATGCTTTAAGAAAATAAACCAGCAAAGACAAAAGAAGCAATATCAAAAAAAGATTTAGACAATTCACAGATAAAACCAGTTTTGTCTTTTCATATAGAGAGTCTGGCCTGTTTAGTTTCACTGTTCAATCTACAGCACAAGGGTTTTTTTCAGCATCTTTCAATATCTGTTTAATCAGAAAATATTTTTATTTTGCCTATCTGCCTCGTGATCTGAAAAGATGTGCCCTCAAACACTGAGTGGAGCTGAAAACTGATCCCATCCCAAGCAAATTATTAGCTTTCTGACTGTGGAAGCAAAACTTCACTTAATCTGATGGCAAATAACATGCATTTCTCCAGCAGTTCCTACTTGGACTAATCAGTCAGGCTGATGGATGTTTAGCACTTACCTTAATGCAGATTTTTGCTTTAGCTAACATTTGTAGAAACAGAATCAATTACAAGCTGGAGATTACTGGGCTGATGGGCTTTCATGCTATCGCAGTTGACCGTGCAATTGGGTTTTTAAGTGACAGACACCACAGGACAGTCTCAGCTTGGCAAAATCCTCCTTACTTTTCCACTTATCTAACTTATTCTTCATTCAGCACTTTAATTCCCCACTTTTTGCTTTGTTTTCTGAGCCATCTGAGCAGAGTGCATGCATGTGCATGTGTTTTATTCTTTCCTGATGAAGAAATACCTGCACGTGGGTGTCTTCAGCACAGCAGGCCACCACCTGCTGGCACAGCCTTTGGAGCAATGACAATATTATCTTCATGACCAGTGAATGTTCAAATGTGAAATCGTTGCACGAGGAAAGACTTCAAAAATGGAAGCAGCACAGAGAGATGATGGTCAACACAAAACAAAGCCTAGCTACTCTCAAGGGCATACTAGAAATCTTCACAGCTATTGCTTTTAATCGGCATGATCCAGAGCAAAGGAGCATTACTGCAGTTAACTATTCTTAGATACAAGAGAGACCTATTTTTCCTACTTCAATGGATTGTCATTGCTCCCTGCCACCCCCAATCTCTACTACACAATATACATTTACTAACAATTATCCTAGCCTTACTCTTACTTGTTCCTTTCCTAGAAAAACAATTGTAATTGTATGATTAGGATTCCTCTCTCAGAAAAACTGATGCTTAAAGTCAAACCTACAACTCCTGTTCCCCAGTAGAGATGGGGAAGGCTCAGCACTTTGTAGAATCAAGCCCAGTAATAACGGTAATATGAATATAACTCCTTCCAAAAGGTCTCATACATAGATTAAATGTGTATCTTTAGGGGAGGAATCCTATTAAAATTTAAACAGGTAAATGGCATATGAAAGTAGGAGGATTGGTTCCTCCCCCCCCACC
>VWZO01012571.1:844140-854906 GCA_013396975.1 Bucco capensis
GCATTGTCTGCCCCCCCCCCCCCCAATTAGCTAACTGTCTCTAGCCTGGAGCTAGCCTCAAATGTTTTTACAACACAGTGATACTCCAGTTTACATCTGTCAGATGGAATATTTAGAGCTTTGTAATTATTAAAATTGTCTGAATTCCAGATCCATAAACTGGATGGCTTGGATGGGGCAGTCTGGCATAAGGCACAGAAATAAGACACTTGCACCCAGTCAGGGTCTAGGTTGGCTCAGTAGAATGGGATTCCTTCCACCTAAGTACCTACAAGCAGTGGGATGAATTGTCCCCAGGAGGGGAGCACCACTGACCTCAGCAGGAGGACAGAGCAGAACCCAAGGGTTTAGGCAGGTGAATTTAAAAGGCACAGTGAGGCCAAGATGTTACCCACTACACTGGGATGAGCTTCACCGAAGACTTGCATAATACAGAATTGCCCTGGTTAGGCCCCTCCTGGAATACTGTGCCCAGTTGTGGGCCCCTCAGCTCCAGAAGGATAGGNCCCCTCTCTAGGAGGGAATTATCTCACTCACTGGCATCTTTTGTTTTAATAATATCAGCAGCTGCTCTTGGAGTAGATCTCCCACTGAAATTCTGTGTGACAGCAGAGTTAAAAAACCCAATATGACTGTTTTCTAGCAGTTTGTTCTATTGCCGGTTTGCCCAGTGCCTCAGCAGTTCTTGGACGGGCACCTACTGGCAGGTCTGGGGTTACAGCAGGCAGGGGAGGCGGGAAAGGCTCACACACAGGGGCCATGCCATGACGCTGTTCTTCATGCACAAGATGTTGAAAGAGATATTTGCATTGAAAAATGTTTACCCTTTGTGTGTTCCTCCCCAGGAACAACAGAGATGTGGGTTCGGTTTTTTTAAGACACACTTGGGTAAGTGCAAACACATCTCTTTTGTAATCAGCCTGGGCTGACCCTGTTTAGCCTGAGGTCAACGACCAGTGGCATCTGACCTGCTGAAGTTAATGCGGCAGAACAATAGGAGAGGGTTGGTGAAGCCTTATCCTATTACCTTTTTGATACCAAATTAATTGTTTTTCTCCCTCTCAATGATTCTCTGACCTTTCAGCTATATGTGTTGCTGGCACAGAGTGATGGATTAAATTTAAGCAAGTACATTTCTTGACATTGTCTCACAGATTTAAAAGTTATTTAGGTCTTCCTTTCAGTGCTAAGAGGTTTAAGAATGTGCTTATGATTGCAACCTCATTTGATAGAGATGACTGCAAATATTAATTAGCTGGAGAGTATCAGAGACAAGAAAAGCAAAAGAAAGATCACAGCACTTTTTACCAAAAATACTTCACAAGTAACGTAGAGATAGAAATGCCTTATAAACCATTAGGTAGGCAACTCCAGATTACAAGTATAACCTTAATAGTTTTATTAATTGGCAAACACAAAAACATTACTTGTAGAATAAATTTAAATAACCAGACTGATATTTTTTCAAATGGAGAACTTACCCATAACACCTCATTGGATGAGGAATGTTTGTATGGAACAGTCATTGATCCCTACCACAGCATTGATCTGATTAACTTTATTTCCTAGTTGTTGGACTACTTCACCAGATGGAATAAACTGAGATGGCGTAGTGGGGACTAACACTATATTTAAAAAAGTGAAAGAAATCAGTTTCAAGCTTCCCCCCCCCCCCCACTATCAATTAAAGCAAGGAGTCCTGGAAACCTGAATTACGACTCTAAAGCTAAAAACATTAAAATTTGCCTGTAGGTGACTGTAAAACATCAAGGCACTGGGCCCAGATGCATGTTCTTTGCTTGTTTCAGCTTCTGTAGGCAGAACAACCTTCCCTGCTCCTCATAGCTCACAGTACACAACAACAAAATGCAAGTGTCACGTTCTGCCAGGTTCTAAAACCTACAGGAGTGAATATAGGTTTATTTTAGACAATATTTTTCACCCGTGCTAACTGACAAGGGCTGAATCAACAGCTAGACACAACTTGGATCATCTCCTCTGACTTCACCTGAACTGTAGAAATGGATGTGTGTCTAGGGCTACCTCATTTACAGGTTTCAAGTGTTCTGGAAAATAATGGAGCCTGGTTTCCACCCTCCTTTAGTTTTCCATCCCCAACATAAAATTAAACAAAATAAATGGGGAGTTTGACTCTGTTGATCCTCTGCACAGTCCAGCTATTATCTAGCTGAAGTAGCACTATAATGTTAAGCATATTCTTAACTATTCACAAGATCAAAGATAAAATTTATTTATTGAGCCTATTTTTCAAAAAAAACATGCTAGACTGTTTTAACTGTTGGAGTATATAAATCTTGTGTTACTCCAAGAGAAAGAAAAAGCTTTTGACTGGATACGTTACCAAGATCCTGGAGAACTAAATACTTAATCACCCATACCACTGAAAAATGGATTAAGTTATATCAACAACTACAGGTTTTCTGATTTAATCAATATTGTATCACAAGATCAGAACAGGATCAATAGAAAGTGTTACACTAGTGGCACCATGGAGTAGCATCACTTATTCAACACAGTTTAAATATTCTCTTAATTCATACCCCAAAATTCAAATACAGATAATTAAGCATATATATATATAAGGGGAAAGGAAAAGCTAGGGCTTTCCCATGAAGGCTCTGCTCAAGAGTGACAAAAAACATGCCTTAGGCAGAAATTAGAAGGGAGATAGTAAAAGGCTAATCTTGTTACAATGATTTATGGATTATGAAAAAAATCATAGCCAACTCTTTCTTCAGTGCTTCCAAAACACCCATATCTCTGTTTAAACAGTTTTCTTCAGGAAAAAAAAGGAAGCAGTAACCTGTTTCCAGGATAATAATATATTTAATTTAAACCAAAGCAGAATTTCACAGAACTCAAAGTTCAGAATCAGATTGATTTGATGTTCATAACTGATAATAGCAAGCAGAATGTGAGTACCTTCACATTTGGATGCCTTTCTGCTGAGTAACTACATGGGCACACTTTTGGTTTCCACTGACTAGTGCAACAAGAACAAGCCAGGGAACTTATCCTGAAATATTATAACTAAATAATTTGGAGGGAGTGGAAAACAGATAAAGCCAAATCACTCCTAGAACAAAACCATTAAAAAAATACATTATCATGACCTTCTCAGGGCAAAGTTATTAGAGCAAGTAGATCAATAACAGGCTAGTCAGAATATCAATTGCAATTGCATTATTCATTTTGGAGAGTGATAACATTGGTCTAGGCTTTAAAAAAAAAAAAGTATTGTTGCCAAAAGCTTCGCCAAAAAAATGTCAGCCTCAATACTCATATAATGAAATTTGCTATAGTGCTGAACTAGAATGTTAAGGCTTTGATTAATATATTTAATGGGAATGTAACAAACAGAACAAAAACAAACAGAAAAATAGAATTCCCCCAAGAATATTACTAGAGGAATTGCAGGTAAGTGGAGAAAAAAAATTACAAGCCAAAGAAGTGCAAGAAGATGCAAAAAGTTGCCAAAATTATGACAGAAGTGATGACACCACTACCCCTTCTCATCAGTGTTTGGGAACATCCAGCACAAAATATTTCACCTTTGTGCAATTCATTTTCTGGCAAAAAAGTATGTGCTTTAAAATCCTGATGTATTTCAGCTCATTCACCATGAGTTATTGGTTTGGGTCTAGACATGTGTAAGTGGTTGACATGTGGTGACACTAACAACTCATGCAAGTCTTCTCTCAGAGTGAGAAATTAATGTGTAATGCAGGCAAAAGGACCAATTTTATACTCCATAAATAATGAGGTGAACAAGACAAGCTTGGGAAGCAATTTTCACAAACTTTAGACCAGGGGAGACAACTGCAGTCTACTTGTAATAAAAGCTGGTATGAATGGGGAAGAGCTTTTGTTGTTGTTCAAGCCCTTACAGAGTATTTCTGAAATAAAAAAAGCAAATACTGTACTGCATATATATGATGCACAGATTAAACATGCATACCTTATGCCTTAGAGAACATCCCAAATTAATCTTGTATTTGTTTCTCAGTTTAAAAAAATAACCCTGAGAAAAGGAAACTTGCTAGTAAAATGACAGTCCAAAAAATTGACATCACCATTGCCACTGTCCTGACTATATGATTTCCTATATCATCAAGCAACTTAAATATAACAGCTGACAGCTATAAATATCCACAACTTAAAGAGATAGCCATACACTGTAACATATATTTCTCTTCAGAGTCTAGCACAACTTTCACCAGTTTTCTATGTAATTTCTGTTTCAGTCTCCAGGAGAGCAAGGCTTCATTACCATTGTGGTCAGCTACAAATCTGCCCATCAAGGCAGTAGAAAAAAACACCACAAATTCATGCAGAAAAGACCATATCATGTATCCATTTTTCTATGGCAATGTAATGCAAATTTCTGTCATCCACTAAAGCCACTGTGGGTATCATTACTTTTCTTATTGAAAGGATGTGGCTAAGGGGAAAAAACACAGTTCTAGGAAAAGGAAAAGCTTGTGCTAATCACATCTCTCCCTCGAGGGTGGCACTGCATGGACCTGGGGCAGAGGAGCTCATGCAGCACAGCTGCTCAGAGAAGGCTTTGGGAGATTGGTCTAGGTTCATTTGGCTGGAAGACCAAGCATCTGTGTGTGCAGTTCCTTCAGCAAGAGGAGGGTAAGCTTCACAAAGAGGTTATTGTTTTGGTGTAAAACAACTAGTAAAGCAGAGGAAAACCTTGCTGATATCACCAAAAGCTGTTATTCTCTTCATGGGTGCTCTCAGTTCAAGAACAGTTCCTATTGTTACAGCAAGATCAGGCTAGCAAAGCCTTGAGCAGGAGGACAGCATTTCCAGGTTGCCTCTTGACCGATGGGTGACACAGGACAAGGCACTGCAGCTGCCTACATCTCAGCATCTTCATCCATAAGGAGGGAGAAACATTGTCACCTCCTTTATCAGTGGATCTTTTGAACATCTCAAAAATGACAGGGGAAGAGACATGTTATTACTCAAACTGAGCACAATTTCAGTGAAATTATTGCCTTTTCCAGCTCCATTTTCAAACAGACATCTAGTTGGTTCTGTTTATCCATCACTTCACCAGTGCAATGGAATCCCTGCAAAATCTTCTGCTGTAGACTTTGGCTAAATATGCAAATTCATCATCATCTTTAACAGACACAAATGTTGCCATCAACTTGAGAGAGCACCAGGCTCTGGGGAGAGGCTGCACAAACAGGTGGCCCCATGGAGCATCCCAAACCTCACACTCCATCCCACCCAGTCCCTCTTCCTGCTGATTTGCCCAGCACCATTTTATCAAGATTGCAGCTCATCAAGCATTCAACAGCATGGCTCCCCACAAACAAGCTTCAAAATAAGTCAGCACATTGGTGCTACCCTGCCCTCAGCTTTCAATTAAATTCAGAATTGACTTTAAAGGTTAGTACCTGAGTGTACGTGGCTCAAAATGACCTTGTAACAGCTTCCCTTACCATCCTGAGCAAGGCTCAGGATTTAAAACCTAGAAACATGAATTTGCTCTAAGCCTCTGTGACAAACTACAAGTCTCAAGCTGTTTAAAGTCTTTAAAAGGTACATTGAAAGCTAAAGGGTGCTCTGCAGAGAGAGATCTGGGAGCCCAGGTCCAGCAGCTTTCTGGAAGATATTTAAAACCTTCCTGTGAGTTAAATGTTTTTTCTATTTCCTGAACTCTTAGCATGGTAATAACTATGTTTTGTTATAGCATCGTGTTAGTCGTTATAAAAGTCATTACAGAGATTCCTAAGGATAAGTTCCTTAAGGATGAAGAGCCAAAAGTAGTTTGTACACAGCACTTGCCTCTTTCTTTAGTTGTTTTTGGAAAAAAAGTACAAGAGTCCATAAGGTGATTAGACTAATGACCCAATTTAATTGTCCCCAAATACAACTCAAATACTAAAAGATTTCTCTAGCAATTGCTCTCCCCATACCTGTCTCTAAAGACAACAGATAACCTTTAAATATTCACTTAGATACCACCAGGGAAATCCAAGACTAAAGATCTGGCTCTTACAGCTGGGCACCACAAATCAGAGCAGTGCTGTGACACCTGGTCAGTCACTAAGGAGCATCATACTTCCCTTTCCTCCACTAGGAATTGGCTTTTAGATGCAATGAGAGAACATGCAAAGGACTCACAGGGTTGTGAGACTACCTTTTCCCTGGTCCATGAGCAATGCAAAAAAGCACTTTTATGGGACAGCCAGAAAAAGAAGTTGCCTTCACCCACCCCACAACACAAATCCCCTTTGGAGGCAGAAAAGGAGTTCTGCTCTCTAAGCATTAGTTTCCCACATTCCCAATGTCTCCACTAAAGCCCAGCCATGAGTTGTGCTCTAGCCCTTGATGCTAGGAAAGGGCATGGCCCAGGAGGAGAGCTGTGCTGCTTCTCCGAGTGCTGTGTGTGCATCACACGTCTGTGCTGAGCCCTGTACTCCTGCTTTCCTTCTGCTGCCCAGAGCAGGACCTCCAGCTGCTATCAGCAATCTCATAGGCATTCAGGCTGGCCTTGAAAAATCCTATTCTTGCAGTTAAACATTTTTCTAAGGTACAAATTAATATCTTCAACCCCAAGCAAAAAAAAACCAAAACAAAATAGGAAACTTTTCCCTAACTGCACAATGCAGGAGACAATCAAGCCAAAGGTTATTAACATATTGACATTTTCTTTGTATAACACAGACATAGGATTTCTGGTTATCATTTCTTTCCACACAATTTTCCAGTACTTATCATTAAGAGGCTTCACATCCTACAGAGGAATCAGATTCACAGCTCCCAATATTATTCCTTACTTTTACAAAACTAGCATACTTCTCATGTTATTTCTTACAATATTCCTAGGACTCCTAGAATCACTCACCATTTCTGTGCTAACCATTATGCTTCTCTGTGTATATTTATTATATATATTATAAAATTTATTATATTTGTATTTATTATTTAAAAAAGCTAACTTGGTTTTATTCCACTTCAGTTATGACACAGTGCCACTCTATGTGTTTTCCAAGCACAGACTTAATTTTGCAGCCATTTGAAACCAAACCATTAATACAACTTCAGCATGAACTTACATATTAAATTCAATTGTTTCAAGAAAAACACTAACAGATTCAAGCACATTTGCAGGGTACACACACAGTATGCTTAAAACAACATTAAACAAATCACCTCTCACAGAACTTGTTTTGTTGGTTTTTTTTCCCCTCTTCTCCAAAAAAACAACACCACACCTTGAAAATTATAAGAAAAAACCCAAATATTAATAAAAGTAAAAAACCTTACCTGGAGAGGAAGCAGCATCTGTGAGATACCAACAGACTCACACTGATGGACTGCAAGCAAGCAAGTGGCATGAGATTTCTAATAATAAAACCCACAGCTGGCACCTATTAGCTTAGCTTAAGTCAGGTCTTCACTACAGAAAACATTCCCTTTTTGCAGCCTTTGCTGATGTACCAAATAGCAAGGCCAAACATTTTAACACCCTAAGAACAAAATCCTACCACTTGTGTTCCAGAAGTTACCACCCATAATTAGAGGTTGTAACAGGACTATGCCCCACATTGACCAGTGAATTGCAGTAATCCTAAATTCATTTTGTATATGGGCAATCTCAGTGCTGTGACAAATACAGCTTGAATGGCTCCAGCTGTGGTAATGTCAGAGGTTATATCCCCAGCTAGCTGATGTTGCACCTTCATTGGGAGTTGCCACCATTTGAGATGAAGGGCAGCCCCAAACACTGCAGTTTAAATACTTCATAGTCATGAAAAGTAGATTTAGATAAAAAAATATGAACAAGAATGGTCAGGGTATGGGCACATGTGTCAGCACCCACCCCAGCTAAGAGTGACCTCTCTAAGTGTGGTGGGCTGAAGAAAGTGGTCAAGACTGCAGATGTTAGTCCATGTAGTCAAAGACATTATACAGATACTGAGAAGCTGGGACTACCCGTCAAAATCTACTGCTACAAGAAAGCTCTTTGTATAAAGCTAAAAGATAAAGGTCAGTAGATAAGGCTTGATAAAAATGGAGATGTAAGGCACAAACCTCCTTCTGTGCAGCAAATGGCCCTGCCTGGCACCCTCTGCCCTTGTGCTTCACCTGAAGTAGCTGGATTGCTCAAACTTCAGGATAGCTGCACTGAACTGAGAGAATTTAAACCAACACTGAGAATATGGCAAAGATCTATAGTAGCAACACCATGGCAAATCTCCTCAGCTGGTAACTGGTACACAGGGTTTATGAGCAGAGGAGGGCAGGCAGGTGATCCAGCTGCTGGGCAAGACCAAAAATGATCTCCCGATAGCTACAGATGTTCTGCCTATTTTTTCTAAGAGTTTGCTTATAGAAACAAACAAAAAAGAAGTGGCAGGTTGTTCTTTTTCAACAGCATCAAGTGTTTATATAAACTGATAAAAGACTTAAGATTCATTGGGACCACATTAAATGCACCTTGCCTGTTCTGTGAGGATTTCAGGCTACATTTTTCTTCCTACAATATCACCAGTCTAAAATGTTAAAACTTGTAGAGCACGGCACAACAAAGCAACTTGGATCTGAGAGCTCTGCCAAGCACAACGTCACATCTTCTAAAGAGTGAGGTTAGATAAAGCACCAGATACACGGCAAATTCTTGATTGAAATAATATACCAAACATTTCTCCTTGGCTGGCAGCAGGTGAATTCACAGGACAGGTTTCCTTATTCACAGAAGTTTCTTTTATATCAAATACATGGGTTTCCCTGCCTTCCAAGAAAACTCTGTCTTGCAATATGTTTAAAATGTTATCAGCCTGGAAATAGATAACACAGTTTTAAACTGATGGGAAAGAAGCCCATTGGCTCTAAAGTTACCATCCCCAAGTTGGGCACTCAGTGCTGTTTGGGGCCTTTGTTCAGGTTAAATCAGCCGTCAAAAATCAGCCCTCCAGCTCACTGCCAGTGCTGCAGTGGGATGATCAGGAGGGCTTCCTGCAGATCTGGGGGCTAATTACCTGTTCCAACACCTTGTAAATACCTGTCAGCCAAGGGAGAGTTCATCTCCCTGCTGGGAGGTGGCTGGCTGGGGCTGGGACAGCTGGACCTCACGGGCATCCCCACCGTGCTACTCATGGCCAGGCCATTGAGCTACTACCACAAAAACCCCCAAAAAACCCAAACACAGTTAAAAAAAATAAGGAAAAAACTATGTTTATAGCAAGGGTAGGAGTCATTTCTTCCCCTCAGGGACATGGCTTCTCTGTTCCCCCCTTTCCTTTGCATGGTGATGATCCTTTCATGCACCCAGTGGATAATGCCCAAAAGATGTTTTACAGAGGAAGGTGGGAGAACTGCCAGCAAATCCTAGCCCAAAGTGGTGCCCCTTTCAAAGTAGAGAAGTCCAGAGGTTTTTACTGAGTATTCATATTCACTTTGATAGTTAAAAATCTAGCAGTCCTAAATATAACCTCCCTGAATAGGATGGAGGAGATGAGTGTGACTTCATGGCACAGCAGATACACTGAAAGGGGAATTAATTTCCCAAACAGATATCCAAGAAATGAATGTGTTGTCCCAGAGGCCTTTATTCCTCTTTCTTACACCCTCAAAAATAACATGGAGATCCCTTGAAAGACATTATTGAGAAAAAGTTTTATGATAATCATCAAGAGTTGTTACTGGCCCAGCAGGGAAGGTGTGGGGGTTGTGTGAGTGCCTGTGCATCAGCAAACACACAGGGTGGCTGTGCTGGACTCCTCATCTGGACATCAAAATAAGCCACCCATGGGCTGTTTCTGAGAAAAAAGGGGTTTTTTTGGTTGTTTTTTTATCAAAACAGCACCCAAGACAGTGGGCATGGATGCTCAGGAGGCCTTTGCTGGCAGCCCCTTCCCTGCCTGAGGTGAGTTCAGTCTGTATGTGGCACTGTGGTACAAGTGACCACTGCTGGGAAGCAAGGAGGGAAAACAAACAAAAAAAATAAATAAAAGGGGGGGGGGGAAAGAAAAAGAAAGCTTAAAATTTTGCAAGAGAAAACAATCCTCCCGCCGCCAGCAGTAAATAAAATAACAGCAGTGCGGTGATTTGCAACCGTGTAACGGGCTTTTGTCTAGGGCTATTTCTCTCTGCCTTGAGGGTTTCTGTGTTCCCTCTCTGCAGGATCCCAATGTTTCCCCCTCCGGCTACAAAGGCTGAGGGCTGCAGCCCCTCCCCCGGCTGCTCACCCCAATCTGCCCATGCTGCGCCTCCCCCAGCAGCCCGAGGGCTCCGCGCCTGCGGGGCTCACCACTGCCCAGGGCTCGGACACCAGGGTGGGTTTGCGGGAGTGCTGGTCCAGGGCTTGCCAGCTTTAAAAATAGCTTTTACTCATCTTTTTAACTGTTGGAGTTTTTTTTCTCCACACCCCCCCCCCCCCGAGTTTGCATTAAGCTTGTTGGGCATTTTGTTCCCTGTAGGAAAGTTAGAGGTATTTATAAGTCTAATTAGAGGCATTTATAAGAGTGATTAGTGTGAAGCATCAGCTGCTGGCAGCTTGCTCTGTGTGCCTCTGTGTGTGTGTCTGTGTGTGTGTGTTCACACATGGATGCAACACTGCCGTTTACAATTTGTTCCTGTGCCTGAAAGCTGTGAAATGCCCTTAATTCCCCTAGAGCTGATGGCACCAACAGGCACTGGCTGGCTCCGTGCAGGGGCTCAGCACCGCACAGGATTGCAGCCCTGGGCAGAGACTGTGTTTTTACGTTGGTTGTGCC
>VWZO01012571.1:854974-884987 GCA_013396975.1 Bucco capensis
AAGAAGAAAAAGAAAGAAAAAGGTTGTACGTGCTAAAATCTGTTTGACTCGTAGGGAGAGAGACTAACATGGCCCTCATTCCTGTCTCCCCATGGGCTGTCTTGCCATCCTTCATCTCACAGGTGCAATATTGTATTTTGCTCTTCTTTTGATGCTGTGCATTAACTCTGCATCCTCACCCTCCATGGCCATGGATCTGCAACACAGCTGTCCCTTGGAGGAGAAGTTCCCACAGGATCTGCTTTAAGAAGCAAAACCAGCTGACTGTGAACTTAAAAACCAATGTGACTTATGGGGCTGGGTGAGTGGCCATCCCAGAGCAAGGGAACCTCAGGACCAGTCATGCCACAGCCAGACCATTGAACACCTCTCAGTGCTTCTGCAGAGCTGTGCTCTGCCCCGGGTTACCGAGCTGTGTTCTTGCCAGTGGTGCAAGACCTGTCTATGGCTCTGGGTCCTGTTCCCTGCCATGGCATGCTAAGGAGATGGCTGGCAGCAGGAAGGGTGGCTAATGCAGCTTCAAGGGGGATGCTGCTTCCAAAACAACCAGCCTGCAAACTTCCATGCTGCCAGCCTTGAGTCACACTGCTGGGCAAGACCTGCTGTAAGTGTGGGGCAGCCCCACAGATTGCTCTAGATCCAGTGAGCAACCATCAGGCACCTCAGCTTACTGCAAAGTCCAGCTCAGGAACCACAGCCTAACCACCAGCCTCAGCACTGTGCTCTAGTGCTGGCATGAGCAAAACCTCATCGGAGAAGATGTTGAGCCACGTTTATGTGCTAACAGGCACAGGACCTCAGCACTGCCCATCTGAGGCCTACTGGGACAAACACTTGTACCCTTGTGTCTCCCTTAAACCGGTGACAACACTGCAGGTGCCTCCTGCCAGCTGGGAGTGATGGAGAAGGGCTGGCTGCCTGCAGAAACACCTCGAGTTATGGTTGCATGGAACATCTTGAGGCAACCCCTACAAGTTCAGGTCCTCCTTGACCAGAGATATCTTTTTTCTAGTCATCATATAAACAGAATTAAAAGGTCAGTGCTGCCCCCACACGCTTACAAAAGCTTTTGGTTGGAATGGCCTGAGAAAGATAAGGAGATATGTAGGGAAGGCTTTAATAATGTAGTAACTGTGGTCTGTTTCTCTGTCACAAACAAAAAGAAACTTTCCTTGATTTCTGCTTTAAAAAAAATGAGAAAAATATTCACAGATTTGTCCACATGGATTTCACAGCTGTGTTTGAAGCAGTTTCTGCAAAACCAGTTTGTAGTACAGTTACACTGGCATACAGGGATGGCTTAGCTTGATGTTTAGTTTTATTATCATTACTATTATTATAGTAATAATAACAACCTGATGGTTTCCAAAAACATCTAGAAAAAAATCTTCTTTTGGCATAGCCCCCGTGTGTCTAGCCCATGCAGCCCATATAATCCACATGGTGATTTTTCTGAGGGTAAACTTCACTTTTTTTCTCTGTCTATGTCTGTAAAGGCAGAAAGTCCCACACAAACTGGAAGGTGAAACACAACGCAGAGGAGTAAACAATGAACTCACTTTACTCCAAGTAGTACCAAGTGACTATGTGAAGCGATGTACAAAAAAGCAAGCTATTTTTCTCTCTAGCCTTTTCAGCAACAGGGAGGTTAAGGTATCCCTCCTGGTAGGGGGTGAGACTCAAATGTCATGCTGAAGAATGACGTTGTGTATGTCCCTTTAAAAACTTTGAATAGAAACTAGTTCAAATTTGAATCTAAAAAGAAAAAGCGAGCTGGTTTCCACCCGGAACTGGCTAAAACTTTTCATGCAACATCTCCATTAGGGAGTAAGAAAAAAAAAAGGAAAAGGAAAAATCCCGACCAGTTTCTTTTAAATCTAAATGTTGCTTTTGATCATTTTCAGTGGCAAAAGCTTAAAATACTGCTTTATTTCTTACCACAGACTGCTCATTTCACTCCAAAATTACAGCAGCAACAGCCAGACCCTGCAATGGTGTGGAGAGACTGCTTGGAAATCCCTTGTACTTCTGGCTCAGCTTGGCCCTGTGCATAAAACCCAGGCACCACAGCCAGCAAACTTGCTTCAAGAAAGCAATACTTGCCCAACAAGGTGGCATGATTCAGGTGGGACAAGGGCTGGTGCAGGCCACTACTGCCCACCTGATCTTAGTGACAATGAGGGGTTTCACCAGCTCCAGTCTACCCAAGCCCCAACCAGGTCCCCACTGCTCTGACCCCTCACTAAGCCAAGTCTACAGGCTGAGAGGGCAGAAAGGCCTTCCCTTGCTCTGTCAGATGAAGGGAGGGATGGGAAGGTGGCACAAGAGATGATGGAGGTGAGGATGGGAAGGTGTCCTGAGGTATGAGGGGACAGGGAGAGGCAAGCAGTAGGGGATTGCAGAAACCCCCCATTACATGGTTTGACTCCCATGAAAGCTCAGCCTAGGTAGAAGGAAGAAATAAATCTTCACCTTGATCTCTAACATGGATCATGTTGTTTGCTGGGCCCAGTTTCTGTCCATGTACAAAACCCCCTCCCAGGGTCACAATACAGCAGTGTACAAAGTAGCAGCCAGGCATCTTCTTTGCACAGGAAACACCAGGTCTCACTTTCAGAAGGGTTTTGTTGGTATTGTTAATTGTTTTGTTTTCCTGCAAGAAGGCTGAGCTTGGAAACAAAGCTTGCAAAACTTTCTTTGTCCAATTCTTTGTACGTGTTTTTTTGCAGCCCATGAAGGAAATTTTGCAATAATAAATTTCATTCAGTCTTCATCCAGACTCGTTTGAATGGATCCACTAAAGAAACTACTCTTCTTGCCCAGGCTTCTTTCAGCTTTAGATGTCCAAAAAGTACCACCTGGAATATAGGTAACTCAAGGCTTTAACAGGGAAAGAAAAAATCAAAATCAAAATCAATGAATTCAGAAAGTCCAGAGACCAGCAGCAGGGTTGTAGAATAGACTGACTTGTAGGAACAGTAAAACTTTTGATCCCACGTCCCTTAATTAGCCTGGTAACATGAAATGTGTAAATGTCATGAAAACACACAAAAACTAAGACAAAAGTATTTTAATCTTATCTGATCAAAAACTCCATTTTTAGAAATATAACAAATACAAATTTCTCATTACTTTATAAACATCTTCCCTCAAATCCTTTGAAAAGTCAACACAGCTTTTGAATGCAGGTTCACAAAGAAAACAATGTAGAAAAAGAACAAATAGTTATAACACATTTTGCAGAAAAGTCCTGAAATTCATTTAAAACTACATGAATTTATAATAAAAATACATCTGGAAGAATGGGGTTTTGGGGTGTTTTTTTTTCCACAATTCTCAGATTTTCCTAGCAGGAAAGCTGGATGCCACTCTGTGCCATCCCTCATTGTTTTCAGTTATTAGTTTGCCTGCCATTAGGTAATAGATGTGAAGTTGCTTTAACTTCATTATAAACAGCCCGTGGGAGTTCTGAAAAAGGTATATTAAATACCAGGAGGAAAATGAGTGAGATGGTATAAAAAGGAGCCTGATCCTGCTAACCCCTGTTCCTCTGAGCAATCCTCTTTCTTTTCTACTTACTGCGCAGTAAAAGAGCTTCAGGATTAAGTCAGATCTTGGAACCATAATTCCATTTATTTGGAGAGGCAAACATGCCTTCTGCTTAACATAAACGTTTTCGTTTAAAAGGAGCTTGTCAAGACTGAAAGCCTATTAAATACACGTTTAGAAGAAACTTTGTGCACAGTTTCAAACAGGTCAGGGAGGTCTGCAGAGTCATAGGGATGGGGTAGATCTTAGCAACTCCAGCACCCAGAGCAGCCCCAGAGCCACCCTCCCCAGCCCTGGTCACCATATGTCCAGCAGCCAGACGAGCAAACACCCATGGTGCACGTGGACAGAATGCTGCCAAAGACCCTTCAGATGGCTCACAGCTGCAGGAACACCAGGGCCACCTCCTGTTGCCATGCAGCACCCCAAGAGCCCAGCCAACCCCCATGCAGCTCCTTTGCCATCAAAGTTGCTTCTGCTCCAAGTCAGCAGCGGCAAAAGAGCTCCTGGAATTTCAATATCACATCACTGTCACGAGGCTGGTGGGGTACTGACAGTGCTGCAACTCCTTCTGCTTGCTTGGGATGGGAAAGAGCAGCTCTTGAAATAACCAGGAGGTGCCACAGAAAACCAGTCTGCTGTACACTTAAAGTTCATGTTAAGTTATCCATCACTGAAACCTCTGCTTGAGAACAAGCATGCTAGCAACAGTACACACGTGTATGTGCACACAGAGACACACAGACTTGGCTGTTTACTTTTCTACAGGGCTTTTCCCCTGTTATGTCCTGTAGATAGAAAAGACAGAACAGAAAGTAATTTACTGTTCACAACGTTTTTCATACACTATTGCACAATTCACCAACAAAAGAAAAAAAATCATAGCAGCCTGTAACACCTTTTTTTACCTGTATTAGTAAAAAGCTAATTGTGAACATCCTTTTCTGCTTCAAAGCCTCAGGTCTGAGGGTTTTTACATTCAAAAAATGGCACCAGAAATTTAATTTCTCTGCAAGAAACAGTTAAACTATCCTTTAAGAGTCATTCTTAATTAAATAGCATCAAGTATAGTTCCCTGTAAAGGACTAAAAATAACCTGTTCTGATTAGTCTTCTTGGTTTTACATTTCATCTAGCTCAGGAGTGCTGCAAAATAAGCCATCCTTTCACAAATAACATACTTGCTAAAAGAAGAGTATTTATAATACTCTCTCTAAATAATAATATTTATAATATTCAGCTAATGGATGAATATCATTGATTCATACATGCTTTTTTAGAGAAAAATGGGTTGACTCATTAAATAACTCCAAAAAGTCATTTTTTTACCCCCATACTGCTTTTCTTAAAAAAGCACTAAGGCATAGTTTGCCTTAGTTCAGTATGAACTAATTCACTTCTCCCAATTTCAGCTGGTTAGACATGAAAATCTCAGGACTTACTCAGCTTTTTTCAGTGTCTCAAGTGAAAGCAGAGGGGCAGGTTATTCATGTTTACCTCTGTCAAACAACAGTTAGAACATAGCTCTTGCTGCAGAACACTAGGAAAATATAAAAGCAGTAGCTGATTCCCAGGAAATTCATAGAACATCCTTTTCTAATGATTCAAGGTATTTTTGTAGAGGCAGATTATTTACTATTTTTAGCTTTTCCCCGCTGTCTAGCTTGTCTAATTGCTCCTTGCGTGAGTGCTCTGGCCCCGGGGGTTATTTTGCAGCTCTAATTGCAAAGGGAAGGATTACATGGCCCTGCTGGTGCTGGAGATGGGGCTCGACCCTCAGGGAAAACTCCCTCCCCTGATTTCATACCTAGCCAGCACATTCTCTCCATTTTCTGGTCTCATCTACAACTTTAAATATTTTGCTGACAACATGATCAGATGTAGGTAACTGCTGTGTGTTCTCTACAATCAGGGGAGCAGGTCCAGCCAAAAAGTGCTCTGCTCTTGATAATTACTACGTGAATATATAACATTATTTCACATGAAATGCGCAAAGACTAGTGCTGGAGTTTTAAAATTGTCTGTTCTCTGCTGCATCCCCATCTGCTTATACAGTCAAGACACATGCAATGAGAGGTGTTACCTTTGTCATTTTCTTTGAGAAGTCATGGAGAGATTCCTATAAATTCCTCCTCATTGCAACTTTAGCTGGACATCCCGGAAATAGCAAGCAGTAGTGAGATCAGGCTCCACGCTGGAAATGGGCACTGACCAGAAAAATTTGGTTGTAGAAATATCTACCTATCTACCTACTCACCTATAAGCTTTGGAAAATCAAAATGCCAAATTACTTTCTCCAAAAGTGCCAAAATGCCACAATCAGAACTCATAGTAAAGGGCTACCTAAGCTGCATTATCTAAACTTTCAGAAGATGAGAAAACCATTTAGTGCCCAACTTTAGTTGACATCATTTTGTGGATGCACACAAGGGCTCTTTGGGACATTTTTCAACCCATTTGGTAACTTCACCAAGCAGCAAACACCTCTCATTTCAGAGCTTAAGACTCTGGAAACTCACAGCACATGGTTCGTCCCAAAGAGGAGAAAGAAAGATGCATCTCCTGCAGGAAAGTGGAAAATCTCAAATTGCCAGTTTTGCCTTGTCCACAAAAAGAGTACTTGCAGTCTGGCCCAAGCCTGAATTTACCATTAAAGTAGCCCTTGTCTCTATGAATTAGGAGGCAGTCCAAGCACCGACACAGCCTGGCACATCACTGTAAAGAAGCAGTCACTGTCATCTCCTGCAAGGGCAGAGTGGTCCTCCAGAGCAGCATCTATCTGAAAATAACTCCGTTTTCTTGTGATAATACAAACGTTAGCACAAAGGTCTGGTCTAGGAGTACAGTTTTAAAACATGCAGTAATTTCAGGTCCTGGTCTGAAATGTTCTACAGGTGGTTGGAGGTCCAAGGCTGAGATCCTAAAGCACCTCATAGCACACTCATAGCTCTGCAAGTATTAGGAACTACTGATGTCTCAACACATGCAACGTTTTATGTTATACTTAGCAGATTCCACTTCAATTCATGTGCCTACAAGCAGTTTCAATGGAGAAATACTATTTTCAGATAAATATTTACAGGAATTTGTGAAAAAAAAAAAACAGTAGAAATGAAGCCAACTACTTTTTCAGCTCTTACTCATCTGAGATTCGTTTGCAGTTTTTTTCTTCTTGGGAGATACAAGTTTCTAAATATTCCACCTGGCTCTAAATCAGCAATAGTATTTGGGATACTCTGTTCCTCCTGCATGCCTCAGACACACATGGGTTTGCTCTGTGTCCCGTGCTTGCTCCACAGCCCATGTGATGCTTTGTTTACTCACTGCACAAGCAGATACGTGCAACAGCCATTCCAAGGCAGAACGACTTGTCTCTGAGTCCAGTGCCTTCTTTTGCCAGAGTCTGCAAACATTGGGCAGCTGATGTGTTCCTCTCCTCCCTGTTCAGCTACCCTCTGTGTTTTGGGTTCAAAGTGAAACTATCTCAGACTTGGGGACCTCGAGAGAGCAGAACTCGGGAAACGCAGGGACAGACACTGAGGGCACGAGCGTATTAGCAGAAAGAATTCGAGAGCTCCCAGCAGCCCAGCAGCAAATTAGAAAGTTTTGGCTCCCAAGAATGAGTTGTGTTGTTTGTTCCTGCATACTGCAGCTGCTCGTCCCTCTCCCTCCCCACCCCCCTCCTTTGGGTGGTTTATTACACACAAGCTACTAATGAATGGGAGCCGCTGTTTTACAGTACACCACACTTACAGGACTTATCTCTAGGCCTACCACAGATTTGACTGATCAACAGCAGGGCACCACCATCATAATTCTTCCTAGAAACAGGAGGATAAAAAGGGGTTTGTTGGAGGTTGGCTGTGTCTGCAGAGAATCCTGCCTGCAGGGCCTGCTGATGCCATCACTAGCTGCTATGGTCTTTGGCCTAATAAGGTACAGAAACAAAGATTGTTCACTTGTTCAAGAATACTAAAGTACCCAAGTGATGGAAAGTGGAGGCAGCAGGGCACACATCCAAGTGGGATTAAGGCCACAAGTGCAACGTTACAGGAGTGACTGGGTGGCAGAGGGAATATCTGGGTCTGAAAAAAAATCCAGTTCAAACATAATTTATAACATGTCACTCACAGCCAGAGGTGGCTGTCATTAAGAGTTAAATGTTGCATTGTGTTCAACTTATTCCAATAAGAATTCTCTAAGCTGCTTATATGTTATCACAACCCTTGAGTAATCAGAGCATGGCATGGGGAGGGGGGAGAGGCTCTCTGGGGCAGGATGGGACCCAGGCTGGGATGCAGAAACACTGGAGCAGAGCTGGACTGCTGGTATCTCAGCATAGTGTGCCCACGGTCTGCACAGTCCAAGGACTCTGTGGTGAGTCTTAGAGCTTGCCAAATTCATAATACTTGTCAAGGTCCAGACTCTACTTGGACAGTTGCACCTTTTTTACTTACATGCACTTCTCCCAGCTAGGGAGCCAGGCAGTAACACCAAGATAATCTCAAATGATGCAGTCAACATCTGTTCAGCTGGACCCAAGGGAGCAGCCAGAGAAGGTCTGGGTACAGTAAGGCTGTCTACAGAGGATGAATTCTCTATAGCTGGGAGGTTCAAGTATTGGCACTGAAGGAGGAAAAAGTGACCAATGTTGTAGCCAAGTAAAAAGACCTTATGCTAATATTGCTCACTGGAGGTGGGGCTGGGAATCCAATGGAAGAGCAGGGAAACAGCTTCCTTGGGGACAGTATTAAATGCCACTGACCGGCTTGGCAGTTTTGAAGTAGTGGGATTGTTTTCTCTGGCTTAGGGAATCCCAGCAACAGACCACACTGAAGTTCAAGGAGCCAGATCAGGCCAAATCCCACTGAATTTTACAGGCTTCTTAGGGAAATTTCTCCCTACAATTTTTTCCCTACCTGGTTTTGGGTATAGAGGGGAAAAATGTGTATGGAATAAGGAGAATTAACAGTCACAGAAGCCTGTCCATTTTCACAGATCTTTCAATAGCAGCACAGCTCACTTTGTACAAATATCCACTGTAATTCCTGCTTAGAAGCATTTCACTGGTGCAACTCATCAGAAAGCAGCAGTTTGTTTACTTGCTGGCTTAGGCTGCTGGATCACGTTACACCTGCTGGGGCTGCTGGTGATGTGTGAGGTTGGTTTTAAATTGGCACTGTTGCTTTTGTAAAGCCTTTAACATCATAGGCTCTGCCTATGTTCAAGATCTCACCCATCGAGCCAAGGCATAAAGGGACTTTGGGTTGAGACATCCCAGGTCTCCTATTTCCCTGTCCCTCAAGTCAACAACCACAACTTTGCTGTGGTAGATGTGGGAGAAGTGTTTCAGTACCTGCTCTCCATGCTGAAACAGCCACCTCCACCTTTACAAAGCTACTGACACAACCTTTTCTTGGCCTTTCCAACTGCATTTCTTAGTTACACTCCTACAGAGGGGTCTTGTGGTATACCTGGACCCAAGTGCTGTGCCAGGTGCCAAAGGATGAGCTACAAACATGAGGGTGCAGTGAGTCATGGAGGAAATACCATTCATGAACAGCCCCAGAGGGGCAGTAAGCAGTCTCTGCACAGCTTTGTCATGGGTGAGAACAAGTTAGAGGGCATTGCAGTATCACTGATGGAAAGTCTTCAGCAGTTTTCGTGCCCTCAAAACCTAGTTCCCTAGCCTGGTCTTGGTGCCTCTGTATACCTTTTAAATTTATTCCAGTCAAAGAAAGAACTCCTGAATTTCTTCCATGCTTCCCTGAAGCATTATTTTGATATGTTATCTGTGCCTGGTCTGGCTAAGGACCAACAGTCTTCAATTTGTCCATACTTCTTTGGAAACTCTGGAAGTGCCCAGTTTTCTGAGTACCAGGCTGAGATGTAAATGTCTTACCAGCTACCACAGCACTGTCTTCAGATGGATTTGAAAGCCAACAGGTTAACTGCAGCAAGCTCTTGGTATCCAGAGGTGGCTGCTCTGTGTATGCCCACTGCATGCTGCAAGACACTGTGGGCAGGGAGTGTGGAGACTAGAGGGGCTGTACATTGTGTGTGCAGACACCATGCAATGCCAGAGTGCATATATGTCACTGGCCTCAACGCCTCTGTCTGAGCTGTTCCAGAGTTTCCAGCAGTCAATAACCACAAAAGCAGAGAATAAACAGTTAACTGAAGCCACCTCTCTCCACAGTGAACCAGTAGATGAGATGGGAGCTGCATGCACCCATTCCTCCTACCCAGCCCCAGCAGTGTCTGGGGCACACCTACAATATGGGGGTGAACACACTTGTGTGTGTCGCTGCGTGTGTGTGTGTGTGTGTGTGTGTGTGTGCCCTCACAAGAGGATGCATTTGCCTGTTGTGCAGCCTTCAAAGTGTGCATGTTTAAATACAGTTGTCTGGGTGCAAGTTATGGCAAACAATCATATTTTAGCAAAGAAGAGTTAAAAATAGATGTAACTGATCTGTGAAGACGTTTTACCCAGCTCTGACTTCCGTTGGATAGCGGAGGAGAGGTGGGTAGTAGATTAACTAGGCAGCTACAAAGATCTCAAAGGCTTGCAGAAGAATAATTAGTCCAGAATTTGCATTTTTATAAAATTGAACCTGTTATAAAACTTAAAATAGAACTAATGACAAAGACTTCTTCAAATTATTATTTCCCTCTGATCTTTGTCACATGGAGTTTATAGCATCTTACCAGTAGGTGAGAACCTGCAAAGGCAAAAGGCAATTTTTCAGTAAAAAAAGAAACTCACTGGTTTATCTTCACCATCTGTATGGAGTGTAAATAGAGAGAATAAATAAACACTGAAAAGTACATTTGTTTTAAACATATGTGAACAAAGGGTTTGACACATTTTCAGTATGCAATACTGTTTTTAAAACCTGATTTTAACCACCTGACACGTTGAATTAAATACAGAAAACTCCCCAGGTTGTATTTGCATTCTAGAATAGCAGTTACAAAAGAAAGTGTAAATGCAGCAAATCACTCTGGAAATAAACTGATTTAAACAGAGAATGGGTTTTCCCTGAAAGGCTGCAACACAACTGACTTTGTAATATTACTGAAAAAGCTGCAGGTGTCTTATTTTTCCCAATAAAACAGACCCACTTTGGGAAGGACAGACTGGTAGTTTGGTTTACTCTGTAAGAAACCATGAGAGCAAAATCACTTCTGAGAGCACAACATTTTCAGTTAGGCTTCTTTTTTCCAATAATCAGTGAAATTCCCAATGCAGTTTATAGTCTTTATTAAAATAAAAGATTTTTTTTTTTTTAAAGTAAAGGATAGGAGACAACTGAATCCCTTTCCCAGGCAGTGACACTGCCACTTTAAAAGTTTCCCACTGTACTTGGGGTTAGTTGCCAGAGAAGCCTTGTTCAGCCTATTTGGGGGCCCCATGAAATGCTGCAAGCGTTACTGAAATGAGCACTTGTCTTTTGTTGTGCTGCATGCTAGCACCATACAGTGCTGAGCTGATAAATCCACTTTTTCTAACACAAGCATTTTTCAAACAAAACTACCATGAGACTGATGAGTAATGCCAGCTTGCCAAAAAAAAAAAACAACCCAACAACTCACCCTCCAGAAGTGCTGCTGACACTGACAGCTGTTAAATTGTTAAATTCACATATTCACAGAACGAGATGGGTTACATAACTGGAAACTACAAGAGCAACTCACCAGTGAGAGGAACTGCAAAGCAAGGCATAACTGGGGCTCAGGAAGGAATAGCTCACACATTTCAATGTGCCCTCACCCACTAATGACCATGATAAAGCTGGACACTGCCTGGAGCACACAAAGATTACCAGGCACTCCAGACCCTGCATCATCAGGCTGTTTGGAGATTGTTCAGGGTTGGTTTTTTTTTTTCAGCAAAGCAAGAATGCATGTGGGAAAAAAAAATCAGCTCTGCTATGTATGTTATGAACACAAGGGTAATTTAAAGCCCAATTGTTGTTATATGCAAGGCATGAAGCAAAAGCCTAACCCTAGAAGGCTTATTGGCAAATCTCCAGCAGCTAAAAGACAGCAGTGGAGAAGGTGAGGAGTGTTAAGTAGAGTTAGTTTGACAAAATCTAGGTAGCTTTTAATTTGCATCAAATCTTTCAGACACATAAAAACACTTGGCAAAGTTGTAATTATTATTCTTCTTTTATGGACAAAGAGCTGAGGTCTGGAGAAGCCAGGGCAGGAAGGCAGTGGCAGAACATTACCTGATCACCAGATCACCAGCCTTTATTTCAGTATCTATTTCTAGATTGGTTTGAAAAACTTGGACAAAAGTGTCTGCTTCTGGAAGAGTCCTAGGGCAGATGATAGAGGAAAGGCATCACTACAGGCTGCTGAGAAATGACAGGCTGTGGAGCTGCTGTAACCGTGCAGAAGAAGGAGCAGTGTGGGGAAGATGGCATTGTCTGCAGAAGCTGCCAGACCCCTACGTGTTGCTGAGATTGCCAGAAATGGGGTTCTGAAGGGGGCTGAGCTGCAGATAAATCAAAGCAGAAAACAATGGATGTCTGTATGAATAACAATTTTTTAAAATCCTGTAATTAAACCACCAGTAACCTCAAGCTAAATGTTATACCTCAAAAATAATCTATGCTTCCATTTTGTCTGCTGATGGCTGAATCCATTCTTGTTACAGAGTGAGAGATTTTCTTGTTTTGTATAAAAAGGATTTAACATGGTGGGGGAAAAAAAAAACACACAGAAGCTTTTTTACAAGCAAGTGTGCCTGTTCATCAAACAAGGACTGAACACGAAATGATGAACCAAATGCATAAACTTCCACATGCTTTATCAGCTTACCTGTAATAAAGTAGGTTAATGCAAAATTGGGATGCACAGACAAATGAGGAAAAAAAGAAACTCAGAAATGAATGTTTTGAGAATGATGCCACCTAAGCCAGTATGTAGGTACAGTCTGCTGCATAGGAGAGCAGTGAAAGCATAAACAGAATAGTACATGTATATTAAGCCACCAACTGAAATAGCTGTGAACAATGGCAAAGTCCAGTTGCTCTTGGAACCTTAATGTAAGGAAATGTCCTTATCACAGATGAGACAATAGTGGGTCTGTAAATGACAGTCCCATAGGCAGGGAATGATTAAGAACTTCCTATAGCTCCTAAAGTATCAGCCTATATTTTAACCCTTCCACAAAGGCTGTTGTGTGCTTTCTCTGACTTAGTCCACCCAGAGCTGGGAAAAACACCAGAATCAGTTTAACTTTTCCTGAGCGTATCAGCCACACGCACACTCAAAGCAGAGAGGAGAAGTAAAAGGAGAAGCAAATGCAGCACTTGTTCAGGACCTTCTGCCAGTACACCTGTTGTCAGTGCTCACTTGCTTCCCCCGCTTCCCCCAGAATGTACAGACCTTTGCCAGCCCAGATGCAGGCTGTGGAAACACCCTGCTTTCCAGAGCAGTGCTTCTCGCTCTCTGCAGAAGGCTGGGAAGGTAGAGTTTAGATACAAGCAAACACAAACTAGGCTGAGGCTTCAGGGTTTATTTATTCCTTTTATTTTCTTTATTTTGAAGTAGGGTTTTTTGTTGTTTTCCTTTTGCTTGCTTGCATGAGTAATAAAGCATGTTAATTTGCCTGGGCATGGATTTAATTTGAAAACATTCTCAAAATGCCTTCTAATGCCTCATGGACCATAGGCTGAGATGCCCTCCTGTAAAGCAGACATTCCTGGAGCTTTCAGGCTAGTAGATTCACTTCTCAGATTTTTCTTTCAGACTGCAACACACTCTTCTCATCAAAATTTTAATTGGAAACTATGAATATTAATATTTAATACATTTCCACAGACCACCTGCAGCAAACTTGCCACAGCCTCATGGATTATCAGTGGTCTGTAGGACAGAGGCTGAGAACCACCAGTCCAGAGCCTTTGGTATTTCTAACTGTTCATAGCTAACACTGTATTATGCCCATTTATATATATCACTTGGTTAGAGCTAAAAAAGCCTGTAAGTCAGAAAATATGTCAAGGAATCAAGTGAATCTGAGTGAGCACTTCACTGATCAGAAAGGAAAGAGGAACAGTCCCACTGCAGCTGCTGCTAACATAAGCACCTCTAGGCACTCCACATCCCAGGACATGGATAAACAACTGAACAACATGAAGTACATGCAGAACCTGTTTCAAGTGACATTTGTAGATTTGCAGTTGATTATAAATTCAATAGGATCTACAGAAATCAACACTAAAGAATCTGCAGCAAGCCCAAGCTCTTAAGATCCCTTTGTGGTTCTCTCTGCCAGTAATTGCTTATTTGAGGCCTGAGACTTTGGGACAAATTTGAGACAGTTTTGGTCCAAAAGTTGCAGTGCAACAGTTGTGTCATCTGTTTTAGAAGTGATCCCCTGTTTGTGGGTAGAATTGATGCAGTGTATGCTCACAATACAAAGAAGATACAAGTTAAAGAAAAGGCTGCTAAAAATTCTGCTGATACTTGGACAATACTGAAGATTCACCTTCCAGCTGCTCATCATTCCTATTCTTAAGTGGTTTTATCTGAAAACCATGCAAATGTGCTGCACCTCACCCAGGGCTGTAGGCTATGTCATGCCAAGCTTAGTCACACAAGACAGTTCCCTGAATCAACACACTTGCTAACGTGAATAAATTGTTTTCAGCATAGTTCTGTTAAAAAAGGACAACAATAATGAACTCTGATTAGTGTTCAGGGTGGAATTAAACAGACTGTTGCCATTGATATCTGCATGAGCAGGTCTGAGCCCTAAATTATTTTAGGGCACAGTTCTGCCTCCCTTATAATTCCTGCTAATTAAGCTCGTCCTCTTCAGTTAAACCCACTGCAGCAGGTTATGCCAACCCTATGAGAGGTAGGACCTTGATCAACAGGCATCCATAGATTTTGGTGGACTTTCTGCAGACCAAGAGGTAACTGCAAGTAAAAGCTAGAGATTCTTGCTGTTGTAACCCACTTACTGCATTTCTCAGCAGTACAGTGATTAAATTCGGAGTGTAGAGCAGCTCAGGCTCTCATCCTGAACTATATATAATAGCCCCATCACTGCACAGCCCCTCCCACCTCAGGGGAACTACTCAACAAGTGAATAGGAAGAAGCACAGCAGAGCCCAGCCTTCTCCAATAAGGTTCAAG
Source organism: Bucco capensis (assembly GCA_013396975.1). NCBI lineage: Eukaryota > Metazoa > Chordata > Aves > Piciformes > Bucconidae > Bucco > Bucco capensis. The sequence continues at coordinate 869,680 of VWZO01012571.1, forward strand.
AAGTGTCTGGGCAACATTCCCTGGGGTAAGTTTGCATATTTTTTCTATGACTGGGAGTAAATATTCATGCAATTTTCTTCTTTCAGAGCAATTCTGAAGTCATTTAAAATCTGGCAGCATTTTCTACCTGGGAGACTGGACTTTGCTCCTTAGCGTCATTCCACTTACTCCTCTGGTGACTACCAGACTACTCATGTGAGCAGTGCATATGGAGCTGAGGTTTTGTAGAAGTGGCAATAAAACACAAGAGCAAATCCACTTGTTCAGAAGGGCAAGTTTCCACTTTTGGTAACAAAATCAGACCTCTGCAGCAGCCTCTCCCTTCTCCACACCATTTGTTGCCTAAAATCTTAAAGAAAAAAAATAATCATATTTTCTATAAATAAATCAGATCTTAGCATCACCACAATTATGAAATACATAACCAAATTTGTGGCTTGTCTATTTGTATTAAAAATCAATAAAGGAACTAGCCTGTGAAATTCTCATACTTCCATTCCACACTATGCTGAATGTTACTTAATTCCTTCATTTAAAAATAAAATTACATGGATAAAGAACTTTGTGAATCTAAAAAGAATGCACAATTTAGATAATTTTTTTCCTTAAAAAAACCACCAACCCACTTTAATAAGCAGCCTCCTGAGTTTTATGATAGTAAGGGAAAAAAACCATGCTTCACAGACATCTAGTTTAACATGTGTCAGTCAGCTTCATTTACAAGATCAAAATCCAGAGGTAGATAAAATATTAGTTTGGTTTGGAATATATCAAGTGCTAATTTTTCATATATCAATGCACTGAAATACTTGATACACTGTTGTTAGGGAAGGAAAAAAACCAGTTGCCAGAAGAGTTTATTTAAGGGATGGTTACTGCTAATAAGAACTTTCCACTAACAACCATTTTTAAAATTGTTTTTTAATATGCTTTTAATGACCTCTACTCCTCATACCTACCTCCTTGCTTCCAAAACTGTTTGTACTGTCCCCAATAACACTCAGCGGAAAGCTGTCGTTCCTGGCTAAATCCTTACTTAGGTTGGATGCTATGCCTCCGTTAGACAGGGTCACAAGGTCACAATCGATTTTGGAGGCCACCTGGAGAGTCCAGGCCGTGAACTGACTCAAAAAATTTATATCAGAGCTGGAATGGTCCACCTCCCAGGGCTCAGCCTGCGCTAACACCCCAACCACAGGATGGAGCCTGCCAGGCCCAGCTCAGGGAGAGGCCAGAGTTGTTGACCCCGTTAGCTGACCTCTTCAAACTTCAGGAGAATTTTTCTGGCAGTTACCACGGTGACTGGGCACTCCAAGCTTATCCTTCTTACTGAAAAAAAAAATCAAGAAGAAAAAAAATGTTAAAACCTACCTTGTAGGGATGTCTATCAAGAATCAAATACATAAATGTTTTAATTGTTTGCTTCTCTCCTTGGGCTGCTCTGACTCTAACTGATACATCCAAAGTGAACATCGAGAAAGTAGTTTGGCTAAAAACATTTTGACTTCTGAAAAAGTAATGCTCAGTGGATTTAACAAGTAGCATTTCTAGTATCTGCCTGTGATCACAAATGACACACTAAGAGGTTTATTGTGAAATAATACTTATTTCTATTTCTATGTCTGTTTCCAAATTATTACTATCCCTTATCAAATTCAGAATAAACTGAGAAAGGCTCAAGGAAGCATTGCATTCTGCCTTTGCTTTTTTCATTTTAAAACCTAGCTGCTGGTGAAACTTTAAGTATGTGGCAATAGGTTGCTTTGGTCTCTTAAGAAGAGACTGTGTAGCCCATTTAATGTACCATGAAATATTACTTGAGAGGGAAAAAAATAAGAAGAAAAATTGTCAGACATCGTCACTGTTGTTTTTTTCAGGCACTTTGAGCACTAATCATTTCACACATAAAATTTAGCAGGTAAAGAAGGTCTCACGCTACTGTCAGAAAATGCTTGAACCACCTCAAGGGATCAGAGAGCACATTAAGTAAACAAGCAAACAAAGTGCACTCTTCATTGCTAAAACAATAAGGGGAAAACAGGTGCTTCTTCATTTCAGAGCAATCACATATTATATACAAAGCTTTTATGTAAATTTCCCTTGTGCTCCCATACTTGAAATAGCATCTTGGAAAAAGGCAGCACTGAAGAGTACACTCACTGCCTTATAGCTGGAAAAATCCTGCTGAAGAGCTCCTGGTAGCAAACTGTCAATCAGAATTCCCCACTTGTTATGAACCGCTCATTTCTGGCATACAGCTAAACAGAGGTTTAATGATTGAAAGTTTAATGGCATTTTGACTCACACATGGTTTTGAAGCATCTTCTGTTGTTTGGAGAGTTAAATACGACTATTCAAATTGCTACTCAGCCACTGCTTTGCACTCCTCCTGGACTTCTCCACTGGCAGTGCTGAGATGGCAGAGGGGACCAAGCTGCTTTTCAGAGGGGGAGATCCCACAGATCCTGCGGGTGACAAAATAAAGCAGGAGATTTGGATGTGAAAAGCAAAAACCACATATCTGATCTTTTGTCCCAGATTTATTTTTCTTTTCTGTGGGAAGGATGAGAAAGAGGCAGGCCAGCTTGTGGGTACTAACCAATACTCAAAGCAATGAATACAGGCACGGTAAAGGACTGGTTCTGCTCTCAGAACTGGTTCAATTACATTGAAATATCATACACCTCGGTGCTAAATAGATACATACACATATGATAATATTATTTAGCTATTTTGAATTGAACATGAAAACAATTTAAATCAAAAACACTTAAAGATTCTTTTCCTATTATTAGGGGTGTGTTAGAAAAAGGCTAAGCCTTTCTTTAAGAGACTAATTTTTTTCATTTGTGTTTTTATTATGACTATACAAGATGGTTTTATGTTTTCCCTTTCTTTTCCTGCATGAAATAATGTAAATTGAAACAACTAGGTGACTAATTAATAGGCTAGTGGGAAGAAATGTTTGTTGCATTTTATTTTAATTTTTGTAGTCTTTTTGAACAACATTGTATACATAAGCATGTGTTTTTCAATTAGATAGCATGATTTATGAAGTCATGCTCAGGGCTAGCCAGGTTGTTGACTCAGATTATAGCTATGATGCCAGCTCATTCCCTGGTGACAAACACTGACTGTGCTTCCCAAAGCCAGGCACCCCTGGCAGCCTTATGAAAAGACCTTGTGGTTGGCAGAGCACTGAGCAGGAAATGAGGTCCTCTCCGGTTTGGGACAGAGATGACTGGAGTTACAGAAAGCTGTAAAGCAAAATCAGCATCTCCTGAGTCACAGACTTAAGCTCATGGGGACCCTGCAGTTCCCGGCATGACCCGGCCCACCAGCGCTGCATCTCCTGCATTCCCACCAGCCTCCCACTGACTTCCCAGGGGAGCACCCTGCAAACTGTGAGTCCCTCGTGAGAAGAATGGAGTGATTTCACGTGGGAGAGAGGAATTGAGGGCACTGCAGTCCCCCATCCTCACCACGCACTCCAGCCCTATCCTGATGCTCAGCACCCTCCAGAGGGAATGGCTTTCTCCCTCATCCCTACTAGAGAATTTTGGGCACATGGAACGGTGTTTTTCTAATGATGTTACAACAAGGCATTTATCTTGGCCTATGGATTAGGGATCTTTTGTTTGGCTTCTCCTCTTCTAGGAATTTCACATATAAATCACTGGAAAGCAGGAATGCTTTAAGACCTAGTGGGAAGCTGTGTGCCATATTTGCCTCTTAGCATAGACAGCTGAAGATCACAGAGCACCTTGCCTTGCAGGTACTACAGCACCCCAGACACCTGGACCTGAAATGGGGAAACCCAGCCCCCTGAGCTAGCAAGTAAACCCCTGGAAATAGGTTAAAAACTCTTACTAAATTCATGGAGAAGGACTCCCTGATGCTATTCGTGTAACACTTTCAGTCTGAATTCCCTCAATGCAGTTGAAACAATAATATTTAGACCATTTGGGGCTGAGATTATTGCTCTAATAAATTGGGGTTTTTATTGGTTCATTGTGGCAAATAAGCCCCCGATTGATTTTTCTCCTAATCAGCATGGAGAATGCATTCCACTGTAATTAAATCCTGTGTAACTGGGCACTCTGTGTTCGCTTGTCTCTTTAGCTTGCAGTAGTATGAGATACAGTACATCAAACGCTGTACTGTACACGATAGGCACCCTGCCAGCCCGGGGAGCGATTATGCTAGCTTGCCTTTAGTGTGCTTACAAATGAGTGTGGCTGGAGCACGGATGGAGCAGCGCACAGCGCACCACATCGCATCGCTGGGGAGACATAGGGAAGTTATTAGAGGAGGAAGATGGCCAGAGATAAGGTCTTTCCTCTCGAGGAAGATTTGACACCCCCACCACCCCTCTCTGAAAAGGCTGCGAGAGCCGCGGGACCCTGCAGGTCCCCTCCCGGCTCCTCTCCCCACCGCCGGGACGCCGGGAGGGGGAGCAGACGGGTCCCCTCCGGCAGCGGGAGCGCGCCCGGGCTGCCGGGAAGGCAGTTTTCTTGAAGAGTCGATCTTCATAATACAAATCCCTCGGGTTCGCCTCCCCGCCAGCGGCGCGAGCCAGCTCTTTAATTGAATCCCGGGATTTGGCCGCGGCCGAGAGCCGCGCTTCGGGCCCCAGCGGCGACCCCCCTTCCCCAGCCAGGAGCGCCGTCATCTCTCGAGGATTGATCTCTCGCCTCCAAAACCGGGCGAAAGGGGNGGGGGCTTAGGCCGGATCCTGCCCATTCTATACGTTAATGCTCTTTTCTCTCCGGCTGCAGGGAAGCAGGCCAGCGGATAATTACCCCTCACTGCAATCCGCAGAGCTGGCCTAATCCGAAAGCTCAAGTGCCCGTAAGTAAAACTTCAGGAAAAGTTATTGAAACTGACAAATACAGGGTGACAAATAATCAATAAAAGCCCAGTCCCACATCCTTTATTGTTTCCAGGCACTAACAGCAAGTAATGAAACCTCGGCGATGACAGGGGGAGGGAGCAGCAGGGACCGGGAGCTGGGCTGCCTCCTGGAAAGCCCCCACTTAAAGAAGCCAAGGGAAGGACCTGGCAGCACAAGGAGGCTGGTCCCGTCCCCATACGAGAGAGGAAAATGCCCCCTCCGTCCGTTTCTCAACCCCTCCCTGCTGCCTGGTACTGGGCCGGGACACTCCGGCCGGACGAACCCGAGAGGCGCCGGGAGCTGCTGCCCGGACCCTGTGGCCAGGGACACGCCGGAGCCCTGCTGCCGCCCTACTGCCACCCTGCTGCCACACGGCAGCCTCGGCCCATGCAGGTACTTGATGCACCCGCACAAAACCCCAAGCGGTGTGATCTGTTTTCCAAAATACAGAACCTATCTGGGCACCAAAGGAGCTGCTTCTCATTAGCATTTCGACCGCGGATTTTCCGCGCCGCAGTTTCTAAAGTTTCAGCGAAGGACGCTGGGCAAGATAAATTCGTGCTGTCGTTTCTCTCCCTTTCTGTCTCTCCGAATTAAGTTCTGATCTATCAGTTTAAACACTGGCCAGAAAGTTGATTCACTTTCTGTTAGGATTTCGGGTTAAACCGGGGGCTCCTCCAGTGTCTTTAAGCTTTTGAGCTGTGTAAATGAACTGCAGTGTCACATAATCGATAGGGAAAACTCAGCTGTCACAGATCCGAAAGCAGCCTCCTGCCGCAGCAATAACGTGATTTGGCATTTCAAAGTTTGGAAACGTGCTGTCTGCGCGTCCGGAGCTCGGGGAGGAAGAGCTGAGCAGAGGGACGGGGGCGATGTACTGGGAAATGCGGAGGGAGGACGGTGGGGTGGCCCCCAGCCCCAACACCCCCAGGCCTGGCAGCCCCTAGCCCCAACACCTTTAGCCCAGCACTCCCAGCCCAAGTGGCCCCGGCCCTGGCAGCCCCCAGCACCCCTAGCATCCTTCAGCCCCCGGCCCCCAGCTCCGCGGCCCACACTGCAGCACCCGCTGCCGCTCCGCCGCCGTTCCCTTTCCTCCCCGACACACGCTGCGAAAGTTGTTTCCCAACTTTGGCGTTTGGGGAGGGTTGACCCAGAACAAATCTCAGTGTCTCGGTGGCCTTTCCAAAGGGACCCTGCCCCCCCGCCCCGAGCCTGCGGGACGTGCCCATCTGGAGCACGCACCGTGAGAGCAACTGTGCCGCGTACAGCCACAGCGGCCATCAGTCACTAAAAGCCACACGCTTCAGTGGGCCGGGAATAAAACGAAGTCCTGGTGACGCCTGGTTAAACCACTGACCCTCTTGCAAGGGCTGGAAAAAGGGGGGAAGGGGGCCCCCTCCGGCAAACCCAGCTTTGCGAGGGGGGAGCTTCTCGCCGGGCTCTACAGGGCTATCCCGGCAGCGGCCGTGCCCCTTCCAGCAGCGCTGGCAGCGCCTTGCCCAGGGGGGCTCAGGTCGGCCGTTTCGGGGTGCCCCGCGGAGAGGTCGGGAGGGGACCCTGGGCAGAGGCCCCAGGGCAAAGCCCCCTTGGACCGGCCATGGCCCTGGGCCGCGGTACGCCCGGGGCGGGATGGGAGGGGAGCAGTGGGAGCAGCGGCAGGCACGGATCCCCCACAAGAACGTTTATTTTTACATAGGGTTGAGTGGGAAAACCGAGCCATGGGCAAGGTGTGCTCTGAAGTGTGGGGTAATCGCTGCCCTCGGCCCTCTGTCCCTCTGCACACCCGGATTTATCCATACACACAGGCACACGCACAAGAAAACAATTTACACAACATGTTCAGATGCTTTCTGGAAGGGGAAGGTTTTACTTTCAAATTAGGAAGCTCTCTCAGATGAACGATAAATTTCTCTTTGGTCAGGCTACAGTGTTTGCTCATATCTTTGTGGTTTTGTCCCCACCACAAAGGGACCCATAGGCTGACTCAAGAAATAGGATGTCAGATAGTTTGATTTGACATGAGGAAACTGTTGCATTTTTAGTATTATAACGCTCTTAAGGGGAAAAATGAAACCTCTGTAGCTGAGACAGGAGTGTGCTTAAGTACCACTATGTTTCAATCCCCATTTGGATATAATTTAAGTCTCCTCTGGCTTACAGTAATATACTCTCCAACCTTGAGGCTATCCAAAATGGGGGATTAATGAGGCTAAGTTTATACACTTACATAATTTAGAGGTTTCACTGTAGCTGTAAAATGACAATTGGTACATATGTAGTGCAAAGGAGCTGAAATCCCATCCAAGGACCAAGTTGGTTATTTCTGAAGGAGCTGTCATTTCCAGGAGGGAGGACACAATGAGAAGGCCAGGAGCGATGGAGCTCTGATCTCCACCAAGGAGAGATAACCACCTGATTAAAATAGGCCTCTTGTTCTCTTGTTACTTGATCGTCGTGTGAACTTACCTTATTTACAATTATAGGCAATGAGTGAGTCGCAGAGATTGCAATACACCTATAGCTTGGCGTTTACCCCTCCCTTTGTTATCAGGATCATCTCTTGGACAAATTTCTGGACCACTTATAACATAGGAGCACAGAAACTCACTTAAGGACAGAGGAGACATGTACATTCAGAGCTATATATGCAATCTCAGCGTGTACACCATCCCACTGGGAACTGAGCAAAGGGCTGGGCCCAGCAGAACCATCCTGTGGAAATCAAGATATTTGCAGCACTCAGATAAGTGTGAACACCACCAGAAAGCAAAGGCGCACTGCACTGCATGAAATACTGTTTCATACTTGACATATGGCATCTGCTCATTTTCCAGGTGAACCCAGGCTGTTGGAGGGCACCCTCCTTTTGGATGACTCTGGAGGACAGGTGTGGACCAATGGCATTGGATAGAGATGTACATCTCTACTGAGATTTTATGCACTTTGCTCTCCATTTTAATATTAAACGGTGGAGTGTTTGCCAGATTATTATACCACTATTGCTTGTGCATTTGTCTCTTATGTCTAGTGTCTGTCATTACACAAAGCATTTTGAAGAGCTAATTTCAAGACAAAGTCTACACTTACTATAAAAGTCATTAAATTAGCATGACAAGCATAAAGTTCCTAGGTTATAATTTGGTTATAGATCTGAAATCTTCCCTGCTTTCTCTCTCCACTTGAAGGATGAAGGCTGCAGCAAGACACTGACTCCAAGTTAGGACAACTGAGCTGCAGAGTGCACGGTGAAGGAACAGGGAGATATGTAGGTTCCATCACCACTTTTTTGGCAGTGCAGTGGGTGACAAGAAAAATCTGTGATTTCCCCTTATGCCTCCCAGCAGCCAGAGAAAGGTGTGATCAGATGGTCTTCTACAACAGGTGGGAACAAAAGAAAAAATACCTCTCAATGCATTTATCATCGATTAAAATGCTTCTTGAATAGTAGGAAGTGCTCTTGCCTTTTAGATCCCACTAAATGCTAAGATTATAAAAGCAGCATTTATTTTAATTTCGGAAGAAGGCTGGGGAGAAGAGGGGAAAAGCTACTTCTCCCAGCTCCATGAGTACCTGCACTGGCCTGGGGGACAGCAGGGACCCTGTGGGGGTGCCTGGCCAGTGAGCACTCAGCACTCTGCCCACGCAGGCAGCCTCTCCCTGATGTGTTGCATTTCCACAACGAGAAAATTGGAGAACGAACGGGACATGCAGACGCAGTGCTAGCAGAAGAGACTGCCCTGGTAGTTATTTAGGCTAAAAACCTGCTGTCAACTAGTTTTGGGTTTAGATTTGCTGGGTTTGGTTTTGGTTTGTTTCACTTTGTTTTCCACCAGGATCAGCAAGGTGTGTTTCTGTGGGCTGGTTTGTTTGCTTTTAACCAGGCACACTGCGAGTTGTGGAAGCTTTCCATTTACCTTTTCTTCTTTAGGGGTTTTAATTATCATCACTGACCTGTTGGGCGTACCTACAGTATCAATGTCCCTTTTACATTGCTGCCTTCCCTTTCTCTGCATGTTTCTGCTATTTAACACTTGCTACCTTTGCCTTTAGAGTCCTAGAGTGACCCCCATGGGTATCTTTGAAAGAAAGACCCTCTGCATTCCAGCACTGCCTCCTTACCCAAGTAATAGCAAAGGGACCATTCAGACACATGGACCACACTGAAGCATTAATTAGGCTGATGAAATCCATAGAAATGTATGGATTCAGCATAATCGAGTTTCTTCTGCTGACTATAGTTAAGGAATACGTGAGCAGCTGGGAGAATAGAAAGTACTGTTAGGGTGAAGTCATGCATGTAATTGAGTATATTTAACATAACCATTTTAATGATCGGTGATTAAAAGTGCATCTACTTAAATTGTATACCTCTGCAATTTGTCCATATCAACTTTACAGCACACACAAAGAAAAGGTCGTCATATAAATTTATAAACAAGATCCCTTCGTGGCTACACACGAGCTGGAATGATAATTCGGCAGCGGCAAGGGGGAAGAGGCCTTTCGCGAGAAAACAGCTATGCCAGTGCGATATTAATTAATCACCAGTTTGCTCCCCCCTCCCCTTTCTCTCCTATGCAGTCACAGTATTAGAAGTGCATAATAAGTGAGTTTTCTTTTCATCTGTAATTATTTATACCAATTAGATCACTTGGGGAAAAGAAAAAAAAAAAAAAAAAGAAGGAAATCCCTGAGTCTCTTTCCCACGTTAAAGAAGTACCTTCTTCCTCACCTGGCAATATTGTCAGTATGTGTGTGTCTGTGTACGTATACATATAGTTAAATAAAATGGGTTTTTTTCTCTGTCTAAATGTTGCCAGATACCCAGCAAAGAAACGATAAAGGTTTCAACTTTTTCCCTCTCTAATCTTCTATGTGGAGAGGTTCAGAACTGGCAACACGGGCAGTGTTTGGGGGAGAAAGAGATGGTGGGCATGGCTGGGTCTCCTGGCAGGATCGCCCCACAGAATGGGAAATTAGCAGTCGAAATCTGCTAGTGGGGACTAGATCCCACAAAGCCCACGCGTTGGGAAGGCTAAGTGTCTCTCTCTCGCCTATTCAATCTGCCCAGGCTGGTTGCAGCGAATAAATAGAGTCATTGTGGAGCCCATACACAAACCGACCCAACTCCCTCCCCCATCCCTTCTCGCCCTCCCCCCCATCCCTTTATGCTTAAACGCACACAAATCTGCAATCGCTTCGCATTGAGGAGCCCAAAGTTTTCTTCCCTTTACTGTACTATGCCTGTGGGAAAGGCTCACACACACATACGGAATATGTACTTATGGCAGAGAGAGGGAGGTTCACTCTGGGTAAGGGAAAAGAGGAACCTGCCAGGGGCAGAACCCATCCTGCCTCTCCCCGCTGGACAGGGGAGCATCCCTCTCCCCACCGAAGATAACGGTTCAAAGTAGCCAGATGCATTAAACAACCACAAAAAGGGAGAAGGGGGAAAGAAGGTTCACTTAAGTTTCTGGTGGAAAACTTAAATGGTGCTGCCCCTCTCCCAGGACCGCTGCAAGGTGAAATCCATTTGGAGGCAGCTCTGCCAGGCAGGCTGCGGCCCCGGGAAGTTACTCCGTGCAAGAGAATTTGCAGCCTTGAAAGCATATTTTTCTTCCAGCTATGGTGGCACTTAAATGGTAATGCAGCCAATGAAACTGGGGAGATTTATATCTTTTGGAAAGTAGGACGAGCCAGATGGTAATAGCGTCATTAACAAACAAACTTAGGATCTGCAAGTGAAGCTTGAAATTGGGAAAGAGATCTGGAGAACAAAAGGAGCTGCTGTTAAGGGGGGGGGGGGGAAGAGTCCCTCTTCTGCTGGCCAAATCTAAGAGCACATTCTGGAGGGGCTGCTCCTGCCCAGTGCTAGATAATAAACGATGGCTTTTTCCTCCCCTGTTGTGACTGAGAAAGGACAGAGAAAACTTTTGCAATAGGCAAATGTGGCATTTATTTATGTGTAACCCTTTGTAGTCTCAAGTGTCCCAAATGGGCCTTTAATTCAAATCCCTGGTTTGATACGGAGGGATCGCTTATCCCAAGTTTGTTTTAGTGAAACAAAGCGTTGCTTGTGGAAGTTGAAGAGCCAAAAGTTCAGTAATTATTTTTTGAATTAATAGTAACGAATAAATATTAAAGGTTAAACATTATTTGCAGAGAGAGTGGAAACATCTGCAGATTTATTGCGTCCTCTTGTCTGGTCTGTTAGGATTTTTTTTCCTTCCAAAAAGTGCTCACTGTTTGCTAGAAGGCACTGACACAGCAGTGGGTGTGGAGGACCCAGAGTAGGGTGGGGATGAGGGAGAACCCCTCTGGGCTCTCCACGCTCCCTCGCCAACCCTCCTGCCCTCCGACTGGGCTTCTCCCCTGCATCACCCTTCGGGTTTGCTCTCTAAAACCGCACTGGGTGTTTCTTCATGGCCAGAGGAAAGGCCGTCAGCACACATTTACCCAGCAGAGTCCATAAACACTGGAGACCCACCAGCTTCAGGGCTTCAGCAGGAGGCATGGGGTGTTTGCTTCCTAAATTTTAACCAGGATGATCCTAAAAGCAATAGTAATGTTTGGAGATCTTTAGAAGATCCTTGTATCTCCCTTCCAGAGAAAAGTTGGTGGTTATTAGATGATTAATGATTCAAAAGATGCCTGTTAACAGGCCCAAGTTGAGAGACAGGGACCCACGCTCTAAAGTAAAAATCTAACGTGATTTTTTTTAAAACGCGCTGGAGATCTTTAAAAGCCCCAAGGACTTACCCTTAAGGCATTATTCAAAGAAAAAAAACTGAGACTGGCGGGTTCGTCACAGGCAATTGTAAAGGGTTTCAAAGGACCGATCAAACGAGTTGGAGAGTAATCTACATTAAAGTCCGGATGGCAGTGTTACAACATGCACCTGCAGGGTATTTGCTATCCGTGCCCCTTACAGAGCTACAAATCACCATTAAAGAAAGCTGCTTAAGCTTCCTCCTCGCTTCTAGAAAGACTTACTCGGGCTCCTTCACTTTGATATTTATACATCTTGTTATTGATAAGTGTGGGGCTGTTCAGCGCTCCCTTCCCCCTCCCGGACTGCCCCGGGCACTTTGGCACCCCCCTCGCCTCCCCAGTCCTCGGACGGCTCCAGGAGGGGGTGCAGGAAGTCCTGACCCACGAAAGACACTCGTGGGCGCGGAGTACTCCTCCTCCGCCGGGAGAAGTTTTATTTTATGCCATTTCTCCAGCCCCCCTGTCCTCCCCTCTCCAGCCAGTGCGGCTCTCCCGGGCGGGCGCTGTCACCGGGGAGACCGAGGCAGCCCGGCCCGCATCGGCACGCTGCATCTCCCTGCGGATTTTCTCACAGTTGCGGGAGGCGCAGACATGGAAATGAGCTCATTGGGGGAGGGGGAGGGGGGGAGTGGCAGCCGCCCAGGCCTCCCCCGCCCTCGGCTCAGCCCGGCTCGACCCGGCCCGGCCCGCTCCGCTGCAGCCCGGGCCTCCGGCAGAGCTCTCTCTCCTGTTGATGGGTTTTGGGGATAGTCGAGAGAGTTTTACCCATCTCTGCGCAGAGCCCCGGAGCCGGCGCGGTTAACCCTTGGCACGCCTTGGGACGCTAGCTGAGAGATTCCCGGTACCCACTGATGCCCTCTGCATCCCCGGTGCCTCCCGCAGTCCCACGGGCAGCACCCACCCTGCGCGGTGCTCCTCCTACCCGAGGATGTCAACAGGGAAAAGCTGTAAACCAAACAAATAACTCGGGAAGGGTAGAACAAAAAAAAAAAAAAAAAAAAACCACCAAATTAGAAAAAAAATCAAGATTTATTCCACCCACTCGAGGAGAAAAAGGCACAAGGTCAACAGGGATTCATTCACCGCTTCCCACGGCCTCAGGCAGGACTGGCAGACCCCAGTCACCGCACCAGGCTTGTTTCGGGGAATTTCAGTCATCAGCTCTGTGCTTTCAATACGTCCCTCGAGTGGATTCTTGCAAAGGAACAAAAATCCCAGCCGGTGGCAGGTGTGAATCTAATGCTCGCGCACTTTGGGGCAGCAGTGCCCTATGGACGGTCCAGCTAATCGGGAGGGTGTCGGGGGCCCCGAGGCACAGCACCGGGGACCCGCAGAGCTGGGGTGAGATGGCTCTTGCCCTGGGCAGGTGCGGGAGCAACAAGGAAGGGAGAAGAGATGGGGTTCACCGTGCTAGCTGCAGGAGAGTGTGGGTTTGGCTAGTTTCTGTCCAAAGTTTAAAAAAAAAAAAAAAAAGAAGAAGAAAGCAAAATATCCCGAGTTTGGTTCATGTGCCTCATCTCCTGACACCCCTGGTAGCGACCTAGCTGGTACACATCTGCCTGACCCCCCTCCCCGGCAGGGCCCCCAGCGCGCATCAAAGCGCGCATTGTTGGGGCTGGGGGCGAGGGGGCAGGACAGGCAGGGGCTCGGTAGAGCTGCCAGCCCTCCCTCCTCCCCCCAACTCCCCGCCAAACTTTGCCAAATCAGCTCCTCTCCGCGGAACTACCCTCGCAGGAGCCGGCTGTGCAAGACGGGAACAAGATCCGCCACCCCAAGACAGGCTGGGCCGGGACAGGTCGCCTCAAGCGCAAGAGAAAAACACGCGCAGAGCCCAAAACCGCGGAGCGCTCCGCGGAGAGCGAACAGCCCAGGCCCGGGAGATCGGCCAGGAGAGTGGATGCGCGTTGGGATGCGCGTCTCTCCCTACAAAAGTCGTTCAACTTTTCCTTCGGAGCCATCCCGCGGAGATGTCTGNGGGGGCCCGGAGAGAGGAGCGAGCGAGGGGCGAGCGCGCCTTGGGCCAAGCGCTAATTTGGTGTGTACGCTTAAGCCTGCCATCTGAAGTGCTGTATAGCAACGAGGGGAAAGGGGTGTATTTGCGACTGGAAGATTTAGGTTGTTGCTAGGATGTGAGAACAAAAAATCTTCAATAAGTCGGGGAGGGGGAGGACGGGGCAGTGGGGGAGGAAGGGGGGTTACAAGGTTTGTCACAGGGAAAAGTGCAGACATCTGCTGGAACTTCCATATCTAAGCTGTTCATTTACAGGAGCCAACTTCTGAAATCTCCACAATTAGATCTGCATTGTTCTTTCTCAACAACACTGCCTAGAAAGAAAAGGTCTTCTCTGTCGGGGCCAATCCAACGAAGCGTTTGACGTTATTAAATAATAAAGCGATTGTGATTTACATTGTTGTTCAGAAAAAGGGCCAATTATCCACTGTTATGTTGCCATAAAGATCATATTAACTCGAATTAGTAATCAAACAATATGCTAGCGTTAAAAGTATAGAGAAGACAACGCGACTGGTGTTGTTGCATCCTCACTTTTCCTTGTAAAACCAGAAGCACAAATACACTTGAAAGAGGCTCAGAAACTGCATCCTTAACGGGAAAAAAAAGTGAGAGGTACCACCGTTTGTGATTAATGGTCACCAGTGTTTATTGTTTTCAATTAATTCAAAGCCACCCAAATCTCATATTGACCTTTCGGTTTACAAATTAATTCTTCTTCCGACTATCACGGGAAATGTTCCACAACGCTCCGCGAATCGGGGCGAATTTTTCTTGTTGTTGTTCCTGTGAGGTTGGGCTTAGAATTCGGATTTTGGGGTCCTGCTTTGGCTTGATTTGTTTGTTGGGGTTTTTTTTTTTCAGAGTAACGCTTTTAAAAGGCATTTGAGTTCAACCCAAAGACGAGCCTCACGGCCACCAAAACGCGCACCCAGCCGCATCCTTGCACTCCAGCAAATTTCCTCCGCCATAATCAAATAATTATTTTTATTAAAGCAGTTATTAGGTTTATAACTCATTTGCCACTTAAATTTGTGCAACCAACCAAGGCGATCTAAATAGGTTTGAGTTGCCCCTTGGGTCCGGGATGTAAGTGGTAAGAAGGAGGATTAATTATGGGTGTGTGCAGCAACAGGACACAAAGGCTATCAAGTAACGAGGGGGAAAGCAGTGGGACCGCGGGCGCGGAGAGAAGCGGCCGTTCGCGCCTCCCTCCCCGGGCAGTACCTGACATCCTGCGCACACCCTGCCCGGGGTGGGGGAGGCACACCCGACAAGCCCCTGCTCTCCCTTTTTTGCTATTGAGCCTCACCAGGGCGAAGGTTGGNAGGGCAGGCTCGCCGCTTATGCCATAGTAGAGCCGTGAGAGTTTGGATCAGTTGTGCCGGACAAGGAGAGTCGGACAAGCAGGACACCCCTACCCCCAGGGCAGCTGGTGGCACATAGTGGGGGCTCCCCTGAGGGGCCCGTTCTGCCTTCCCTTCGCCCCGGGGCTGGCAGGCCCTAGCACCTTTCCCTACCACATAACGGCGTGAGCAACTTCCAGTCGCCTCCAAACTGTTGCAAAACAAACCCCCGGCACGTTTACAGGGCTGGCAAGAAGGTGGCGAACCGCAGCGCCGAGAGAAACAC
>VWZO01012571.1:906291-970622 GCA_013396975.1 Bucco capensis
AACCTCAACTTTGCTAACTGTAACTAAAAAGAGCTTCACTTTAAATGGTATTATAATGAGCCAAAATGTCAAGATCGATCTTGCACCAACCCAAATTGCCGTGCATCACAACTCAGCATTAAACCGAAGCAGTTAAATGTATTGATTTATTCCCAACTTCCCCGGGCACGGCCCCCTCGCCCAGCCAGAGCCCTCCTCGGCCATGCGCTGCGTCTCCCCTCGGTGTAACCTCTCTTGCATCGTGTGAAGCCCGGGGGAGCTCAGCTGGGGCTGACACCACCTTCCCCTCGCCCCCCATTTTCCCGGGAGAGGGCTAGGACCCCGCGGCTTAGGCAGGGAGCCGCCGCGTCGGCGGCAGGAGGGGAAGGGCTGCGCCCCGTACAGCCGACAGGGGGCGACAGAGAGCAGCCGCCGTAGGCGCCTCGCCAGGGCTGCGCGCTCCTTGCGCGCCTCTGCGCGCCCGGGTCACCCCCGCCCGGATGCGCTGCACTGTACCCCGCGTACCGCCCCGCGGAACCCCCTAGCTGGAACCACCTCCCGGCAAAGGAAATCGACAGCGCGTCGCTCGGAGCGGTGAGATGGCTTCATGCCTGCCGCCGAGCGGGATGCGTGCAGCGCAGCTGGGGGCTGCCTACCCCCCCCGTCTTGCTCCGCGGCTTACCCCACGGGGGAACGCCAAAATAGCAGCCCCATCTGAAACACCCTGGGGAGACGGGGGAGGGTCCCGACCCCGCTACAGCCAGGCACACAGAAGAGTTGAAAGCAGGCAGGCAGCCGATGGACCGGGAGCGCTGCTGCCCAGCGGTGCGGTCGCGATCCGCCACCGCGCAACTTAATTTCAGCCGAGCCCAAAGCCGCGCACCAGTCCCCGAGGTTAACTCTGCGCAGCTCAGAGCGGCGGGTCGTAGGTGGGAGCTACATTTCCAGATCATTTTAAAGGTCACGGGGGAGGAGGGGGGAAAAACTGTGAATGTCAAAGTTGTGCTGCAGCTACTTACATGTCGGTGCCAGAGCAGGGTGGTGGCTAGTTAGCGCTTTGATTGGCAGCTTATAGCGAAAGTCCAAGTGGACTCCTGAGCCCGGCTCAGCCCCGGGGGTCTGCGCACTTTTCACCGGACAGAGGCAGCTGAAGGAAGCTCGCACGTCCCCTTCTCTTCTCCTCCTCCATCCAGGACAGAGAATGAATCCATTTCGGTTTTTCTTCCCCCGGCTCTCCTTCCGTTTGCCTACACATCCTCCAAGTCCTAGCCCTAGCTTTTAACTGCAGTCCCTGGAACAAGAGGGGAAAAAAATCGTTTATGGCTTAAAAAATCCAAATGGCTGATTTAGTATGTGTGTGTTATAAGAATGCACCCACAACAACAAAAAAGTCACTTCTCTGTCCCCCACCGTACAGCAGAAGAATAATAAAAAAGCTTTATGTTTTTGCAGTGGGTATTCAAAGATAATTTGATGCCATTGTTTCTGCTACAGATGGTTCTTTTTAATACAATAACACTGCTCTTTGTGCATACTACACACAATAAAAATCGAAAGCGTTCTCCTGAATAACCATTTTGTTCTCGCTTGTATACAGGCCAACAAAAGCTGCCGTGAGGTAATGGGTTCTGTTTATTGAAGCCATAGAATAGAGGTTTGATAAAGATTTTTGTATATAGGAGGGGGAAATTAAAATAAAGACCTCGCAAGGTCGAGCTGATCTCTGCGTATTTATTACCACTGAAATATTTTATCAATATATTTCTTTGAGTTGCAGCTGCAGGGATCCCTCCTCCCCTCCCCCCGCGCCCCATCCCTAATCAGCCCAAACATCTGTTTCTTTGAATTTGGGGAGATCTGTAGTCGTAGCCAGACCTAAAAACCTAGACTTTCAGAGGGAGCGGGGGCAGCCGGCTGAGAGGCGATGGAGAGGGGAGGCTGTGGAGCCAGGGCTCTGCGCTCTACGCGCCTAGCTTTGTGTGCGCTGCTCCGCAACCTGCTGCCCACGCACACTCACACACAAAGGCGCAAACGGGTGCTAACGGCCGCCGGGGTTAGCCCACGGCACTTCCAGGCGCTCCGTCACCCTCCTCGGTGCGCAGCTTCCACGCAGCGCTTTTGTTGCGCGGTGCTGCCGCCCGCAAAGTTCCTCAGTCCCTTCAGAGCCGTCCTCGCAAAGCAGGCTCCTGCTTTGCCTCCTCCGCAGCCGCGGAGCGCAGCAGGCAGCAGCAACCGGGAGACTGCCAGCACCGAGGGTGCTCCGGAATCGCGGAGTTCTTGCGCGTTGCTAACTTTCCGCTAAGTAATGAATAAATTAGCAGCGCTGAAGGGGGAAATAAATATTGTAGGAAACGCCAAGCTCCACTACTTGTTTCTGTGCTGGAAATTGTTTCACAGGGCAAGAGTTCTGCTTCCAGTTACCTAGTTGTGCGTTTGGTTAAGACTGTAGCAACTCGAGGAAAGCCCCAATCCAAAAGAAAGTGGTTAGACAATGGGACTCTGCGGGAAAGTTGTTAGTCAGTGACTGTGTTTGTCTACCTTTCTATAGGAATTAATGCCACAGTTCTCTGTGCCTCTGTAGCCTGGACTGACAGTAATCCACCTCTGTGACTTCTGCCCTTTGTGTTTTCACAAAACTCGGCTCACTTGTAGCACGACAACAGCACGGAATAATGACTTTAACCTTCAAACATTCTTTAATTAGCTTTTTCAGCAAACTAAAAGATGCTCAAACGAGCCCTTTGACAAAAACTGACCTGCGCCTTCAAATTCTACTTTCACTTTGGGGACTAAGACGTTATTGGTTCACAACTCGTCTGAAGTCATCTAATAAGGGATTATTTAGGAACTATTACCCACACGCCAATTAAAGCCTCTCCGATGAAATTCAGGAGACAAAGATAAGCATCAAAACGGAAAATTAAACTATTTGCACATGGCTTGTTTTTCAACAACCCATTTTCCGTCTTAGGATAAACATCTTCGCGCCAGCTCGCTCGACCGGAGCGGGGAGGGTGCGGGAGCCTCTCCCGGGGCTGCTCGGGGCGGCCAAGACCCCGTCTCCGTCCCCGTCCCGCCAGCAGCGCTCCGGCCAGCCCGTTCCCACACGCCTCCCACACAGGGGGGTCATGCTGCCATAGGATAGGGAGGGAGCTTTTCCTTCCAGGCTTAACGCCAAGAGAAGGCTCGCAGGGAGGGCGGCAGAGCTCACCTCCACGCATGTAGTTCAAGTAACCTCCTGTCATTTTGCAATAGCCTTTACATGTAAAGGGGAGAGAGGAAAGTAGTGTAAAAGATCCAAACGTGCCGAAGTTCAGCAAATAGTGCAAGAACTTTCCTAAACTGGCAAGATTCGTGAAGTACCACTTCTCCTTAAGAGGTATTTTAGTGCTCAGAGCAGGGAAGGAAAGGGATTAGTAGGAAATGCGCATTTTGCTACCTACGGTGCTTCTCTGGGTTATAAGGGAATCAGACTCTGAACAGTTTAATACCGACTTATCAAGGAGAGATGATTTTTTTTTCCTTTCCAGACAAAACATCCAGATGGCTCAGAAATTTTACATCGTTCTTTACTGCTGTGTACAAATCTTAAGAGTTTCCGAGTAATTTGCAGCAGCATCCTACGGCAAGCTGACAAAGAGATTCCAGGAATGCCACGCATCTAGGAGGGAAATACGAATCCCTCTTTTTAGCCTGAAGCACGAAATTGGCTCAAAGCTCATTTTGCAGATAACCAGAAACGAAATCACTAGTGCGCGGACCGAGTGGCTGCAACTTCCTAAGGCTCTGCAGCCATTTCTAAGACTTTCTAGAGGGGAAGGGAAAAATAAAATGCATTTTTTGCCCTGGTTTGCAGAGGGCTTGGGTCCCACAAGGTCACCCGTACCCTTAAAGACTTGGTGCCGAAACTGATCCAACGGGGTGGGAAAATGAACGTCTTAGGTTTTGGCTTTCACAAGTAATTTTAGACTCGGGAAAAAACGCACCTGCACCCAGGTGCATAGATCAAATAACGGATCACTCGGAGAAATACATCTGCATCTCTGTGTTGCATAACCAAATAAATAAGCCCGGTAAGATGCCTGCTGGAGCAGCTCTCCCACAGAGAGGATGACCCACAGCTCTGTCCGGAAAATAATTTCTGATTTTTTGGGGTTCCTGCCCGGGACAAGCCACTGATCCTGCTCTAAAGGAGAGAGTTAGAGACAGGCTGCTGCTGGTTTCTCTCGCCCCCAGCCAGCATTTCTCCCCTCGATGGCTCCCACGCCAGCCTCCACCGGGACCCACCCCCGGGGTTCTGCCGCCGCCACCGACTTCATCCTCCGTGAAGGAGTACAGGTTACGGCAAAATAGGACCATGGTTTCGCGTTCTGGCACACTGACAAGAGGGTAAAGGTTTGGCACCGGCAGGCTGCCCCGAGTCACCGCCTGCCCGCGGCTCCGGAACCGGGCCAGGGCAAGCAGGGCGGCTCCGGGGGGTCCGGCCGCAGAGCCCCTGCTCAGGCGGAGAGCGGGGAGGACCTGGATGGCCCCACTCTGGGCAGCCTGTGCCCCCACTGCGTGAGGGACAGGACGGGACGCGACGATCCGGGCTGCCGGGGTAGGTGATCACTAGCCACACCGCGTTTCCCCCGGGACTTCATTCTAGGGAGAAAGGGCTTCCCAAACGGCCATTCCCAGAAGTCTTCATCCTCTCGTTTTCATTTAAACAATGTTCAGGCTTTTCTAACCAAAAAGCTACGTGTGAGAACCATGATGTGCTGCGGGCGCACGGGTGAGCCCACATGGACCACTGGACAAGCTTCCCACCAACTTACAGCCCTGAAAGAACTTCTGCAATACACCGATAACACTGTCTTTTCGTTTCTCCCCAACCCTCTGGGACACGACGGTAAAAAAATCTAGTTACTTAAAAGCAAAGAACCAGTAGTTTACAAGAGCAACTCTTGAGGAGCTGGAGGTTTGCACAGCAGGCAGGCCTTTCACTGTATGGAAATGTATGTAAGGACTCTGAATATGCCTCCTAAAATTGGAGATTTTTCAACAGTTTAGCTTTTTTTCCTGATTGCTATGAGAGATCCAAGAGCTGTTTATTATGTCAACATTTACTGTGATACTTTTGCTGTCTATTGGTAGCTCTGTTATCAAATATGTCTTTACTGAAAGATGACCACATGGTATTGAATAAATTTCTCCTGGGAAGAAGAGCAGAAAGTATAGCACCAGTAATATTCTGTAAGTATTTTGTCCAAATATCTCTGGCATTTGACACCTTCATATATTCAGTTATTTAGATGGTGACATTCTTTGGAATTGGACTTTTTTAACATACTGAAGATGAATTCATCAAATAAATGAAATTTGTTTGCAACAGCTAGTAAATTCCTGTGTGTGTTATGTCTGCATTACAAATATACATTGATTCTGAAAACGTTTTGACAAATAACAACTGCAATTTAAAAAAATGGACACTGTGCAGAGATGTACAGATAGTGTATATATATATACACTTTCCACTACGTCTCATAGGTATGCACATGCCATACACTGTATGTATGACAGTATGCAGTCCAGTGCCTGCTACATACGTGGCATGTAATACTGCACACTTACAGGAGTCAGAGACTCCCTTCACACATATGCCCACACACATACACATGGAGTTTGTGTGTGTTCTTACATCCTAAATGATGAGAGAAACACAATTTTGAATGTTAAGTTCTGAATATATTACTATGAGGTAAGGTGACAATCCACAACCTGCATGCAGGTCATTTCTCAAACTTAGTTTTTCCTCAGATGCTTGCTGTTGCTGTTAACAGACTGGAACTGGAAGGGGAACACCAATCTCAGCAGGAGGCTCCCAGTGAAGTCCAGAGAGCTCCTCACTGGCAATATTCTGCCTGGCACTTTCTTCATCATCATTTACTTAAGACACAGGGTGAATTTGGGGAAGTTAATTTTTTTCTCTGTGGTTTCTGCATGGTTTCAAATTGTCTATAGTCACCACCTCATCGCAGTAACATCTGCTGATCCCCATAACCTGCAGTGACTCAGCGAGTTTATGAGGTAAGTTCAGTTTGTCTTCAAACACCTTGATTTAGATAGACCCTCA
Source organism: Bucco capensis (assembly GCA_013396975.1). Taxonomy (NCBI): domain Eukaryota; kingdom Metazoa; phylum Chordata; class Aves; order Piciformes; family Bucconidae; genus Bucco; species Bucco capensis. Next base: position 912,386 of record VWZO01012571.1, read on the forward strand.
CAATAATTGCCTCCTATTATTCTCTTTTTTTTTTTTTTCCAATGCCTGTTTTCACTTTAGCCACTAGATAACTCAAGATAACAATCTGAGCCCATAGTGGGCCACAACATGTTGTCCTCAACACTTCTTCCTCTGAACAACATAGGCCCTAAGCAGGAATGCATCTGCATAATTTGAAACCCTCCACCACTACTACAGAATAGCAATCCCAAGGTTCCTGACAGGTCAAGAAATCCAGATGATTTGGAAGAACATTAATAAATGAGAAAGTGCAGAAATGAGGGATAGCTATTTGCATCCAGAAAAAGGGCAAAACCCTCATAGTGTAGCTGGCACTGAATTAAAAAGTATACAACGGATTAGATATTAACCACTTCTATCAAATCCAAGGCCCAGGAACCTAGGGGGAGGGAAGTGTGTAAAGGCAGATGCTTAGAAGGTAAAACACCCCAATTAACCTCATTATCTGTTACAAAACTGTACTCCTAATATTCTGGGTTTTTCAAATCACTGTTGTTGTTGTTGAAAAAAGTCTGTTTATTATGGCACATGTTTTGCTGTAGTCTCCCAAATCAGCATTGCCCTTCTTAAGGTCGGGAGAATGTATCTTAAAACATTCATATATTTAAAAAATATGTATTGTTATTTTAATAGGCACCGTGGATAGTTTAATTTGTATCTGTATTAAATTAAACATATGGTGAACAGGGTATAATAGATTTTCTATAATTTAGCTGCCAATGTGGCAACAGAAGCCAGTTACTCTCACCAGCAGACTTGTCAGTGGTTTGTTTACTAGCTTATTTGAATTAAAATAAAGCTTCGCTTCTGCTGACTGCACATCATTATCTATGAGACCATAATCCTGCTAGCAAATCCTATATCTTCCAGAACTGGCTCTTTTGTTTGGGATTACTGAGAGCTTAGCCTATAACAAAGAGGAATAAGGCATCCCTCTCATCCTCGTAATTAAGTGTGGGGAGTAATTTAGAAACAAACCCAGAAAGATGTACAATTCGGAGTTCTGCTTCTATGCAGCATTGGGGAACAGAAGAGGCCAAACACTGATTATGTTAGCACAATGTTTAAACTATTAAACTACTGTACAACAGGAATCCAGCTTTTAAAAAGAAATGGCAACTATCAATAAAGTATTAAGTTGCCTTGCACTAGAAACATTTTTTACTTATCTAAAGGTATGCTGGAAAATTTGGGTGGAGCTTAAAGACTGAAGACTGTTGAAAATCTCCCTTTTTCTACATATATATGTTACATGCATGTCACTTTTATAACATCTCAATTTGAAATTAAAAAGCATAATTTAATACAGGAAACTTGATTTGTATTTTAAAGTATCCTTTAAATTATTTTGGAGTAAGAATAGGAATATCTCTGAACATGAATATAGCTGAACATGCTTGCTTAGGTGTTATATTTTAATACCACCAAGTTTTATATTTTCCTTTGGGATACCAAGTAGTTTGAAGTTGTTAGCATTTTACAGCCACCTTAGAACTGACCATAGCATTTGCCAGGAAAATAAAGAACAAGTTAACGTAGCTATTCCAAGGTCAGTCAAATGTACAACAGCAATATTTTGACTCTGCTGCTCAGGCTATGCTCATGTCATTCAATTCTCTTTCTTCTCAAAACAACGTACAAGTTGCAGAAATTAATAAATAGGCCACAAAAAATACAAGTCTCAGGAGTATACAGATACACAACATCTATTTGTAGAGGGCTAATAAGGACAGTGGTTGATTTATAAAAGTCTTCAACATTAATTGTCACAGATGGGAATTCTGAGGACCTCTGTGAAACCAAACAAGGCCCTAGTGAATTATAAAGCAGGTCCTTAGACTTTAAAAACATTTAGGCAAAGTGACAGTTCAGAACATCTGTTAGCCTTCTGTCTGAGTATAAACTGGATGTCATGGAGTGCACAGCTGTAGGCATTTTCTGCCTCTTTTTGCCAACATCTGTCACAGCATCACAGTAATATAGGTAATTATCAACACCTCATATAAACTGTTTGCTATTTTAATTTCTGAATAAGTAAAATTAGCATTATATCCTTTTGCAGAAAAACCCCAACAAAACACAACCAAAAACCAAAATCAAAAAACCTCACCCCACAACAGATATTTCCAGCCAAAACCAAAAACCCAAACCTTCAGAAGGGCAAGAATATATATTCCCTTTTAAAGCTGAATGACAGATCTGATCACTTTAGGAGAGCTGAAATTCAGAAAAAAACTATCTACTACAAATAAGGTCCTTAGGATAACATAAAAGACTTAGGTGAGAACAAGTTTAAATATTCTCCCTTTCTCTCTCTGTCTCTTAAAAAAAAAAAATCCCCGAGTCTCATCTGTCATAAGCAAAGAAGATCAGTAGCAAGAAAAGATAGGAAACCGTTAATCATCTATGGTTTTTTCCATGCACAAGCAGCTGTCAAATGATGTATGTTTTACCACAGTAACAAAGCCAAGGGCTCATCAGTACCAAGCAATTTTACTGTCAGTTGGTCATCCTTCTTCTCAATATCTGCAGTCAGAAAAAGAGATCACCTTGCAGTGATGCACAGGAGCTCGACCTCACCAGCTGATGATGAGGTGAGCAGAGTAATAACCTGCAAGGCTTTCGGAAATAAAAGCGTGTTCCAGGGGTTCCCCAACAACTGAACAGAAAGAGGTACAAGGGAAGAGGTACTCCAAACACACAGGCCTTCAAGTCAACTTTTTAGGACCACATTTGGTCCTTTTACACACCAAGAGAAACCACTGCCCTGTCCTGAAGATGATCCACCTGACTGTGGAGAGCACAGGGAAGATTGCCGAAAGCGACTAGGTATTTTAGTTTCCTCAGTTTTGGAGGGCCATGGGATACACCTTGTAAAAGCATGATTTGCAGAAGGCAGTAGCTCATCATTTGTGATAATCAGGCTCCTGAGAGATTTTGCTAGCTGAAAACCAAAATCATTAGCCATCTTTGGTAAGAGTGGTTCACTTGGTGGTTTTCTTAATGAGAGCAATTTTGTCAGTGCCCTAAACTGTCCTTTAGAGCACAGGATAAAGAATGGTAGAACAACAAAGCAATGCTGTCAAACAACAGAGTGAAGACCATGTCAGTCTGAACTTGCAAGTATGAGCCTGGTGACAGAAAATAATCATGTGGCAATAAGTTTTACAATATTTCATGGAAGCAATGATCATATCCAGGTAATACTTATTTTGCTTTCACCACAAAAAGAAGAGTACCTTTGCTAGAAGTTAATGTTCCAACATGGAAAACCTGAAAAAGTGCTGTTAGCTCTTTTTATAAAGGAGGCACATGGAACAAAGTGGTCACTAATATGCTATTTTTAGTGCCTGAACTACAGTCCAGAAGATAATACCCAATTACTTGATATAGTGCTCAATACACTGTCTGAACAACAATAGTGGACTGAGAAGCATGAGAAAGCACCAGAATATGGTTTTGAAGTCATTCAGATTTCATGTATTTTATTTTCTTATAAAAATAAAAGCTTTGAAAAGAAGTGCAGTGTTGTCCAGGTTGAAGGAGGGGGGGGCACAGAAGAGTTGAAAGGGAGATGAGAACAGATGGAGGCAGAGAAAGAAGAGCGAGAGACCTTGACTACAGGGAAAGATAGCTAGGGCACAGATAGCCAGAAATCTAGAGAAAAGAAAGAGAAAATGCATCTGGGGTGCACAGTCAGAGAAAGGCATCCACAGAGCTCTAAGCCTGTTGTGTCTGTACCTGTAAGAAAGATCACACTCAGAACAGTCTATACAGTTGGGGACAATACAGGGTTTTACTAATTCTACTGTCTCCTTTAGTTTCTACTCTGCTGGGCTGTAACTGTGGTGGCTGAGCTGCAGATGCATATTTTTTTCATAGCTTCTGCTAGCAATCCAGTGCTTTTACTGAGGACACAGAAGACAACTCTGCACTACTACAGTTTAACACCAATCCAGCAATTTTGGAAATAGTTGCACAGAAAACTTGCAGTCTTGCTTTCTTCCTTTCCCTTTCTCTATTTCTGCCTGTTCAGCATTTAATACATACCTTCTCTTTTCTCCTCACACAGTCAAAATTAGCTGAAATGGTGGACTGACGATGCATTCTGGGGTCTACCACTACAAACACAATTCAGTGACAAGGATCATTTCTACTGTGGTCCTAAGCCACTTGTGAGATGTTTGTAGGTTGGGGCTATTTCCTTCAAGAGCTCCATCTCTCCACTGAACAATCACCACTCTGGCTTTTCGTATATACTACAACCCTGTACCAAAGTGAATGCTAAGCAGATTTTACCAAATTACAAGCTGCAGAATAAATATTTGCCTCCTATTTTAGATTCTTGAACATTTAACACTTGCAAATAAAACTCACTTACATGTTACCATCAGCCTTCTACCTAAATGCATTGTTCAAATGCCAAAGAGTACACGAGCTATTGCAGATCACGTAATAGATGCCTACACATTCACTAGACTAGTAATATTTATTATTGAAACAAACTGGTTTGTAAAGAGCTCTGAGATACCTAGGCCATAAAAAGTGTGATATAAAACAAAAATGCTATTCAGTTCAATAGATGTCTGAGAAGAAAAGAACCCTAAAATTTGAACAGTTCCTCCTCCCCTTAATCAGCCCTAACAATGGTACCCCAGTCTCAGTGCTCCTGTCTTTTTAAAGAGGAATAGGAACGTGCTGCTAGCAGAGAGGCCTCATTGGTAGAACATTGTTAGGTGTTTTATAATTGATAGTTTTCAGCATCAGCACAAAGGTAAGGGCTTTAGCCTTGAATACTACCCACTAACAATATACCCACATACAGAAAACTAGTGCTAAATGTATTTATTAAAATAAATGCTTTAAAATAGTCTGCTTTTCATACAAAGTAATTATCTTACACTATGTGTAAAAGGTACTTTTGTAATCAATGGTATACAACCAGCTTCAGATACAACCACACACATACCCCATTACACACAGTGATGCTCATCAGATTGCATGGGACTGAATCATTTCATTATGTTCTGTGGCTTAATTCTTCAATTCTTGTAGCTTCAGCTGGAATTCATCCAGCCCAGCCCTGTTTTCTAAGATGAAATCAAAATACTTCAAGGCCACAACTACTGAATAGTACAATCAGCTCTAAACATAGAAAAAGGTATTTCATACTTTTTAGGAGCTCATAGTTCCTGTTCTAATAGCGCCAGGGATTTTTTCTTTCCCTTTTTCTTTTCTTTCTTTCTTTCTTTTTTTTTTTTTAGCACTTCTAGCCTATTAATTCCCAAAGGACAAGAGAAATATGTTGTGGGTATGAGTGAATTTTGTAGCAGTCAAAATAGACAGTAGCAGCCAGCTGGAGAATTTTAAATGCTCTAAATTTTCACAAGTCCTGCCTAAGAAGCTAATTGTTAACAAGCCAATTTTTTTTTTTCATACATTAGATAGACCAGCAGGGTCAAGAGAGAAAAGAGAAAATAAAGAGCAGGAAAAAAAAACTGTAGTAACAAGTCATAATTTTACCACAGAATCTGACCAAAATAACTGTAATGGTGAAATGTTTTAATTACTAAAAACAGTTAGTTTCCTTTGGTTATCTCTAGAATCCTACCACCTCTTTTAATGAATTAATTTGCAAGTATTTGGATGACCATCAGTTTATTCATAAAAACATTTGAGACTTGCAACCTATGCAAATTCTGTTGCTAATTAGTTAATGGCTACATTCACCCTGTCAGTGGCTGATGATCAGATTAGATGTGCTTACAACTTTTACACCTACAAACATGTTTTTATACAATACACCAGAATGTTTCTGTATTTATGTAGTGTGGACAGCACTGCTCTTGAGTGGCTTTTTCCCCCCAGGATCAGTGTTTCCATGGTGAGTCCTGTGGGGCTCTATCTTGTCTTTTCTTCTCCACAGTAGGCATTTAGGGATAATAAAATAGTTGGCAAAGAGGTTTGTTCTATGCTATTTTCAATAAGTGATGACAGTCAACATTACAGTCCAGACCCACAAAGACACTGGGAAATCAAAGAGCCTTAGGCTCCTAAGATTCATTTATATGAACCTACATCTCTCAAGTATCTGATTTATTCTTTTAAATGTTACACTTCGTGGGGACAGAGACACAGAACATAACCAAAGATCTCCAGATAAGATTGAAATGATACTGGCTTATCATCAAATTGACAGTGATACAACTTCCCTCTCTTTGATTTTATCCATCACTTGTATTGCAGATGCACAATGTCAGGCTGTTGTTGGCCCTCACTGCATAGTCACAGTGTCCAGGACACTCTTTACCATCCAGAGGAGAAAAGGGAACAGTGCTGTTAATTCTGTTTTTTAAGTAATTGAGATTCCTTTAAAAATGTGTTGTAGTACTACTCAGAATTCTGTAGAAGACTCATTTAGCCTCAGTGTTAAAAGGTTCTAGAAGCCTGTTCAGCCTAACATTTATAAATAGTTCTGCAGGAAAAAAATCACTGATGTGAACTTAAGCACATCGATAGCTGTTGGATTGGAGCCTTGGTGAGTCAATTCCTATTGTTAGTACTGCTCCTCTAGTGCCAAATGCCTGAAATCTGTCTTTTTGTGTTGGTTTTGCTTTTCTACATTTACTCTTGCTAATAATCCAATGTTCCAATTATGGAAAAAAAGTCCAAGTGAAAAGTCCTTTGCAATATATATCTTCTCCTCATCCTATTGCTATTAAGATGTTCACCTTCAGAGGATCTAGCATAATTTTCTTTTCTTTAGACCCTCTTCACCCCCCTTCATTATATTTCCATTACACCTCTGGAAAAATATATACTTCAGTGGATGATAGCTGAGCCTGTACTGTTTAATAGATGAAGAGGCTATTCTGCATTTCAGAATGACTAAACTAAGTCCTACTAAGAAAGTAAAAGTTTTACATTTCTTCATCAGGACATTTTTTGCAGACTAACTAACACACATTACTTTTCTTGAAGGAAAGTAAGAGAGAACATTTGTTTGATCCTAAACATTCCATATAATTAAAAAACCAAACTGCAAACACAATGACACATGCACACACATAAGAGATTGCAAAAAGTCAGGCACTTAAATGGTCAGATCACACAAGCCCTCATCTGAGCTAAATCATTCTCCTTTCCCACTATAAAATAGCATAGAAGTGGGAGTGCTTTAGTGCAGAGAGTGAGCAACAATGTAGCTCCAATATGTATAAACCAGCTTAGCAGTCTCAGGACTGTAACCAGACTTATCAAGTACCTTTCAAGAACTACAGAAAAGTCTAAGAAATTCATAGGTTTTAGTATGTGTGATTGTAGATTCACACAGCACACTTACAAGGTCTGATGACACTACAGCTGCATCTAGCCCTGTATCCTCCTCCAACATATGAGGTCAGTGGAAGTACAGAGAAGAGTGTCAGGACAGAGTGAACATAAAGTGTTGTTTCCCTGCCATATGTCCAGCAACCTGAAGTTCAAGAACTTTCTGAGTTTAAGACAGTTTTTAAAATGATTTTGATTTTTTTTCTTCCCTTTATTTGACCCTTCCCTGCCCAAATCATGTAAGTGTTAACAACGTTCCATGCCAGTGAGATTCACGGATGAATTACGGGCAACATGAAATACCACTTCTCTGGGTGTTATTTTTTTTTTGTTTTAATCCCTTGCCTAATAGTTTTCTTTGCTGCCATCATTTCTTGCTCTGGCTGTTGCCAATTCATCTTAGGAGGTTACTGTCACTACTTTTTCTTAGCTACTTCCCATCAGAATTTCCCATTCCAATGCAACCACACGTATCTGGTTTACCATGAAAATGTTTACAAGCAATTTTTCTTTGTTTGCTAGCAAGTGTGAAGCTGCCATAAATGTTGATGGAGAAGAAAAAGAAGGGGCAAGTAATAGGACAAGGATTGGTTGGTAACTTTTCACCCAGCTCAGCAGCATAGTCCTAGCATGAGGACCTGCATGTTCACATGCATCTTGTCAGGGCTACAGACAGATGTGGCACAAAGTCACTATGTCCTTGTGCCTGTATGTCTGCCATGCCAACAAGTGGAAATTTGCCTAGAAACACACTGGAATGGAAAAAAGTAGTCTGTGAGTGGTTCTCTGCACCTTACTGGTCTAAAAGAGCATGAAAAACCTGGCCACAGCCTGGAGGAACAGTATGACATGACTGTTCCTCCACAGATGGTCTTTAGTGCTTCCTTTTGAGTAAATGGAAAAATGGAAACAGCTCAACTGTCCTAATCTCTACTTTTGCTCCAAGACAGAGGCTCTGACTTACCTGTCTTTTTTTTTTCAATAGGAGGAGGATTTTATTTGCAGGATTAGCTTAACAGGATGCAATTACTTACTAGCCAAAATAGTACCAAAATTTACTTGTCATTGGAAAGAAATGGTTTGTCCTGTAATAAACAAGGATGTAAAAATATGTAATGGAATCCTCAACATCTGTCTGCAGTTACATTGCAGGTAGCCAAACCATTGAGCTACCACTTGCTTCCTGTTTTTTTCTATCAAAAGTTTAAAGAAAGGATCTGTGAAATTTATTTTAGCTGTTAGATAGAACAGTCTCCACTGGACTTGACAGAGAACCTAATGTTCCCATCAGTGGCCTGAATGGCCTTAACTCAGAATGCCACTGAAAGCTCTTTGCCTAGGGACACAGGATATTGCAGGAGCTGCTGTGCAAATTCTCAGATCCTTGTTTGAAATTACTCAAAGCTTGCTGAGCCTTTGGCTATATCATATTATCTATATTTGGTTCATCATCTAGTCAAACCTTTGGGAACAGAGGAGGAGAATGGCTTTTATTTCTGGGTAATACAGTGTCTGGCTTGGATTTCACTTATATTTGCAGCTGGTCATTCATTTCTTCTTTTGGGTTTTGAGGTGAGAAGTAGTTGCAGAATTTATACTTTGTCAGTAAATAAGTATTTTATAAAGCTACATTTGACCCCTCCCCAAAAAACTTCTATGTGGTTGGAATGGCAAACCCACTTACTGATAAAGGGACATTTTCCCAGGTCTTTCCTCAGAAAGTACTTTGTCTTTTTCCTCTTACTATTATGTTTCAGCTTGTGAATCAGTCTTCCTCCTGCCAACACCCAACACCTGCTGGAACATAAAGGATTCTGAAAGAAGATGAACTGTCAGTTGAAAACAATAGTAGGACACTTTTTTTTTTAATATTTTTTACCTTTTTTTTTGAATATGAAGTTAGCCTTGAGACATGTGGACAATGGAAGCCAAATTAAGCAAAGGAGTGAACTCAAATTTAGAGCAAAATATATTCCTGTAAGATTACTTTTATTCAGAATAAACTGTCTTTGCTTTGTCTGTATCCCTGCCTGATTCAGTTGGTTACTTTTTCTAATAAATCTTGCTTTTGTTAAGTTTATTGTTGTGCAGATCATGTCATGGAAATATTCCCCCTAAAGAAGAATTCTTTTCTCTCAAAGAAGACATCCTGAAGGATAAGGAGCGTGTGGAGCACACCTTCCTCTTGCTGGTCACATTGTACCAGGTGGTACAGACAACTGTGTTTCTACTTTGGTTTTACTCTGAACCAGTCAGGTAAAACCACTACTCATGCAGAACATGCTTACATAGCATTTACCATTCAGCTATAAAGTCTACAGAGCAGCAGGCTGTGTCATCTGCAGACCAGCATTGCAGTAACACATCCTATATTTCAGAGCTTCCTTGACTCTCCTGTGAAGACAGGCTGAGGGAGCTGGGATTGTTCAGCCTGGAGAAGAGAAGGCTTCAGAGGGACCTACTAGAGACTTTTCAGTCCCTAAAGGGAACTTCCAAGAAGGCTGCAGAGGGCCTGTTTGCAAAGGCCTGGAGGGAAAGGACAAGGGGCAATGGTTTTAAATTGGAGATGAGTCGATTTAAACTGGACATTAGAAAGAAGTTCCTCAGCACGAGGGTGGAACAGGTTGCCCAGGGAGGTGGTTGAGTTCCCATCCCTGGAGGCATTCCAGGTGAGGCTTGCCAGGGCTCTGGGCAAGCTGATCTAGTTGGGGATGTCCCTGGCCACTGCAGGGGGGTTGGACTAGATGAGCTCCAGAGGTCCCTTCCAGCCCAAACCATTCTATAATTCTATGATAAAATGCCTTGATACTTTACTGGCAAAATATAAGGAGTCTGCAAGACAAAGGAATGAAGTTATAAATGTGCTTTCTTGCTACATACCATTTACCAATTAATTTGATTGCTTTCATTAGTTACTATATCTCACTTAATGAAAGTTGTGCACATGTAGTAGATTTAGCGGATAGTTTATTGGTGTAAACTGCAGAAAGCTGCAGGAGTCAGTCTGCACAAGGACTGTAGGGTGATACAAGCAGCAGACTCAAAAATCATTTCTCCCTCCTCCAGTACCAGGCAGCAGAAATTAAACAGAATGAGAAGGGCTGACCAAGTCACCATGCTCCAGTAATAGCTGCTGGCCTGGGAAGAAGTTTGGAGTCCTACAGCCTTACAGAACTGGAGGGCAGCTTTACAGTTCCTGTCCTCTTTTCTCAATTACGTGTGAAGCCAGGCAACGCTCCATCCAGCCAAGGGATCAACTTTGGTGTCACATTATTTCTTCTAGGCTACCTTTTCCCAGAGTTCTATATTCAAATCAGTAAAAATGATACCATTAATGTCATTGGGTTTCTTTGAGAGATTCACATGTTGTTAAGATCTCATTTTTATGACCAACTCTGTCATTTGTTAGCTTATCAACACCAAAATGAAAAATTATTCATGCTTAATGTGTTAAATTTGAAACAGACTTCTATCTTTGTCATAAAGCTCCCAAGTAAATTAACTTTGTTTAATTAAAAAGGTTTCTTTTCTTTAGTTTAGAAGCATAAGTAGGAATTTAATGAGAATAAAATACAGCTGCACATTTATGTCCCATATTTATTTTTTATCTTTGATTAAAACACAATATATGTTTGAGCATAATTAGATATAATAGTTCTTCATAGTGTGGCTTCCCAATAGTTTTAAAGGTACATAGAACATATTCCACTTTTATTTATTTATACTATCTGTCTAGTATAAATAGTATATAGTATATAGAATAGTATATAGTAATATATACTATTATATATAAAAAGAATATATATAATAATATATAATATAACAGTAATACATAGTATATATAGTAATATATACTATTATATATAAAATAATATATATAACAATATATATGATATATAATAAAATAGTAATACATTGTATATATATTGTATATGGTAATAGTATACAGATATAGTATATCTGTAAAAGACATAGTATTTATTTATCTGCCACTTTTATTTATTTATACTATCCCTGTTAAAATAAATTATACTTTCATTTGAGATGGTGAGGGCTACTGACTGAGGTCCTTAGAAATTTTCACCTAGTGATAGACTAATCCTTGGGACAACTGCCTTCTGTATGCTCTAGTTTTTTTTCTTCTCATGGCAGTTTCCATGAGATGTGAGATTATTAATTTCTAACATTCCCCTAGAGTTTCAAGGGGTTTTCTTTCAAGTTGTCCTGTGCTCAGATAATTGAGAAACATGGAAATAAAAAGGAAGAATTTTCATATGATTTTTTTTTTTAGGATATACTGTATTTGGTATAGTATTCAGAGGACAGACCTAAGGTTGTCATTAACAAATACTGCTGAGGGAACATTTACATCAGTGTTCTCCACACTCACACTTAAACATGCTGCACTGCAGTACAACTGGGAGACCATTAAGGCATACTTAAGTAACAGCAGACCATTACTGTACCCAACTGAAGATGGTAGAAAGTGTTATTAACAAACATTTTTTCCCTAAATCATCTTGAATTACAGTTTACTCACCCAGTGCAGTCCAACAGCAATGCTACCCCCATCGCAGTCACATACCCTTCTCCACAGGAGAGACAGAGACATGGTACTGCCATCAAAACTCCAGACAAAACACAGCACGATAACATATTTCTCAGTCTATAAGTGCTACAGAATGCTGAGCTCAAAACACTATTAAAAAATTCCCTATATCAAGTTAAGAATATTTTGCAGTCACTTCACAGCAGCAGAGTACAGATTCCATAAGCATTAAGTCACAGTGTCCTTAAGCAGAAATAATATAGAATCATAGAATCATAGAATGGTTAGGTTTAGTTTTTGAATGTAACACCCCAAAATATTCCCAAGAACACCTCATTTCATGTAAATACGTGCACAGCCTACTAATTAAATAAATAAGCAATATGCATAAACTATGAATCATAAAAACTCTAGGTGAAATGGTGTTTAGGTGGAAAAGGTGTTCACAAATAGCTGTTACCTGTCCATATTACAGAACCCATAACGTGTTAGAACTGACATTTGCCATTAAAGTACAAACCACTTACTTTGTCCCACATAGGAAATGGACACCTCAATGGAATAACTGGGGAAGCTATTCACTAGTGGAGGGGCATCAAACTGGATTTCTTCCGGAAAACCACACTGCAGTGCACTGAGCCTTCTGTGACGAGCTCGGACAGAAGTGGGAGATGAGGGCTGCTCCCCAAGCACACTGCAAGGCTCTCCTTGGCAGTGAGCAAGCCTCAGAAGTGGGGGACTAGTTGTCACCCCATGCAAACAGAACTGAGAAGGCATCAGATTCACCCAGGGAAAGAGCTCACCATACACAGAGAGTCTGTCTTTAATTTCTAACTAGAGTTTTGTAAAAAAGGAGGAGAGTTTAAACATTTCTCTGCTAAGATAGTGTTTCTTGCTTCACTCTCACATCACCCTCAAGGCACTGATACAGAAGACAGAGGTCCCTAATCAAGTGCTTTCATTAGCTTGGTACATTTGTTGTGCTAATACAAACTAAGTGCTGCCAGGATCAGCTTGTGTGAAGCTATATCTGTGTCCTCATAGAACTACTGTGTCGTTCTGTATCTACTGCAAACCAAGGAGCTGGCCCACCAAGAGCAGAAAGCAATTTGCAATGAGTTTTGGAGGTCTCACCAGTACATATTCAACTATCTAGTGAATTGCTTCCATCTGTAATTCCTCTCTGTTTCACTTGCCAACACATACTCCTTTTGAGTTTGTTGGGAAATAAAATGCAATTCTTTTCCTTTCTTCATCACATCCATGCTGCTTTGAACTCACTCACAAATTGCTTGGTTTATGTGGCCAATTCCTAGAACCATAAGCACTGTACAGCCAAATGTGAGAATAAAGTCACAGAATCACAGAATGGTAGGGGTTGGAAAGGACCTCTGGAGATCATCTAATCCAACCTCACTGCAAAAGCAGGTTCACCTAGAGCAGGTTGCAACACAGTCCCACACAGAGAGACTATTCCAGTTAGTGCACATCTCTAAGCACAAGCCAGACATGCAGCAGAGGGAGAGGAGCACATACAGAAATGCTTTGGTAATTTCCTGCAGTGTTCAGATGCCTCAGCATTGAGTTACAGCCATATCTTTCAGAACACCTTTATTTGGCTATATTTGGTTAATTAGATTAAAACAACAAAGTGACCAGTTACTAAAGCACTTCATATTCACTATGACCTGAAGCCATGTATCAGGCTGGTGAATTACATGATTATCAGCTAAATCTTGGAAAAATTCAGAAGCCTTTGACCATGTATTGTGCCTCTTGTACAAGAGCCTCAAATGATTTTTAAAAGCCAGTAACTGTGTCTTAAAATTACAACAAACTTCTGTACCAAGATATGCCACCTGCTCACAATGACACAGTAAATCATACTAAAACTTTGGATCTCTCAGTCATCCCAAATTTCTAGCAGGTAATTTGTATCAAGACTTGACCTACACACATCCCATTGTGAGCACACAACATACCTGCTGCTACCTGAGTCAAGGAACAACGAGGGAAAGCACTGGCCCTGGTGGGAAATAAATTGGACCCTGCAGGCTGCAGGCACAAGAAGCCTGCCAGATCCAGAGCCTCGCTTCTCCCAGAGCCATTTCTTTCCAGCCAGGAAAGAAAAGGGACCAGCAGTGACAGGGGAATAACAGCCTCTCTGCTAGAATACATTCAACCAACACTGCCAACAAAGAGGGAAAGGTTCCTAGTTTTCTGTTTGTGATTACACTGTTTTGTCATTGCTGTCAGGATGTGCCTATGCAATATGTGCCTCTCTGATGTCTCGTGCCTGTATGTTTCATTTTTAGCTGAGTGGGATGTACAGTAATTAGCCACTCATTCTCCTTCTCCATTCTCTGCATTTTGTTTCCTTTCCTTCACTTACAGGATTTTGGCAAGCCTTCGGCCTTATTGGCAACTCTTTCCCTTCTCCCCCATCCAAACCTCCTCTGTCAATTTTCTTCTCACTGCTTGAGAGATGACAGTTTATATATTTGTACAAACAAGTGAATATGCTAATATGCTCCAAATATGGACTATGCAATCAAATTATCATGAGTTTGGTGGAATGTTTTTCTGGATTATTTCCTCCAAAAATATAACACACCAATTGCAAACAATTTACAGCCAACAAAAACATTGTTTGAATAAAACATATGTGGTGAAGTTGAGGGTTTTTAAATTCAAGATGGAAAATTTTGTTCCTGGGCTTTTTTTTTTTCCCCCTATCTTTTTTTTTCCTTCCCTCTCCTTTTCATCATGAATTGTTGCCTTTGGGTGGATTTTTGCTTTGAGAGTGCAAGTGCTCTCATTGACATTACTGGGACTTACATGAGAATAAAAAATGGAAAATGAACAGCTTTCAGGGGCTTCAGGTTGATGGAGCAATTTCATTTCTTCTCAGTTAATGCTCACTCCATGAGTTTTTAATCTCATATCTGAAGTTTTACAGCTGTAGGGACCCTTTTGAGTTATTTTTCACTTGCAGGAATCATTGGCAAATTAGAAAAAGAAAAAAAGGACAAAGAATCAGATCCACAAACAAATATTTTTAATTTTTTTTCATTGGCATGTTGTTTTTTGAAATATTTGTAGCATATGCTAAATGAAGAATTGTTTTACTGCTGCAAGAAAATTCATAACACAATACTTCAGAGAGGTTTGAAAATCCAGACCAATCAATGACTTTCCTCTTGTTTCTTAAAACTAATTAAACTGAGGTGTGGAAATGAAACAAGGATATTTACATTCCTTTTCTTAAAATTATTGGTTTGCAAATACATTTTAATATCACCTTCATGTGGCTGCAAGTCCAGCTGAACCAGTTCAGATGGTTCAGTTGATAACCAATATACATAATGTATATATATTTGAGTGTATATATATATTTATTTTGCTCAAACAAAATCTGGGACCACTAAGGTGCTAAAAATGCTGACTGGCAGTGGCTTGCCTGTGTCTTAAGAAGAAAGCAAATGAATATAAATTTGCAAAGTAACAAACCTATGTTTCCTTGCTTTACTAACATATTCTCAAATTCAGATATAAAGGGGAAATGAAAATTGAAGAACTTGTCTCAGAAACTGTTAGTAACAGTTTTAACCATTCTATCTCAGCTCATGAAAAAGGTGTCAGACATGGATTAATCAGTAGAAATCCTGCTATTCTTGAGACCCCCAGAGCAAGGACCCTGTCCTGTGCCCCTGTGACCTGAGATCCAGTGAGCAGAACCCAATTGCAGATGACTAGTGTCTGCCTAGAGAACAGCAACAGCCCAAGATAGGACAGAGCTGCAAATGTATAGACCAGCAATTATTCTCATTACAAATAAAATCCCACCACTCTAGCAAGAAGGTGTAAAGTAATAACACATACTTATAATAGCTAAAATTTAGTTTGACGCAGTTTAGGAAAACAGTAATTGATCTTAGTAACCTCTCTTTGTAGCAAGCCAGTAGAGAGACACTACAGCTTGTCACCTCAGCTGTAGTCTACAATGGAGGATAAGCACTCCTGCTAACTCAGTGGAATAGTACAGTTGCACAGCAGCTAGAGCTGTACACTACAAGACACATATGTACACAACAGCACTGTGCTGATAATTCCACTCTGGGACGTGTGTCAGGCTAACAAGGACTGCATGCATCATTTTCTGAAGCTTGACATCATTTAGTCCTTAAGATGCAGGAGAGGCTGTCTGGATACTCTAGTATTCTGAACTGCTGGTCCTTAGGGCCCCGTGAAGAAGCTCTTACATTTTGCACTAATCTCTTTTTTTTCCCCTAGTACTATACATTTTAAAGAGATGCCATATGGCACTTAAGCAGACAAATCATACTGTGTTTTGCCCTTTCTTTCTAATTCCACTGGTATTACATTTCTCAAGTTGCATTACCAGTTGATGAGCAATGTCCTTAACCTCTTGAGGGGTCTTGGACATCCACTAGACATAGACCAACACGACACTTGTGCTGACTTCCAATATATAGTGGATGTCAACAGTGTTACTGTCATTCACTTCAGCAGCTGATTTGCATCTAAGCATACTATCAGAGACTCTGCTGTAGCACCTAAGTGTAAACTGAAAATATAGCACAGCTGTGTGTTTCCTTCACAGGCTTCCAGTTCTCAGACAGACAGAAGTTAGCAGTCATGGTTTTAAATGGCTACAACCACATATGCAGAACTGAACTCTGGAACATAAAGTGCACTTTTTGTTGATGACATCCTATTTTCATCCATTTTTCTTTCAAACAGAGGTAAGTAACCACTGTTACTGTAAGCCTTTTTTTATTGTCTAAGGAACAGAGCCACACTGGTTTTATGAAAACTGAAGATTTTTTGCTTATGACTAATTTATATTTCATAAAAATGAGAGATCAGTGCCACTAAGTTGTAGAGCAGATAGTGTTAGGATACAGAATTTCACATATGATCACAGAGCCTTTAGGGTCTCTTGTCATATGAGATAGAGTACAAAATTAAAGAAAAAGGTAAAAGGTTGTATACACATTTTTTTTCTCCCCAATGTACAAAACAAGCCCATCAGATAGCTTGAGAATGGGAATGGTGTTACTGTCCTGTCCATTTAATACTTAGCATTGCAAAATGCCATATAAAAGCACGACACCCACTTGTGCCTGTGTATCTTTAGAGACAAGACAGAAGAATACATGCACAAGCATCACTTGCATAACAAAATAATGGTAAATGCTCATCTCTAGAAGTGACTGGATACAAAAGCAACTGCAAGTGTTTGTGCAGAACAAACATGAAGGTGAAGTTAAAATACCTTTGAAAATCTGACCCATATTATCAGCAGTAATAAGTAAATCCTCCCTCTAAAGATAAAAGAGAAAGTACCCTCATTATTTAGTCAGACCTTCACACCCTGAAGACTCAAACACAGAGAGGTTATCAAAATGCCCTTAGAAGAATAAAATCAAGCATTGACAGACCAAGAGGCAAAGTTTTAAAGTGGAGGCCCCCTGACAAGGTTCTAGAGGCTGCCTGGTCTGATTACCACATCTGAATGCTAGCAGAGATACAATACTGGTTAGTCATTAGTGGAAGCTGCTGTCCTAACAAGAACCTTATTGGAATTATGTCAATTAACACCAGCTGAGGACTTGTCTTCCAATTTTAAATACAGCAAAGCCTTAAAGACATTTATAAAGTTTAAAAGTGGGAGTCTGAATCGCAGATGGCCCAAGCTGGATGCTTGTGAGTGTGCCTGTAACCCAAGGACCACATGCTGCCTATCTGTCAGTTCAAAGCCATAAGGAGACAGACTAGCTCAAGTGTCTCAGTGATCTGGCAGCTTTAGCCCTGCTTGGATCACATGCCAGTAGGTCAGGGTAGAGATGAGGAACAAGGAGCAATGCTGGTTATGTGAAAGTGTTCTCCTGAAATTTAAGACCTGTTTCCTTTCCTTCCTTCAAATACATTTTCAGGGTCCCTCATTGCAGAAGTGACCAGAAGTCGCTCACTAGAGGACCCACACCCCATGTGTTTTCCCCGTGATGCTGTTAAAAGCTGTACTGGTAAGTGCAGGTTGGGGCCATAACTTTTGAAGTGCAGGCAAGGTTTCAGTGGCACTAGAGGCTGGATGGAGGTGAAGCCAGAAGGATCCATTTTTAAAGGAGTTATAACTGTGTTTCTTTATGAGTTACAGCAACTATGGTGTGATGACAAATGACCCTGGAGACCAGCATCTAAAAAACGTGCTTACTTTAAATACGTATTGTTAGTAATACACTGTTCACAAATACAAGGAAGGCAAACTAACATTTGAAGTCTTTCTTTGCTTTTTAAAGTAAAAACATCTTCATTTTCCCCAGTGAAAATACTAGCTTGCTTTGGGTTTATTAGGGAGTGTTATCTGTCCTGTCACACTAGCTTGTGACCTAAAATCTAGTAAACTGTTTGCACTTGATTACTTCATATTTGCAAATTAACATGGAGATTTTTAAAGGCAACCAAATTTTCCATGTTTCATATTTAGACATTTTAATTGATGTGGGTTTTTTTAACAAGAAGTTATATGCAACTTGAAATGAGAACACCTATTCACCTGTCTAAATATAGAATTAGGTGTCCTGCCTCTGAGAGTCATGGCCTTTATTGCATGCACTGAAATTTATCTAAAATAATTTATTCATGATACATACAGAGGCTCCAAAATGCTTTTTGCTGCTAGTAGAGCTGTCTTGCATTTCATCTGGCATCATCTGCTATTCATACAACATCTCTAAAATTTTTTATAACTCTCCATGTTCAGTTGCACTTGTTACAAAATAAAAAATACACATAACACAATCAAATTATCATTGAAATAATAATTTGAAGATAAACCAACAAATATCTCATGCTGGTCACTTTCAGTTGCTTAGTGCTGATTTTGTCCATACCAAATTAAAACTGAGGCAGAAGATTCCCAGACATAAACATTCAATACTATTTCTATATTTATGTGATCATCCCAGTTTTGAGAAGCTGCACTTCTTAAGTTTTTCCTTGCTTACCATGGGGTTCAGTTCAAGCTCTGTTAAACCTATAAAAATCAATATTGAGTATATGTATTATGTGACAGTTCCATCTAAAAGTATCTGGTATAGAATATGGGCCAGATACAATAGAGCAGCCAAGCACATGTAATTTACCCAACAAATCTAAAGCACTCCCACATTGATTTTTGCAGTTTTGTAGCCCCTAGTCACAGAGCAAAGAAAAAATGGCTTACTCATAGAGTGTACTAGTACTTGGGGCTACATCATGTTTATCTTAGAGCCTCTGATTTGGGTTGCCTTTTTGTTACCTTTGTTGATGGTGTTTTTTTTTAGGTCATTTAATGTGATTCTCCGCTCTAAAATGTCTACTTCTGTGGCAAGAAAATAAAAAGATTGTCTAAATTGTTCTGATCTGTTGATTGCTTTTCCCAAACTTACAGTGTACAGAGGGAATATTGCAACATTTTAACAGTTTCTAAATGTGATTATCTTGAGTATGGATAGAAAATTGTATATATATAAGGGGATAAGCATTCAACAGTGTATTAATGTACATCACACAATCACTGGTATAAAGGGATACCAAAACCACATTTGAGACTACAATTACAAATTAAAAGTATGTTTTTGAAATGACATGCATACATACATATTTGTGCAGCATAAAATATCTATCTCTCTATATATTTAAAATATTTTCAAATCCTAAAAGGATAATATTTATCTATAAATATATATATATCTCATTACATTTATTCAGAAATAATAAATGGGCAGATTTCTCAACATATATTAAAATAATATTCTATCCATCAATATCTGCTGTATCAACTAAAATAATTTTTAAAAAATATAAATTCAGTCATATATTCTATCAACATTTGGACCTAAGTGGCAGGCTATAATATATGTCCACATTAAAACTTGAACCCTCAACCTCATAAAAAAACCTACAGGATTTAAGCATGTTGCATGTCTAGAGCTTTTTCCCTATTTTATTTACTCATAAGTATCATTAATACCAAAGATCAACAACCTTTGGTGTCATGTATGTCACTCTCTCTCTTCAAGTCTTTAGTAGTTGCATGCTTATCTATTTCAGTCAAATGTATTTCTTATCGAAAAAAAAGAGTGAGTAACCTGACAATACAGTGTTATCGAAATTTTTCAGCTGAGACCCACATGTCATTCAGCATTCAGACGTGCTTGTGCTTGATTGATGGATGGGTTTGTGACAAATAAAACTAGGATCAAGAGCTTTGCACCTTTTCCCCCATCAGGAACCACAGTAAAGCATAACTCTATAACAATGGTGGGATTAGGGATGCATTAGCTCTCCATCGACCAAAACCATCCATTCCCATCAATACTTTGCACTTAATAACCTGAAGCTATGATAAGAAAACAAAAGAAGGAGAAAAGGACAGGAGAAAACAAATCAATAGAAGAAGGGAACGTCTGAAAGATGCACTGTCCAAATGAAGAAAAATTTTTGCTGAATTGCTAGGATAATGCCCCTTGACAAGAGAACAATGTACTGTCAAGGTTTATCAGCGAGGAGGCCAATTGGCGCAATGTTAAGCACAGGTTTGGCATTTGAGTGGTGGCACTTACTGTAGATGTAAAATACATAATGCCAACATGCAGATAATAACTACTCATATTTGTTTCCAATTTGGATACCCATAGGGAACACAACTACATTTCTAGGTGTAGTGAAACAAATACTACAAACACAAGGACTGATCCTGTCCCCCTAAAGTGCACGTCATCGGTACTGGGCTGATGTTTTTGACTAAAACTTTGTGTTAGTCACCTTAATTTCTATTTGTAATTGTATATTTTCCTTCTTTATTATTAATTAATATCCCATCTGCTCTTACAAACTAACCTGAAAGACCAGGAATGGCCTTAGGCTTTAAAAGTTCAATAGATTTCATGTATCTTCTTGCCTTGTTTGAAACTCTGAAACCTAGGAACTAGGACTATAGCTGGATGTAAAAGGAAACCATTCATTAACTTCTCCTTTTCTCCAGAATTAAAGTAAGAGAAGATATATTTCTTAAAACATTTGCAGCTTACTTAGGAAGATAATGAAGTATCAGTTAATAAACAACTTATTGAATACCTCTTAAAACACAAACTGCTCCCTTTTTTGTGTACGACTTGATACTTGAGCTTGCTGCTGTGGTGAGCAAAACTGGAAAATAAGTTTTGCTAATGCTATGATTCTAGTGCTGAAGGAGGGGAGAACTAATGATTTTCTTCCTTCAAGATCCAGAAAAAAGGTCAACTTCAGCACTCTAACCCTAAGGGCCCAATCGCCCTGCTTCGGCCCAAGGCCAGCCCTGGATGCTGAATTCCCTACCTTGTACCTGAGCCTTGTGTGAAGTGTGTTTGTCAAGGAAATCTTTGAACAGAGTTTTGTCCTTCTTCTCTCTAATATATCACATTTTTATTTTATATTGTCTGTTTATTCTAATGGTTCTATTAGACTGAAAGACAACAAAGAGCACACAGTCAGGCAAAAAAGGAATGGTGTTACTCAGTGTTGCTGACCTTTGCTGTTTTACTCCATCAGATAACTCGTTTTCAGGTAAGTCTACAATATACAGGGAAAAGTTCTAATATCCAAGATACTACAAAATGTTCTTTATGCTCTTATTTCATGAGGAGTAACAGAAAATATTAAAAAATATTTCCTCTATAAAATGTTTTTCCAAATCTACTGACAATGATAAGTTTCTACTGAATATAACCATATACATATGCTTTAATATCTCCATATTAGTCATCTAATAATCACAGTGTTACTAGGAAGGACTGAAAAGACAGTCCAAGAGTAAAAGCCCAGGACTACAAAAAGGGCAATAGGTGCAGTGCTGCTGGCTCTGCCACACTCCTCCCTTGTCACCTAAGAAAAGTCACAAAATCTCAAGATCCCTGTGTCCTTGTATGTAAATCATTGTGATTTACAACTTCAACTCAGCCTATTCACTGCTGTGAACACAGGATGTTCTACAAAGTAGAACCAATAATGAATTAAAGGAAATGCCACAAGAAACAAGTATGTTCCTAGAAGTCAATACACTCTTTACAAGTTCCTTGATGACTACATGAAGCTACTGAAAGGATATGGAATTAAATAAAAAGCACTACAGTGGCTCGTGCAGAAGCCAAAATGCATTCACATGAAGTGAGATAAGAACAGCAGCCAGAGGAATGTTTTCAAGACACACTAGAGGGTACTTTGAGTGAAGAAGAGTAAGAATAACTATGAAAGGAAATAGCTAACAGTGAATTTTTCAATTCAGTAGATACAACAGAAATAGAGTCAAATGTAGCATAACATGTACATAAGTGAAGGATGGAAATAAATTGATATAACATGCAGGAACTACAAAAACATGATAAACTAGGAACTGTTCAGACAGCAATTCCTTCCTTTTTTACTTCTGCTTTTATAATTTTAGAGTTATGTTGTATTGTCTTGTAAAAAAATGGAAATGGTGTTACTACCCTGTCCACAGATGTTTTCTACAGAGTAGGCATCACAAACTCTCAGTTATTTTGGTTTGATACTAGTGTCACTGGCAATGCATGCTATCAAAAAGCCCATAAGATACTTTGATGAACAGCTCAACATGCCTAAGCTCCCCTCATTCTGACATCACTACTGATGACAGAGGAACACATCTCTCATTTGCCTAAAATCTTCCTGACTTCATTAGAGAGTCTGTCTGTATGGAGCAAATGCAAGCCCTCAGTTCTGCCAAAACTGAAAAAAAATGTTACTGTGGGGGGCAGGTAAGTGATCCACTCCTTATCACACATTTTATGGCAGCAAAAATTACTCTGATCCTATTACATAAAATTTGACTCATTCTGATAACAACTCATTAGTAGAAAAATGAAGCGTTAAGGGAACCTCTTTTTTTTTCATTTAATTTCAATTCTGAACAGTCTAAATGTACCACTCTACTCCTATAAAATTTTAAAAAACCTGTTTGCAATTTTTCTACTGAAAGGATCCCAATATCTGGAGTCTCTTACTCACACACAGGCTTAAGGATAACTGCCAATAACTAAAACAAAAAGTTGTACTTGAGGAGTTCTCAAAACCAGTAACTTTCCATTCCAGAAATAAACAACACAAATTTGGCAAGCCAACAATATAGAATTCATACACAATGAAGTGAGCATCTCTTTTAAGAGCAAATCTCAAAGATATTTTAACTACACAGCAGCCCAAGCACTTCTGTAATTAATTACTTATTTCATACTAGAAATAATAAAGATCTGATCGAAATATCATCAGTTCCAATCAGCCAGTTATTTCCTGACTAATTTTGGGGAAAGAATGAATAAGCAAGATTGAATAATAAAGCCTCTAGTTGTGCAGTGAGCTGTATGGGATGCAAGGGGGAGGGAGAAAGCTGTGTGAGAAGGTATGCACAGGCAAAGAGCTAGGCATGGCACCATAGCATGGGGATCATACCCACACCAGGTGGAGGGGAGAAGCACATGTCAGATGCTGTGTTATCTTCTTCCTTTTCTTCCTATCACCTCTCAATTTTGAAATAACTGTGGGGCAGAGAATAATTTCTGCAGTGGTAGTTGAACCTTTTAATCTAAAGTTAGTTCTAGCACAGGGGTAGGACTTCCAAATAATTTAGTAACTGCTCTTCTTGGATGATTTTAAATCTAGATCTACAGACTAGTTTTTTTTCAAAGTATAATTGACTGGGCTAGGCCAAGCTTTCTGGTCCCAATTGGGTCCAACAATTTTTTTCTTCCTATTTAATTTTGTTTGGAATCATATTCTACAAGGACTAGGTGGAAAATATTTCTGAATTTGTGCTTTGACTCTTCTTAAAATGCTCCTATAATATTCCTCAAATTTAGCATAATTTCCCTCTAAACCTAAAGACACTTGACAAAGAATTGTTATAAAGGCTCTCTACTTCTAATGATCTTGGATCAAGTTGTTGAATTATCAGAAAACAAAATCCCAAAGATTTACTTGATTTCCCCCCATATAATATCAGTAACTCTTTTAAAAACACCAGTCTTGTATCAACACTACAAGGTGAGTGGCATTCTTATGAATTCAGTGATAGAGAACAGTGCTTTGTGATGCTTTAGTCTCAATAAATATAAAGTCAGGTATTGAATATAATGCTTAAAAGAAGAATTGAAGACATTAATATAAACATCTGACCTTGATCAGTGACCCACTAGACACCTTCTCTATTTAATTTATAAGACTGTAGCACCTCCATGACTTGAGCTCTTATGTAAGGTTCATAAGATGCAGAATACTGACCAAAAATTAATTTTTTCCAGCTACAGATCTCCTTGCATTTACCAATACAAGAAAACTGGGTGAAGGCACAATCAGCAACTCATGTCTTAATTGCATATATATGCACAGGTAACTCCTCTTTGTTCAAATATTTTCAAACATCCCAAGAAATAATTCTGGGGAAGGTGGAAAGTCAATATATTTATATTCAAGCATCATGGGTGCACTTTGCAAGGCTGATCATTAAAATGTATTCCTTGTGATCAAAAGATAGAATTCATAATAACATTTGGATGGCCACAAGAAGCTCCATCAGATTATGAAGTATTTGCCAGCTAGATCTTCAGGTCTTCATTTTGGAATCAATTCTTTTTCTTTGGTGGTACTAAATGCATATGCTCCAGAGGGTTTGCCCAACTTCTGAAGGACATGTGCCTATAATAGGCCTTTCTCATCTCTGTCTTGTTAACAAGTATATAAATAAGAGAAGGCTTCAGTAATTGGCTCAGAGTTACTAATGAATTAATTAACTTCAGTCTATTTTACCTAACCTTTAATAATAAGAATCTTTTTTTGGTCTAGCAATAGGTCTGACAGGCTGAAAAAACAGACATGCAGCAAAGCTCTTGAAAATTAATGAGAAACGAGGAAAGAATCAATGTACATTCTGCTTGCAGAGAACCGACACAAAAAAGACACAATAAACCATGAACAAACACAGTCAGTTTAAAAAATAGGTTAGAAAAAGTGGGCAAATTCAATTATAGAAGTAATTAGAAGATATAGGGCAAGGCTGCCTTTTGGGACTGTGCCAGAAAACATGAATTAATAAGAGTGAATAGAAAGCGCCCATGTAGTAATTAAGAGGCAATCACCTATGGCAATGAATACCTGAAAACAGGCTGCAAACTATTAATTCAGTGATCAAAAATATTTTTAGATGATTAATATGGCAAATTTGTTTTAAAAGACTAATTTCTGGAAAGATATCAAGACAATGGCACATTATTTGTTCTTCTGGCATTTATATAGCTAATTAAATTTTATAATTTGCAACAACATTATGCTTTATCTGAAAACAGTAAAAGCAGTATATCCTCCAGTAATTCTTTATTATAGTCTCTTCAAAATCACTAAGTTAAGACTAAGTCAACTTTTTTAAAGAAAATTCAAGTGCCCAGAGCTGATTGCTTCATTTATTTGAATGATATTTGTTATTGTTTATTGAAAGGAAACCATGCACGGATTTTACATAGTATTTTTCAACCTCTTTTAATTATTTCAGTACCTGTTTTAACTATAGTTCAGAGAATTATAAACAAAAATTGTTGATACATAAAATAAGCCATCAAAGATATTCATACGTGACCAAAAAAAGACTTTTCTTCATTAGATCATACTCCTCTCCTTTGGATACAAAACCCCCAGCAAGTTGCAGTAAAGGTGTGCAACATTAGACAGTAAAAACAATGATCTAAAAATCTTCTAACAAAATCTCTTGAAGCTATTTAATTCTCTCAGTGAATCAGACGAGGGTTAATTTATTGTCTCAAAGCTGCTTCCTAGATCACTACAAAAGCTAATATAAAACATGCACAATCTACAAAAAATTTGTTGTCAGTACAAAAAGAGAAAGAGAAAAAGAAAAAGAGAGAGAGAGAAAGAGAAAAAGAGAAAGAGACAAAGAAGGAAAAGATCCTATTCTGCAAAGCAGGTCTAAGTAGAAAGCTTAGGTGTGAGAAGCAAAACCAACCACAGAAGCTTTACAATAATAACTCCACTAGAGATGCGTTAAAACAACAGATTAATTTCTCTAAATTCAACATTTTTCACTGCTATTTCTGGGGAGTCTAAAAAAACCCCAGAAGCCTCCAAGTAATAACCAAGAAACAATGATTCATCACAGAATCATTTAGGTTGCAAAAGACCTTTAATATCATTGAGTGCAACTGTTAACCTAACCCTGCCAAGTCCACCACTAAACCATGTCCCACGATGTTAAGTTTCTGTACTAATACAGAACATGAAAGATTATTAGATTCTCTTTATATTGCTGCAGAAAGGAAGAGTTGGCCTGAGAGTTGTTGGTAACCAAGACATGCCTCGAAGCATTAAGATTTACATCTTTTTTTGTCTTGCAAAAAAAAAAAAAGTTTATTTCAGAACTAAGTTCCTAACTTGTGTCAGTATATTTGGAGCTTTAAAGAGGGAGTGTTCCCTCAACATGTACTAAAGGCTTCCTGTTTCTGTTAGAATAACATAGGAATATTGAATCTCTTTTCAAAAACACAGAGCTTAAAACTATAGGTTTTAACAGCTCACACTGCTTTTGTGAATTCTTCAAAAGGAAACACAGTTTGAGACATTGCTGCCACACCTTTAGTCTCCCATGGTAGCATCCATGGGTCTCTTAATGGGCTCTTTTCTGCCACAGTGCTCAGACAGAAAATAAAGGTTAATGTGCCATATCTGGAGTATGTCAGTAGTTTATAATGCTGTTGGTAAGAGCAATCCCTAAAAATGGAATATATGGTTAGTTGCAGAGATGCTCTTTTAAAAAAAAAAGACAAGTTATCTACAGTCTCTTACAGGATGGGGGTAACTGATGGTTCTATTCCAATGCTCATTCATAACACCTCTTACCTAGTTTTACAATGCTGCTCTCCTGAGACCAGATCTTTGACTCCTGGTCACAGTTATGTAACAACACCATAAGAAGAGCCTCTAGTGGGATTTGGGGCTTTCTATCCTCCACATCAGCCCATTAACAGGAATCATAACATGATAACAGCTGCTTTTCATATCTCCATCTACAGGAATGGTATAGACACTTAGGCCTGTCACAGTATCTGTGCCACCCAGTGTTTGATATCCAGTTTCATCTCCATGGTTGGCCAGTCTCTTTGTGCTACCTTTCTAATTAATGGAGACAGAGAGGGCCCTTTGGAGTCCAGCTTGGAAGAGGACCCTAATTTAGGTGGTCTTCAGTGCCCAAATGGAGAGACTTTCTCCCTCCATTGATTGCAGAGAAAGCCTAGAAGATCTAATGAGACTCAACTGGAGAAAGTGCCTTGTGAATAGTTCTACGTGCCCAGTTTCTTAAGCATTAGCATCCTGTTTGCACCTCTGATTTTCTGATGCTATGGCTCAGCAAGATATTTGTTTTAGGACTTCTATCTCATGCCTAATTTCATACTGGAAGTTCAGCATCCTGTGACTCGTGCTAGTGTATGTTTCTGTCATCATGCTGTAAAACAAGCTTTTAAACTGGTCAAGACCTAGAGAGATCTACCAACCTGCCCCAGCACTGGTCATATCCTTTCTAGCTTGCTTGGTCCCAGTCATATTCCTTGAACATATTCTGTTACAGTGGCCACCTTTTGTGGTTTTACCCTGTTCTGCCTAAGTTGAAGAGGCTGGTACTGCACAGAGTATTCAAGATGCAGTTGTACTCTGGACTTGTGTCAAAATGATAGCTTTTGGTTTTGTTCTGTATTCTTAAAACTTGGGTTTGACTGTTCTTGATGTGACAGTTTTGCAGAACTATCCATTTAACTTCAAGATCTCATTTCTGAGCAGCAATGGTTAGTTGCCAGCCCATCACTTGATGTGTAAAGATAGCATTTGCGTGCACTGAATTTCATGTCACTTTTTTGCCCATTATTGCCAGCACTGTGAGATCTTTCTCAAAACACCATAGCTGGTCTTTCTCTTAACTTTCCCTGAGTGACTTAGTCTGCCTCAGCAAGTTTTGTTCCCTCACTATTCAACTTTTTATTTTTCATATTACTTATGAATATGTTTAATAGCACAGGTCTCCATGAGGGCTTCAGTGATGATCTACCTCCCCTGTGCAAACCAACCATTTGTGCCTACACAATCAGTTCTTTATTGATGTGAAGTTTGTCCTTTTTGTTCCAGCAGATTTTTGTTTCCTTAAAGGCTTTTGGGGATGGGCCTTGTTAAACATCTTTTGAACACCAAAGCAGGTGATATCAGTTGGGCATCCTGTGTTCTCCTACTTGTTCTCCTACTTATAGATTCCTTCAGAGACTTCAAATACTTTTTAAAGTCAGGATTTCTCTTCTAAAACTTAAATTGACTCTTCACAATATGTCATCATTATTCAGCTTACATTAACTCTATTATTTGTTATAGCTTCTACTCATTTTCCCAGCACAGATGTTAGATTTATTGGATTGCAGTTTTCTGGATCTGCCTGAACCCCTTCTAAAAATCTGTTGTTGTGTTAGTCAGATTTCAGTCCTCTGCATCAGGATGATTTGAACTGAGAAGCTGTGTGCAAGACTATCACCTGATTGTCTCCTGACTTGAGCATTTCTGAGTGAATGTCTGTGTTCCTGAGCAGTTGTTAGAGTTTGCTTTGTCCGTTTGTTCTATAAAATATTTATGGACACTTCAATTTGAAACAAATCCTAAAATGCATTCCATAAATTAAGATTCTGAGGTGGGAATCTCTCCCGGCTCCCCATGGTAAGCACAGGTGCAAAAAAAATATCACAGCTTTTGTGCTATGGCTTTATCTTTTTTTGACTGCTCCTTTCATGCCTTGAGCATCTTACAGATTTTCTGGCAGTAAGCATACTGTGCTTGAAAAAATGCTATTCTTGCATTTTATTCTTTGTTTAAGTTGTTTCTGAACTTCTTTTGGAGATTGTTTGTTAAGTTACTTGTTTCCTAGATTGACTCAAGACTCTGGTTTACTATGCAGCCTTCAAAACAATACATCACAGGAGGTGCAACTTCATGGCAGGCTTAAACTTTCCCAGCTCTGGCTTTCCACCTAACAAAAGGCCACCTCCCCATCCCCAAACTATGTGTTCTGTCCAGTTGTCATGTGCTGGCACTAGTGCTCAGTTATATTTATGAGCTGACTAGGCTAAAACTAACCCTGTAAGAAACTTACTAATTTTCTCTAACACCACAGTCCCATGACACTTGTGCTGTCACAAATGGAAGAAGGAAGAAAGGAAGACAGAGATAAAGCTCATGGTGTAACTGATGCTTTTAACAGCAGTGAATATTTAGATTAACTTAATTTTGAAGCTCTATCTAGGGTTAGGGGAGGCAAACCTGGAGCACAGGTCAGAAATGAGTGGGTGAGGACTCCTAAGACTGCCACCAAATCCAGCTTCTCATCAAACTACATGCTGAGTATAATGCAGAATTCTGGCACTCAGAGGCTTAAGATAATCAATTACAATAATCAAATTTAATCCTTTTCTAAAGGAGTATTTAGGAAAACTTGCAGGGTGTATTTTCCCTGCCCAGAGAAGTTATGTCTTGATTTTCAGATTTAGGAGTTAATTTATTGGAAGAGTAGGAGGGAAGAAAAATCAGGGACTGAGGAACTTTCAATACCATTACTAAAAATCAGAGAGCTTGGGGGGTACTTAATTCCCATCCTGCACTTGTGTCATCAGCCAAACATTGTTCCCCATTGTGCACACAAGGAGAAGTGCAAAGCTGACCCAGCAGATCGAGATGAAAAGATTAGAAGCAGAAATTAAAGTCTCCTAGAGACATTGTTCAGCTATTATATGCTGATAAATTTTTCATGGATTTTCCCACGTTTTAAAAAAACCATATTAATCTGAATTTAGGAGCTTTAAAAAGATACCTCTAATTGTCAGTATTTCCCTCTGATTGCCAACTACATGCACTCTGGAGGACAGATCTTCTCTTAGCTTAGCTGAAGAGAAAAATATACACAAAAAGAATATAGAGATTCCAGTATTCAAACTATTTACTCAAGCTACTTCTACAGTTTCTGATCCATCCTTCATTTGGATATGAAGTGTGAGCTCAGGACATAAATGACTGGTACCATAAGAACATAAAATGGCTTTACTGGGTGAGATCAAACGTCCATCTAGCCAAACACTGTCTCAGTCAGAAGCTAGAAGCAAGTACCTAGAAAAGAACAGAATAAGTATGTAATAACACTTCTCTCAAGTACTCTTCCAGCTCCCACCAATCTGAGTTTTGAAGACTACCTGAGCTAGATTAAGGTCCATTTGTATTTCTAACCTCAATGGATTTCCATTTTGAAAACTTGTCCAAGCTTCCCTTGAACTCATATAAAATGCAAACTCTGACAGTGTCCTGTGGTTACTTGATCATTTTATGTCTAAAGATATTCTATTGCTTCTTTTCCAGCTGTCATTTCTCATGTGCCTTAATTTCTCTTCCTGGCAAAGACTGTACCTAAACCCTCTTTATGATGCTTTCCACTAGATACCTTTATCACCTCTCCCAACAAGCTCTATTCCAGGCATACAAAGAGTCTACTTTGCTTAGTTTCTTCTCAACTGTGCACCCCCTATTTATACACTGGCATTCTGTACTTATGTTCTAGCCCTTTCCTACTTATTCCTAACATTCATTGAACACCACTAACCAATAACAGCTTCTTTCATGGACCCAAGATCTCATTCCTTGGTGGTAAGACAGCTGAAAGCCCTTCATTTTATTGGAGAACTTTTGATTATTCCCATTTACATCATTTTAACTCTTATCTAAACTGAATTTCATGGGATATTTAAGGACTACTCAGAGAGTTTGGTAGGATCCTCCAGCCAGTCATGCTAAGCATCCTCATCTTTATTGTCCTGAAAAAACTAGTATCATCAGCAGAATGCTACCTCACTCATCATTAGCTGTGCACTTTCCTCATGAATCAGAGGAAGTTTCTACACCTCCAGGCATAACTTACTCTTTCAAATAGAGATCCCCAAATTTCTTTCTCCACAGTGCTGCCTCCTTCATTTCATCTTGATGACAACTCACTAGAGAGACAATAGCCAGTTTTGAATCTCTCTGTCTTTTAACAACACCCAAGTATTTTTGGCTCTGATGGATGTAATGCATGAGACAGTAAGGTTCTCAAGCCACCTCTCTTAGCAGGATGCCAGTCAGAACTCTCCAGTTTTCTTGGCATTGCACACACAGTGCAGTGCTTAGAAACTAATTCTCATCTCCTTTCAACATCTGAGGTCAGTGAAGAGCACAGCTTTAAAAGAAGGGTACATTTGAATCCACTCTTCTTGTCAGATGAGTAACAACAGTAAAGCAATGCATCTTTAACAAAACACCCTAATAAAGGTTTTAAAACATGGTGATAATGGGAATTAGCTTGGAAAGATGTCCAAAATGTGGATCCAACTTAATTTAATTACGGCTCAAACACACAGAAGTTAACACTTGTCCTAGCACAAATAGTTGACAAATGAAATATTCTTCCAAAGAAAGAAAAAGGAAATTTTGAAGTGCTTTGGAAAGTTCTGAATTGAATTTTTCTAAATTCTAGCACAGTGTTTCCGAAATTTGTAAAACTACTTCTTGAACATTTTTAGCCATTTTACAGAAATGGCTGCTTGAAAACAACATTTTAATAACAAGAAATTATTAGCATCTCTGAGATTATTTCTCTGTTATAAAAAAAAAGGTATGAAGGACAAACTGAAAACATAAAAAGTGCTGTTTTGCTGAAGTATCTGTGCCTGCCTTTGAGGTATCTGGCAGAGTAGCTCAAGAACAGATTGGGAATGAAATCTCTCTTTAGTCCTTATCAACATGTTTATATTTATTGATCTGGAGAACTTCATTGAAGCCAAAGGTTACTTTAGCTTTCCTCTAGTCAGTGCCAACATAACACAAACTGGCACCACTTTTTAACTATCTCCTCAATTCATAAACTGGCATGAGAAAATTTCTAATGAATAGGGGCTAGATGACAGCAAGGAATATTACACTGAGTAAGCTGAAGAACTAAACAGCTTGGAAAGAGGAAAATCCATAAGACTGAACTGAAAAGATAATTACAAGTTCAGAAAGAAACTGAAAGAAAGAAGTCAGCTACACAACTAGGACAGATACAGAGGGTAAATGAAAAATTCAAGAATTATTTTAGGAAAGGGTGAAATGGGAGAGAGGGAGAGGCCACCTTCAGAATTCATGTCCTCATAGTAAAGCCAACGAATCACAGAAAACAATGGTCTGCAAAGCACTTTGGGTGGTCCTGTCATTTACTGTTTCTCACTCAGCTTGTGACCATTGAATTAGGTGATGGCCCATGCAATATGTAAGATACCAGGTGACTTATAAAAAATTGCAAAGAATTCATATCCCCTTGTCATTTATATTATTTGTAGTAGCCATCTCCTCACAGCTGACTTGTTAAAAAAGTAAAATATCATATAGTGCAGGCATTGGGTACCTCTTGATTTTCAGCCTCATTTGTCAATGACATCACCTTTTGCTGACTAACAAGCCTACACCTTGGCTTTCCTATTGCTCTGAATGCTTATACAGTGTATGCTTCTTGCTGGCCACATCTCATTTTTATGTCTTGATTACTTGAATTCTATCTCTGTAGGCTCATGATAGTCCTTTAGGCTTGTCATTAATAATCTGATTTCTGTAAAATTCCTTTTTGAGTCTTTGGTTAAGGCTCATGTGTTAACAAAAGATGTTTCTCAGTACAGAGCCTGTCATCTCTTGAAATGACATAGTTTCTGCTTGTACCTTTGCTATCTGTTCTTTGAGAAGCTACTATCACCATGTCTTTACTAGTAATTTTTCCCTTCTCCTTTATATGAAACCAGTCATTTTATATGAAATGCCAATTGCTTAGATTTGTATCAAGTCCCATGAAATACATTGATCCAATCTCTTATTTCTTATTGCTTGTCACATTCCACTAACAGCCAATGCTCACTGTAAGACTCAGGACAGAAAGTTCTCAATGGTATAATGGAATTAGGTACTTTATTCCCATTGAATTTTATCAAAGTGATAATTGAATTGAAAGTCAATGGGAAATGGGAGCATAAAACTGTGTTATGTGTCTAAAAAACTCACAGGGTGAGGTTTTCAGTTGCTTTTCCCATCCTGAGGAACAAGCAGGAGTAGAAGGACTGAGGAGGACCTGTCATGCAAAGGTCTGGGAGCAGAAAAGCTGGTAGATCATGGCTCAGGAAAAGGGCTTGACCTCTCCTTCTCTCTCATATTACATAATATCTGTGGTTTTCTACTAGTACTTTTAGCTCAACTCATTTCCCAAATCAACAGAACCAGCAGTCAGATGCCAGGTACATTCAATCACAGAGTAAGGACAAAAGCAGTATGCACAAAGACTGCAGCTGACAAACTGGAGACAGCTCACTGAGTAACTCATTCTCTGAGGAGGTGAGTTTCTCTGCTTTCACTGAGTGCTCACTGCATGCCAGGGCTGAGATCTACACCTGGGTGCATACAAAAGATCACACAAGCCAATCTGCACCACAGCTACACACTTGTCACTCCTGACCTTCATGATGATGTTTTGTTTTCTCACCCTCCCTACCCCCAGAAAGAGATCTCACAAGCTCAGAAAACAGAATAATAGAAAATGAGAATCCAAGAACAGCTGTTTTTACACATATATTGGTAACATAGTACTTATAATGCTATTTCCATGGCTTCATTTATAGCACAAAGCTACTCCTGGCTGATCCCTACTAATGTGCTGCCTGATTTTCTAGAACAGCAAGGAAACCAACAACTGTGCCAAACTTCTTCAATAGGGTGATAGGTCAACCATGTGGGCTCAAGAGCTGGGCTGTTGTGAGAGTTAAGCATTCAGGTCTGGTCATCACCCCTCTGTCATCAGACAACTGCAATATGGATGGTAGTAAGGCCTGATCCTGCAGCTGGTGAGTTTGTCCAAAACTTATTTTGTGGATGTGGCAGTTATTAAGAAGTGAAGAACAATCTAAGAAAAGAATGAAATCCAGAAAGCAGTTATGAACAAGTCACCACTGAAAAAAGCTGTTACAATGCCTCGAGAGGGGAGATCTTAAATATATTCCAAACACACTACCGAAGGAGTAATCCACACCAAGATGTAATGCCACTCAGCCCTTCTATGCCTCAGTTTTCTCATGGAAACTTTGGAACTTTAATTATAGGTAAATATTTAATAGTCATAGCAGTGTTTGGAAAACATACTTGGAGGGAAAGGGGAAAACATATGTAAAACAGAAAAATTATTCTATGGTAGAAAAGTGTTGAAAGGTAGGAACAGATCTTTATCTCCTTGAAAATAAGTATAAAATTAAACAATCTGACACAGTGATTCACTGTCAAAGCTCACAGTCCAGCCATGTTTGTGTAAGTACTTAACCTGAAGGCCATAATACCATGACTGAAGAGTTATAAATTAAGGTGGGGTAGTCCCTGTTCAATGTAAAATTTTCTTGGTCACTGAAGACAAACAGAACTAAAAACAACAGAAAAAATCCAATTAAAGTGCATCTGAAGTGTGTATTGTTTAGTATCATTACTGGTTATCTGTTAAACTGCACGTGGTGAAAAATCCCAATTGCTCTTGAGTCTTTTTAAACCAGTTCTTTAGACCTAGACACTATTAGTTATAATTTTCTTTTCCCCTGTACTTGAATGCAAGTTACCATTTTGTTTGTTTCTCTGATAAACAAACTAGAAATTGGCAAGTATTAATATACAGATAATTGCATAATTCCTGTCTAAAGCATCACCAGTGGCTCCTTGGGTAATGTGTTTCTGGGTGATCAGATTAGATTTTGATTTACACTATGATATCACCTTCCTGGTATCATAAACAACACTATCACATCATTTTCCCTGTATGCTATCAAAAGATCTACAAGAGAAGCTACTAATTTGTTGCACTATGTAGACTTCCAGTGCAAATGACCTATTATGGAATTCAACAGCACTGCTGACATCTTTAAAGAAAGCTCTTTCTCTTTCCAGCCAAAGAAAGCTGCTGAGTGACAGCCATCAGTCAACCAGGAAAGATGAGTGATAAATACAAAAACAAGAGGTACCTGATTGAAGTGGGCAATGTGCTAATCTTGTCATCAGATTTACAGCCCCTGCTACTATATTTCTTGCCTTTAATACAACCAAAGAGTATTTGACTGCTGAGTGGAATATTGTGCTATCCTGTGCCTAAAGCCACCTTCAGCAATATAGTGCCCATAGCAGCACTGTGCAGAGACAGACAGAATGAAGAAAAAAAATGACACTCTAAATTCTGAGTGTGTATTTGTAATATTTCACAAATACATATGAAAATTAGACGGCATATTTACTTTTACAACTACAAAAGGCAACATTCCCAGATACACAGTTATCCAAGCATAAACCACAAACTGCTGACTCCTATGAAAACAAAAACTCTCACAAACAAAACACTATGGTTATGGTTGAATGCCTGATGTTCTTATTACTTTGGCAACTGCTTGCAGTGCTATCTAATTATACTGCAGTTTAGTTTTCAACAAGATTTGACTGAGTACTGTTTTCATATATTCAGCAAAGTTACAAGCTTTCCTGGAAATAATAGTCAACAAATTTTATTTGGCATAACTAGGTCTTCTTCCAAACTTCAGCCAAACTTACACCAGATTTTTGTTCCCTCTTAGGACAGCAGGAAACATCAGCTACAGATTCAGTATGACTCTTGAAAATGCTAGTTACATATGAAAATCTTTGACTTCTGCATGCTATTTTTGAATTACAAGTTTTTTGTTATTAATTCTTATCTTACAATAGCAGATATGTAACAAGTTTACATATATGTAATCATTCATTAAGTCTTAGTCATATCAAAAGAAGATGAATTTTACAATGAATATATTAGGGAGCTTAACTAATTACATTTTACTATACTAATGTAACATAAAGAATTAGAATTTGTATTGCAATTTATTTTGGAAAATGCTGGATAGATAAAAACAAAGGTCAAAAGTCATAGTGGATAATAGCTGATGGTTTTGATAAAGCTAATTATACAGTACTAAAGAATAAATGTAGAAAAGGAAATATGAGCATTAAAAGAAAGATAAACATCCCAATGCTGAATTTAAAATGAAAAAAAAAAAAAGAAAAAAAAACTTTAAATGTCTTTGTAGCTCACTGTTATAAACCGAAGACATAATGAAGGCTGAATTAAAAATGTCAGTTTCTGTGAATGTTGATAACTTGGTTCTTTGTTGTACAAGTCAAAATGTGTCTGTTTGATGGGTTAAAATGACAGTCTGCAAATGGGAGAAGCTAGAGCTAAAAAAAGAAGACCCCCCCCATTTCCCAAAAGACTTATAAAAAGTAGGCCCGTAATGCAGTACTTTAAGGAGAAGACCTGTAGGGGAGAAGAGCCAGTATCTTTAGGAAGTAACCAAGCAGCACTAAAAAGCAATGTCCGTGGCCAATCAAAACTATTTCTCTAGCTGCTGGGGCTCTTGCATCTCTGTCTTCACACTAGACTGGAAACCCTTTGTACTAATTGCCAGACTGTACCAGATTTTCTGGTTCAGTTCCATCCCATAATTGACTGACAATGATGGGCAAGGAAGGGGAAAAATTCAGGCTCACCACTGCAAGCAGAGGGTCAGAAATGGTTTCATAGGGAGCACATCACTGCTTGGCACTAAATGCAGGGTTAAGCAAGCATCATCTGTACTTTCTTCTAATTCCTACGTTAAAAGGGGGATGGGAAAAACATTCACACTGTAGCAGGGTAAAGAGAAGGTTTTGAAACCTGGCATACCTTCTGCAAAAGTCTTCCACAGAGATAAGAAAATGCCTGGGGTATTTTTGGAAGTTGGTCTATAATCACAAGATCAGTATATTACTTATATTTAAATAAATTAAGCAGTTGTGAAATTCTGTTACTCCATAACAAAAATCCAACATTTACAGTAAGCATACAAGAATCTGCCTACAAAGTTACTTTTCCAAGGAATTAAAATCATTCACAATCTTATGTACTGAAAAGAGCCAAATAGAAATACAGATATATAGAAAATAAGTTCTAATTAAAAAGATAGGAATATTTGAACATAAAATGCATACCTTAGAGTCAAACAGCAATACATTTTGAAATTCACAAATAAATATTTACTGGGCATCTAATCTGGTTCACTGCAGCCTATACATATCTACATTCTTATTATTGTAGGGCCTTTTGCTTATTGTTGAAATGACTTAAAAAATACAGGAAAAACTTAACGGATGAGGAAAAACCCACAAATTCTTTCAGAAATTGGACTAATGACAGAATCTTTCTGATCACAAATCTTATTTCCCCTCGATTGTTCTCCACCCACTTCATTTCAAGCATACAGCACCCCCAATAGCATTTCCACAAAACATTAAGACAGTTCTGAGACCAAAGTAAAAAAGAATGAGAGAAGGAAAAAAAGAAAGAAAGAAAGAGAAGAAAGCAACCCAGTGCTTGTGGCAAGGCAGTTCAAAACCATACGATTGTCTGAGCTCCCCGAGTCCTGGAAATATCATGCCCACAGGTCAAATACTTTCCCTTTTACTGGCACCCATACTTATTTGCAGAATACCTGCTCTCCAAACACCTCATTGTGCAGGTAACACACCCCTTACTTTCACTAGTTAGTTACAATTCAGATTCTACAAGAGGAGACACATTTCATTCAAGTCCATCCCCTCTGTAACCCCACCAACCTCTCACTCCAAGAACGATTATTTCCCCTGTTAAGCTGAAGTCTGCTCCCCTCGCTCGCCCTCTACAAAAGCTCCAAATGAGTGATAAGCTGCAAAGTTTCAGAACTAGGCCAATAAAGTTAGCATCCTAAAGCACAGGCAGCAGACTTCGGCAAAAAGCTTACCTTGCAAACCCTGAACAGAGCTGTCTTTTATGAGGCCTAGACAGCTGACAAGTCCTGGGACTGTCTCAAACACAGGACCCATACAGGTGGAATTCTAATAGGTGGCAAACACCTGAGAACTGGACAAGACGACTACGAGAAAAAAAGAAATGAAATGAGTAAAATGTCTTCGCAGAGCCACAGTCAGCTCTTGTGCATGGGGAGTTACGAATGCACTGGCTATAGACTTTTGTCCAAAGCTGTAGGTTTTTTTTTTTTTTTTTTTTTTAGTGAAGCTAGATTAGTTCATACAAAACTCAACAATACAGCACTGAAACCCATTGTTGATATTCAACATTTTTCACATAGCGGAACAGAATAGACAATACGGTATCTAGGAAACCATGGGCTGGATTACAAACTGATGATATCTCATCCTTCTGGAGGGCCTGTAATCCTTTTTATTACCTACCACAGAAGGGGGGAAGAAAACCCCAAACAAAACACCACAGCATAAACCATCCCGTATCGATAATGCTTGAACTCTTTTCATAAAGAAATGAATTTAATCTTTTTCCTGCCTCTATCCTAAGCTTACCCCCCCCCAATATGCATATATAATGAAATATGTGCCTTTCATACTACTTAACTAATTGTTAAATGCACAGCATTCATGCCATTCTGTGCCATGAGGCTCATCTTAAAGGCAACTTCCACATTATGTATTTAAAAACAGTACTGTACCTGGCCTCATACTACTTCTTACAACACTTTGCAACTTAAAGGTAATAATGCCTCTCTTATTCTGTGACAACACAAATTGTATTTTCCTTCACACATAAAGTTACAACGGCAGTTACTGCTGGGTGTAGAATAATGTTTGAAACAATTTAGTTGTTTGCTGATTTTTTACAAAAACTTCCCATTTCAAGCCTCCATTTAAACAGTCTGTGTACTTGCACCACAGCTCATCTCCAGGTCTCAACATGATCAGTTCAAACGTCCTTCAAGGCAAACTCTGCTTTGTCTTTTTTTGCAGCACTTGTACTTCACACAAAGAAAAAAACCCAGTATTTATAGGGGATCCAATTACCCCTGTACAGGTTATATTTCATGTTCCAATCTCACTCCATTTCTACCGACTCCAGTTCCCATATTTTCCTTAAAACCCCAAATAGTCTAGGTAGCCACAGAAGTGATTGTTCCTACCAGTTTCTTTTCATCACTTCTGCAATTGACCAATTGACAACTGATTGATGGTTATCTTTTCACTTCCACAATGAAAGAAATTACCATCACTATAGCTATGTACAGTAAATGCCTCCAGAGTAAATTACATGATTCTAAAATTCTCCTTAGCTCACTTAGTAAAACATCAACACAAAAAGTTTCTTTTTTGCCTCTCTTCCTGTACTGCAGATTTGGCCTTTCCTGTCAGCTTCAGAAAAGAACTTGACAGCTTCTTTAAAAAGAGGAGTATAAAAGAACTTGAATAAGGGATGGCACAGGGCCGGGCTAAGGCTTCCATTCTCTGCAAGTGGCTATTCTTTGCACTGAAAAAAAAATTAGGCATGTGAGCACAGATAAGCCACATAAGAATACCCCAAAGAATATTCCCAGTGACCTTGAGATTTTGCTGCAATTCCGTATCCATTCTCTGCTGGAACAGCTTCATGAATTCTGAACTTCAGAATGACTAACTTATTTCCAGAATGTACAATTTATTCCTTGTAGGGGAAAAAACACTCCCACAAAATTAGGAGGGAAAAGCATTTGTGGCTACAAAATAAATTTGTCCTTCTCTTGTTGCAAGAGTGGAAATGTCTTAATAAGAACTTGGCTTCATTCCCATGGCTGGTTTTAGTGATGTTGAGATCAAAAAGAGATGCAATTCTATCTAAAACCAAATCCCTCTTGCTTTTATCAGAAGTTTAGCTCCTGCATGGACAAACAGTGAAAACTTTGGCTTGCTGTACAATTAAGGGCAGTTTTCACAGCCTTAAATATACTGCTGGGAAAGAAAATTATTTATTGGGTTTTATTCCTTCTTGGAGACTATTTTGAAATAAAACCAAAATTAGACTCACCATTTCTTATTATTTAACTAACTTGTAAAGGAGAATTCTAACTCTGTTTTGGTGTAACTAAAAATTGTTGTAATGCTATAAAAGCCTATTTACAGTACCAGATACAACTGCTAGCAGATCCTCTTCAGTTCAGATTATGTCCTTTAAAACTTGCATTTCATTTTGCAGGCTGATAATCTCTATGAGCATTTGACACTTCAGCTCAGCAGTATCACTAGATTTTAGTTGTAAGCTTTCCTATGGTTTGGTTATAAAGAAACATTAGGACATATAGTCTTCATATCCTCTTTACTAATTTAGTCAGGAAAGGAGTTTTCTTCTAATTTATGTTATGCTACCTTGGATGGATCCTTCCTAAAGAGGTAGGTCTGTAATGGATGATACTTCCCCCTGTAGCAAACTTTGGTCATGCCAGTTCTAAACAGGGGGTTATGCACTACAGAAAATGCTTTCCAGACATTCCTTTTAGTTATTTTTCCACCTCTGACTCTACCAGCAAGATTACTTCTGGATATCTGTTACCTGTACTAGTATCCAAAAGAGATGGGCAAAAAAGAATCAGAAGAGATTGTATATGAAAATCTTACCCTCCAACAAAAGACTAAACCTCATCTAAAAGAAGACTAACCATGGTCTGCAATTACCTATTACTGAATAGACTTCTGAAAGTAAAGAACCCTTTATTATGAGGGGAAAGAAAGGTAGGAGAAAATACACAAGGTAATGCATCTCAGTTGTTTTGAGACAACTATTACAGAACTAGTAAGGGAATTATTGATGGAAAATTTCACTGTTGTTACTTTTTCAAAGACTTCTATGCCCCTGCACCAAGATCCAGTGAGAAATAGCTGGTATTAAAATCAGTAAATTACAGAGTTAGTGTACTGCTGTGCTAACTAGATGAAAGGAGGATGGCTACAAATAGTATATATAAATATGATTTGACAATGGGCAAGAGAGAACAAAAAGGAAATACAGTTAGGGTCGTCTTCAGTTGATTCAAAATTGCATTTAAAACAATTATCCACAGTTGTAACACAAATTTGTGCTTGGAAGAATAGTAATATAAATCATCTGCAACTGTCTCAAAATGCATATTGTCAGATTAATAATTCTTTCTAGGAAACATCTTTGTCCGCATCGAATTATATTTTTGAACATTTCCAACAGGA
Source organism: Bucco capensis (assembly GCA_013396975.1). Classification (NCBI taxonomy): domain Eukaryota; kingdom Metazoa; phylum Chordata; class Aves; order Piciformes; family Bucconidae; genus Bucco; species Bucco capensis. The sequence goes on from VWZO01012571.1 coordinate 953,532, forward strand.
ATATTTTCTAGGTCGATTGTCTTTTCAGAGGCTGAAAAAAGGCTCAGGAAATCATTTATAAGACAAGACTCAAATATTTACTTGTAATATTGAGTAAATTAACATATGAGATTAAATGTGAATAGCTTTGAAATAATATAGCATTCTTGCTTCCCAGCAAGAAAAACAGTTTAAGGATGCAAGAAAGGAAAGCTATAACTGATTTTCACACAAGAAAACTTTAAACTGGAGGTTTTTAAAACTGTTACATGCTATTATCTATATGTATTTAGAGTCAGCTTTTTCTTAACCTGAATTATAGGTTGAAAATTTGAACAAGAAAAAATAGAATAGAATGAAGTTTTAACTTTTGCAAGTCTGATTTCCAATTCTTTCTAACAGAAAGACTTATTTCAAGCCATTTTTGCATCCCTAGATGTCAAGATGACAGCTTTCTGTGATGCATGACATGGGTTACTCACTTGAAGGTGAGAGGAAATTTCAAGAGTAATCTTCAAATCCTATTATGTCATAACTACTTCCCCGGAGAGGTGAAGGAGACAGCAGGGACTACAGATATAAAACCACCTCTTGTTTCATTCTCTTGTCTCTAGGTGCAGGCTTTTAAGTATTTGTATAATATAGGATCTCTGACTTTTGGTTGCCAAGCATTCATAGTTAAGTACTCCAGAGAACAACAAGAGTTTTGAACAGAAGCCAGAAAACCATATAGCACCTTGGTTTTCTTTAAGGATGCTTCATTGAATTTCAAAATCGATATAAAACATATACATATCCTGTAAAACACCTGATCTGCTGCTATAAATTAGATATATAATGCTTGGGTGTTTATAAAAAAGTTTGAGGTTTATAAAAATAAACAAATAAAAAATATAGGTTGGGGTTCATTTAGAAAATTCAAGGGTCTGTTCATCTCCAAGACAGCAATTGCTTGTGAAAAGAAGTGCTCCAAGAATAGCAAATATTTGAACTGTGTCTTTTTGGAGGAGATAAGTAACTTGTCCAGTGAGGGCTCCTAGAACTACAACAACAAACTATCTCATGTCAAAAGGATAACTGAATTACAGAGCTTTCCATAAAGGATCTAAAACCAACAGCAGCTTTGATAAGGCAAGGTATTGCTCTCTACAAATGCTAAGGATTTTTTTTTTTTATAAGCAGTATTCTAAAAGAGTCTATCAATCTAATATAAACTCCTTTACTGAAACTCATCAATGTGATTTTTGAATGTTTTATGGGCATCAACTCAGCCAATATGATACAGGCTAAGGGAAAGATTTTTAATATAATCTCCTAGAAAGCCTATGAAGTTCAGACAGTAGTCATAGCTCTTATTTTAATATGAAGTAATTTTTAATCATACTAAAGTACTTGAAAATTAATACACCCTTAAACTCTCTTCTCTGTGTCATCATCTCCATCAAATTGAGTGAGTTTATTCTGCTCCTTCTCTGTGCTGTGTTTGAGAGCATGTGTGCATGTAGCAAGGACTTACTAGTGACAACGGTCACTAAAGAAGAGAGGGAATGTCTTCAGGACTGCTGCAGCTTGTTTGAAAGTTGAACAGGCTGTTGGGTTTGCTGCTTTCTGATAAAGGAGTGCTTTTGCTACTTAACATGATACTCCCGATGGCATCTGATGACTTAATACAGGTTCTTGAAGTCTGACATAGTCTTTGCTACACAGATTATGAAATCAAGACCACTTAGACAGTATCACAGTATGTCAGGGGTTGGAAGGGCCCTAGAAAGATCATCTAGTGCAACCCCCCTGCCAGAGCAGGATCACCTAGACCAGCTCACACAGCAATGTGTCCAGGCAGCTCTGCAATGGCTCCAAAGAAGGAGACTCCACAGCCTCCTGGGCAGCCTGGGCCAGTGCTCTGGCACCTGAACTGCAAAGAAGTTTCTCCTCATGTTAATACTAAACCTCCTGTGGTCCAGCTTGCTCCCATTCCCTCTTGTCCTACCATTGGATGCCATTGAGCAGAGCCTGGCTCTCTCCTCCTCACACTCACCCTTAACATATTTCTAAGCATTGCTGAGGTCTCCTCTCAGTCTCCTCTTGTCCAGGCTGAAGAGACCCAGCTCTCTCAGCCTGTCTTCATAGGGCAGATGTTCCACTCCTTTCATGATCTTGCTGGCCCTGTGCTGGACTTTCTCCAGCAGCTCCCTATCCAGCCAGAGGATAGGAGTTCAGGGTAATATTCAAAGGCCTTGATAGTTAAGATGTTGATACATGGGTCAGAGGAGGGGATAACAATATTTACAACTCATTTAAAATTTGTTCTGAACATTAGCTCAGATCTGCCATTACTTTCCTATAGACGAACAACAGTTTTGAGACCAACAACACCACACATTTCATTTTTGAATGCAATCTATTAGAAAAAAACACCATAAAAACCACAAGGATGCAAGTGCTGACAGTGCAGCTTACAAAGGAGACCATGAGGTATGAATCAGTGAGCAGCAACAACCTGAACACTGACCCTGACCTAAACTCTTTGCTGCTTTGCTTTTGGGAGCAACCTATTAAAAACTCCCAAACAACCAAAAGCAGGACATGTGCTCAGTCTCAGAATACACTTCTGAATGAGGAATAGGACTTCTCTGATGTACCAAAGGAGGAGGAACATAAATGTATAGAAGCAGAAACCCTGACCACTTTGCTTCTAACCTCTGAAACTCAAAAGAAAGCTCATGTGAGCTTTGAGTCTGAGGACATGCATTTTGCACATAGTTATGGAGCATAACTTTGGACCACAGGAGGTTTAGTATTAACATGAGGAGAAACTTGTTTGCAGTGAGGGTGCCGGAGCACTGGCCCAGGCTGCCCAGGAGGCTGTGGAGTCTCCTTGTCTGGAGCCATTGCAGAGCTGCCTGGACACATTGCTGTGTGAGCTGGTCTAGGGGATCCTGCTCTGGCAGGGGGGTTGCACTAGATGATCTTTCTAGGGCCCTTCCAACCCCTAACATTCTGTGAAGATACCAAACAAGACAGAACAATGTAGAGAACCAGAATAATTGAACTTTTTGCCTGTGGAAGTAATCCACGGATAAAATCAGGGGAGTTCTGAGTTGGAGGGAACATTCCACGAAGAGAAGCAGCATTATCATTGTGTACCACACAGGGAAGCACAGCAACATATGTGACCTGAATACCTGAATGTATCCAGCAGTTAGCTTCAAGACATAACTTTTCAGAAAGAATAAAACTGAGAAGGACAAGATCATATTAACTCTAAATTTCTCAAAAAGAAGAGTTTTAAGGCGATGGCCAATGCACAGAAGCATCAGCCAGTGGAAGCACAGCATCACTGTCTGTGAGCCCCGAGAAGTTAAAGAACAGAGAGAAGGTCCCATGTGTGGAAAAAACTAGGTGACTAACAAAACAGAGTCACTTCCAGCTTTGGTAGAAGAAATAAGAACCAGAAAGTATTCTGCTGAAACAAAACTACTTGAAAAATTCACACAAGCACACTGTTGAGAGGATGGGAAAGAAAATAAATTGCAAACAAATAATTCCACTATACTACACCATGTGATTCTATTTTTCCTTGAGCAACCAGACCCAGTATTTAAAAATCCACACTGCAGGGTTTAGGTGGGGATATTCTTTTGCTTTGCATAATTAAAAGTACTATGAAATTAAGTGAATAAAATAGTGATCTGATTCTACTGAGCAAATGTGAATTCCATTGCCCTCAGTTGAAAGTGCATACACAATTTAAAGCCTAAAATTAGACACTTTAATCTGTATTTAAGAGCCAAAATAAGCAGTGATATGAAGTCTGAGGAAAGCAAGCTCTAAACTTGGTCATTGTTATTTATAAACACATTCTACAGGCATGAGGAAGAGAAGTAATATGCTAACATTGCTGAATGCTGGAATAAAGACTTCACACTTCATCCAGCACCCACTAAATCAGAGGTTTAATCACACACAAATACATAGAAAAGAAGGTCCACTATGCACTCTTTTGCCCTTTGATTTAGAGTGAAAAAATAGCAAAAAGACAGCAGAGCAGGGGTATCCTCCCTGACTGTGATACTTTATCAAATGGATAAACCATTTCCCTGTAAATTGTCCTGCAGTTAATAAGAATGCACAGATCTATGCAGTGTAGGCTATGTGTGGGACAGTTCTATACATCTACACATTCTATAGAGCAAAATGCTAAAAAAGCACCTGTTATATATTTTGAAAATTATGTTTTATGCTTTAATACCACTTAAGGTATAAAAAAATGTGTGACAGAATGTTAACCCAGCCACCTGGCAGGTGGTAAAAATCATAGAAAGAAAAAGAGATGTGAGCTTTAATAATAATAAAGAATAGCAGTTTGTCATAAAACTGTTGTAACCCTTTTTCTCCTAACAGTGTATGCACTACTAACTGAATTATTGAATAATCTAATGTACAGTTTCCTTTGCACAGCTGAAGTAATTCACACAGCCTGGTTCACAAAACAAAACATTAAAAATGCTAGAACATAATTTTATATTTTCACATGCTTGGCACTGAACAGAAGCTTATTTGATTTTTGGGGGAGTCTTTTGCATTCTTGGAGTACACAAGAAGTGGCTATGATGTCTGATGGAAGTGTCTCAAACAATGTGTTTATTATAGCCATTTCTGTGTAGCTGCTACAGGGGAACCCCTTTGAGACTGGATAAAAGTTTGCTAAAAATAGTATTTAAATATTCTTTTAATCAAAACAAGATAGAGAGGAGATTAGTGCCACCAGTGTCAACATCACCACTTCCAAAATATATGCTCAAATAAAACATGAAAGCTTTAGGGGATTGGTTTTGCAAGCTTCAGTAGCTTACACTTCCTCTTTCTTCCAACTCTATGTATTATTAAAATGCCTCAGCTGATGATGTGTGTTAATGACAAGCTCCATCCTCAAAGGACTCTAAGTCATTAAAGGGGACTGTCAACCTGTAATTCTTAGAATTCAAAACAAAATATTTATTTAGATTATTAACAATGAATTTTATTTCAGTATAGAAGCCTAGATTCTTTTAATGTCACTTAAAATAACACAACGAAATAAGGATCTCTCAAGAAAAGACCCCACATAAATATCTAACAAAGCCAAATTTGCAACATCCCTAACAGCATGAGGGCTTTTTTCTCTATAAAATACCTATTTTTCATTACTATTTTACCTAGTGAAAACTGAATTTTTTCTTTCACTCTGAATCTTGATGTTCTTTTTCCCCTCCAGATTGAATAAGAATTAAAAATAATATTTTTCTTTTACTTACAACAAGTTTAACTTTCAGATTCTTGCAGAGAACGTAAGACATTTGTCACCAAAATTATGCCCATTGAATTTCTATCTTAAATACAGAAATTTCCATTCCTCCTCTGCTTTGACAAAATTTAATCTGTACAATACCTAAGGATAGGATTTCAAAAATCTTAATAAAAAAAGTATGGTTTCTGATCTAATATGGGAAAGCAAACTGACAAGAATGAGAGAGATGAATTCAACTCAGGGCTTGGTGAAGCTCCCAGGAGCTGATTCCCAGTGCTGGTACCAGGAGCATGTCTATCACCAGCAGAACATTTTCACAAAGGTGCCAATTCAGTTCAAAATATGCATTCTCCTATCTGATGGTTTTGTGGTATGGATTTGGCCATCAAAGCCTGTAGATAAAAAATGAAAGAAACACTGCAATACAGAGAGCATTTGGGCATGTAAGAATCCTTAAAATTCATAGTTTAGTGCTTGTAGTGTGTGTGTGTGGTAGTTGGGTGTTGTGTCTTTTGCAGCCATGAAATCCTACATATCACATTGTTTTCCTGGGGAATTCAACCCAGACCTTGGTGAGGTCCCCGTGGTGTGTCCCACTGTGTCCCCAACACTGCCTGCTGCCCATGGCCAGGCAGCAAGCAGGGAATATGCAGAGCTATGAGCTTAGAAGAAGTGGAAGAACTTATCACTCACACAAATCCCCACCAAAGAAAAGGAATGAATGAAAAATATGGATATAACTTAAGCCCATCTTCCCTGGGACAAAACTGCTATTTTCTTCTGGGTCATTTTGTAGTGAAAGGACAAGGGACAATGGTTTTAAATTGGAGAAGAGTAGATTTAAACTGGACATTAGAAAGAAGTTCCTCCCCACGAGGGTGGTGGAACACTGGCCCAGGTTGCCCAGGGAGGTGGTTGAGTTCCCATCCCTGGAGGCATTGCAGGTGAGGCTTGCCAGGGCTCTGGGCAAGCTGATCTAGTTGGGGATGTCCCTGGCCACTGCAGGGGGGTTGGACTAGATGAGCTCCAGAGGTCCCTTCCAACCCAAACCAGTCTAGGGTTCTATGATTTTATCCAATGGAGCACCTAATCAAGTCATCACCCCGCACTTAGTCACTACTCCACATCTGTCACTGTTACTTTCCCCAGGCATCCATATTGGATCTCCTAGGAGGGCCATGTCTGAGCAGGATCTGCCAGACTGCTGCAAAGCCATGCTCTGTGAGCAACAGCCACACTGACTCCTGTGATGCTCAGGACAAATGCAATGTTGAGACTGACTGCCAAACCAAATACACTGACTTACTGAAAAATATAACTACATGGAAAAAAAACCCTAGAATATTACAGAAATTTTAAAATACAAAACTCCTCTTTCTACAGTGTTCTGAAATTCCCTAAGAACACAGTTTGGGCACACATGCATAATTTTGTCATATGCTTCCCTTCAGGTGCTGTTACCTCAGAAGCATTTAAATGAAATAAAGCAGTGAAGTGATTTCCTGATGGCATTTGAAGTAGAAGAGGTTACACTCTTTATAAACAGTCATTAGAGATATCTTACACCAGAGAGAGATTGTATACATCTAAAAGAAAAGGTGTATATTAAACAAAATAAATAGTCTTTGAAGAAGTTTACAGTCTTTTCAGAAATCTTTATAGAATTCATACATATTTAGTGAATAAGCAGAGCATTTTAAGCTTTTTTATTCTTTCACGTGACTATTTGTCACAATGGGCTTCCAAAGCAATAGTACAAAACACAGAATTCCTGTACTAGATATGCTCTGAAATTCTGAAGAAGTTATATTTAATAATACAATACACAGGGAAAAGCACAGTATTTGATTACAGCTTCTAAAAAAATCAACTAGGTTAGCCACGTTCCTGCATGCCAAAAAGAGATCAATTCCAATGGCTTTTATTTGCACCAACACTAGCATGGGATACAATTCTTTCTGAAGGGTTTTGAAGTATGATCTTTTCACTGCTTGGTAGTCATGTCCATAAAATTCACTTGTGTCAAATTATGAAACTGATTTTAATAGGGTTTTCCCACCTAGGAATTATCCATGATTAAGGTAATTGTAAGGGGAAAACTAAGTTCATACTAAACTCCTTGACATATTATGCCAAGAAAGTCACTGACTACCCTGTTGTTTACTTATATTCTTTTCAAGATTGTTTTTCATATCACTAATATCAGTATAAAATACAGAAAACACTCAAAGCATGAAGTTGTCTTTCAAAGAGTACAATTAAAGTAAAACTGACATAGCTCTGGAGCTGCTGACACCAGGGCAGAATCATACTATAGAGTTTATGGAAGAAGGTAGAAAAGGAACTTTGCTGCAAAGCAGTGTAACAATGCCACTATATCAATGGCAACAAATCACTTAAACTCATAGCATATCTGATAATTTATGTTGAGAGCCATGTACTACAAAAGAATGATTTATTGTGCAATATCACTAAGTTCTAGTTCATCTTCTCAAATTTAAATAATTTTCTTCCCTTAGTGAATACATAAAGCTCAAAGTTACTTGTTTGTAGGATAAGATTTCATATTTCCAAAATGATAGCAGATCATTCATTACCAAAATGTCTGTGAAAATGCCTGTAAAATCTTCTAAGTGACTAAGCAGCAGAAGAAACTAAACCCCACATGATATCAGGCAAACACATCACGTGTGTATGTAAAAGGTCAGACTTAGTTTCCAAAGGCTGTCCTCCATAATTGTTCTTCAGCCCATATTTACTTCACACAAGATTGTATCTTAAATGTAAATAGTATGTACTGCTTGGGCTTGGGGCTGGGTTCATGCTTATTATTTGCACAGGACAAACAGCCTCATTCTTCCTGTGTGATGCTTCCAAGAAGACTGAGAAACCAGATGGAAAACCAGGCCAATAACCTTCACCAGACATTTTGATTTAATCATGATCAGAATTCTAGCATGTATTTAGGAAGCACATCCAACACTGTCAACTTTTCAGCTCTTAGGTAGGCTTAAGTTAGCAATTTGTCCTGAAAAAGTAAAGTTTTGCCCTCATGGGGGCAGAGAGAAACTAGAAAGTAAAATCTGCTGGTTGGTTCAGAATTTAAAAGGCAAATTAAAGAAATGTTGTGAAATATTTTTTGCTGCTATTAAGTGAAATGATAATTTCAAGAAGCCGAAAGAACTTTTTTTTTCAGTTTTTCACATTGTGCTGGCAGTACCACCAACTTTTAAAAACAAAAGACATATACACATGATGATTATTAAAGCAGATATTTCCCTCCACAGTGTAAAAGCAAGATTAGAAACGAATTGTATTTATATAAATTTTCCTGCAGTAAGTTAATCACATGCAAAAAATGCTTTTTATCTAAATATAGTTTTTCTTTTTGAAGAAATCCAATAATGATCATAAAAATGTTTGGAAAAATATTTTCATATCTTAAATAGAATTTAGTTTTATAGTCAGCCTTACCTTTCTTATTGAAAGCATGTGCCAGTAGAAGCTCAATCAAAAAATTTCTTTTTCAGTACTTCTCAGTACTTCAAATGCTTGCAATTTTTAATGACAAAATTTGTAGAATATCTTTCATCAATTACTTCACATTAGGTGTACAATAAATACAATTCATAAAAATGACTACTTGGCTAAATAGTGTGTTGGAGTTTTAAAATGTATTATCAGTTATCCATGACCTAAATGATGTCATGCTGGTGTGCAGAGTTTGAAAAACTGCACAGATGCATGACAGACTTGAGAAAACATATCATCAATTACTTGTTTATATCTTACTTTACAAACTTATTTAGTCACCAAGATAATGGAAAAAAAGGACTTTGCTTTTCTATTTATAATTATGCTATTATCAAGTGTCAAAAGCTATAGTTGAATAATAAGATTTTTGTTCATTTAGGAGAAACATAAAAAAGCATGATTGGATAATTTAACATTTAAGAACCCTCTCCATCTTTTGCTTTCATTTATGAGTCTGTTTTATTTTACTGGGAAACATATTTAAAAATAAGGCCTGTCCTATAGTGATGGTATTGACTGCAGAGTTCAAGAGGTAACATATGGCCCTGAATTATATTTATGCACCATATCCAAAAGCTCCTTGATTTCCAGGCTGATGTCTTGCCCAACTCCGGATATTGCAAGTTAAAACTGTGATGCAAATCTTCACAGAGAATTGCCAGTGCAAAGAATTGTTTCAGCCACTTGGACAAGACCTCTCATATTTACTCTACTTTCAGGAATCAGTATTCCTCAATCTGAGCCATTAAAATCTATTCTGGAGAAATGCAAGAACCCAAATGTTTCCTTCATGTCAAAAGGTAACAAGAGAGCTTCTATCCCCAGCAATTAAAAAAATGGCAGTGCATGTCCCAATATGAGTTTTAATTACGGTATGGGGGCAATTGACCTTTTTCCAGGCAGTGGAGGGGCAACGGTATGAAGGACCATTTGCCATGAAACCAGCCTCCAAAGATTTCATCAGACAAAATGAGAATGAGCCATTCCAGCTGAAATGAGCTGATTAGTTTTTCCCCCCAGCTGCTGTTCAATTAATGAACCACTTTTAAAAATTTTGAAATGAAGTTCATGAATCATCTATTTTTATTTTCTTAAATTGAAAACTGATAAATGTATTCAGCCTCTTGGCGACACAAACAAAAATAGTTTGAATTTCAGATCTTGAAGAAGTGTTGACAATTTGGAAAAGAAGCCCAAAAACCAATTTTAAATGCAGCGTGGATATTTAGCAGAAAATAATGCTAAAGAACTGTTAAAATACAGATGATTGAAGTAGCAGCCAAAAAGAGGGATGCAAATGACTCTTAAATGGAAGGTTATAGAGCATGAGAGGTGTTTAATCCAAATAACAAACTGTTGTTGTCAATGAAAGATCTGATACAAACCGATTTAGATAATACAGAAAAATGAACACACAATTTGACAGCTACCCTGGATTTACAGAATCATGGGATTAAATGCTTTCCACTTATTCAAAGAGGATTAGTCAGGATACATTTATTTATTTAAAGCAGATCTTTTACAGAACTAAAGAGTTTACAAATGATATGGAGTGATGGAAAATAGAAAATCCATATCAGCTTTAGCTTCTATCATTCAGCCACAGATGTGAAACTGCTTACTATGAAATAGGCAATATAGTGCATTAGCAAAATAATAATAATATTAATAAATTTGGTGAGCCTTAAACTACTTAGTCAAGGAAAGAGAACATTAAAATACTTGCATGAGCCATTTGCAGAGCAAGCTAAGAAAATGTGAACATCCTAATGAAACATTCACAACTAGATCTGATCCTTGAAGAACAGGTGCAAGCCAGGCAGAGCACTGGTGGAACTGCTATAGCTACAGCCACTATCAGGAGGAAGATATTAAGCAGATGAGTCTAGAAACAGGATTCCTGAATGCAAGTTCAAGAACAGCTGAAGGCTTACTACAGGGCACCCATTAAGTCACTTCATTTTCCAGCTCCTATCTCTCTGTAAAGTAGAGAGATGCAAGGTGTTGAGAGTGCAGAGCACTGGAGTTTTAACTAAGTGTCTAATAAGTGATATAGTCTTAGAGTAAAAGCTTCTCCTAAGTAAAATAATAACAGCAACATTGTTTGAAAGTTTCAGCTTGTGCCAGGAACATGCCAAAGCCCAATTTTCATCTCTGCTCAAGAATATTTATCAGGTCTGCAGTGGCTCTGGGATTCCTTTTCATCACTGAGGTGCTGAAAGAGGTGTACTGAAGCAAAACCCAGAATCTTATGTTTAGGTTTTTGGCCAGAAAATCTGAGCATTAGAGGCAAAACAAGAGAGTAATGTCCCAAAATATGAAAACAAATGGAAAACAAGCAATAAAGTGTAACTGGGTCACTGAAATATTTGCAGATTCACTGTTGAAATTGGCATAGTAATTGCCAGTTTCTGAATTCAATATATTTAAGATCACTTCATTGTTGTCCCTGCATTGTTGTGCCTTAGCACTCCCACTTCCATAATGAAATCACCTTGCATATCAGTTCCAGGTGCAAAAAAGGTTGGACAATTGCAGCTCATAGCCATATTTAGCTAACCAAGTAACCTTTCTTCCCTTTAGAACATCTGTGATCAATATGTCTGTTTCGCTACCAAACTCCAACTCTGCAAGAAATGTCTAAAGAATGAAGAAGAGACAAAAGAAAGTAGCTACCACACCTATTGTCTACTCTTTATACTTGACTTGTACCTAGAATGTCACCCTGAAGACAGCAATATGAGCCTTTTGAACTAAAATGAAACCTGATCAATCTGAGAGCCTTCACTAAATGAACTATATGCAGTATTAGCTGTAGTGATATACCTGACTTAATTTGCATCGCAGGAAATGATCCAGATAGTAACAGTGATCCCTGTGCCTGTTCATTTCATTTCCCCAAACTGCTGGGCCTATCATTAACCAAGGCAAAGATAAGATAACAGATGGCTGTGAATTAATCCTATCTTCAAATATCAAATCCAAAAAAGGTGTCTCAATTAAGACAAATTAAATTCAGCATTCTAGCAATAAGTTAGTATAGATTTTTGTGTCCAGCTCAGGGTACAGTAATGAGTTCATAAATGAACTTACTAATGCTTTCTTACTAATGAGGATTTTGATAAGGCAAAAGCTGTAAAACTCCCCAAATGCATTACTTCAACATTTTCCTCAAATTTGAAAAAGAACATGTGGTTGAACCAGTAGTTTACTTTAAATTTTGGCTCTAATTTTGTCGTTTAAACGAAATAGACTTGACAATGCAGACATTGTTTTAGGGAAATGATCACCTCATTAAAACCACTCTGAATTTTCCATCATTCTAGCATACCTGTGAATTCAAACCAATCCTAAGGACTCCTATAATAAATCCTAAAGAATTTTTATGTAAGTATCTACAGGACTTAGAATATATTTATGTATTTATGTTTATATAAGAAATATGTATATATATATATATAATATATATATACACACTACATTTGTATAATATATACCAGATGAAGAGACAGAAGCAGGAGCATCAACAGCAACAGCAGGAAACAAAGACTGCAACAGTGAGGAAGTCATCTGCTTTGACATGCCTATGCCTTATTGTTTCATAGCTCAACTCTTTCTGAAACTGCAAACTCAAGTCCTTTGAGTTGTGTGTGGTAGACAAAGCTTCATCACAGAGCTAAGTGCCTACAGGTCACCAGTGAAACATCAGATGCTGAAAAGCAGCAGTGAAGTACTTCAGGTAGATATGTACACTCACAAAGCTCCTCTTGTGAGGATGCATCCTATGCCAGCAAACAAATGCTGCTTCTGTACTTCTTTCTAAAGCTCAGTATACTCACAGAGTGCCAAATATTCTAAATAACACACATCCAAGATGCATGAATCCTACTTACACTCTTCTTGACTGCTTAAAAGTGTTATAAGGAATTGTCAGCACTTAGGGTGAAGTGGTCAGGTGCTTCATTTGGTGAACAGCTCTCCTGATTCTCCTCCAAATATTCATAAGTGTGACCAACACTGCAGACATCCTGGCTGCTACACAGACTACTGTAACTAAGAATCCACTCTCTGATTCCAGAGCAAGCTCAGAATATAGCAAGCCACCATCACCAGTAGAATATAAGCATATCAAATTCTGCCAACATATTACAAACTTCACAGTCTGAAAATTGTTACTTATGACACAAGGATGTAACGTAGAAACCTCTTTCAATTTCCTGGATAAGCTCCTGCTGCCATCGCAGGCCTCATTCTCCCAAACTACTCTGAGGACTCTGATTCTTTTGGATATGAGACATTTCTGCCAATTTGAGTGAGGCACAAAGGGACCTCTGGAGTCTTTGTCCTTAATACATGGAAGTCATGAAGTCAATATAACTAGAACACTGTGTAAAATTCCAGTATGAAGGCTATGAGCGACAAACATGCTTTTCTGTCCCAAACTTACAGGTTTTCCCCAGGAATTTTTATCCTTCTAACTTCCAACAGAGTTACTCTTCACTGAAACCATTCTAATCTGCTGCTTTGTTCTCCTTGACCACTTCTTGTTTCTCCATCTCAGTTTAATTGACTACTCATGGCTTATCCTGCATTCCCTCTCTTGTTCAAGGCATTCACTCTGATTTTACACTTCACCACTTCTGTCTGCTCTTTACCCAGATGATTCAAGTCTTGACAATTTTATTACTGAATTCCTTTAGCTGCAACTCACAGAATTCTATAATCAGTTATGAGAAAACATTGATTTCAGTTGAGCTCAATATCAGTGTTCTTATCAGTACCTATCTTGTTTAACACAAGATCAATTTTCCACCTCAAGGGAAAACCAGATCTAAATGTTCACCCAACCATGCAAATATTATATATATCTCATTAGAACTGTCAGGAAGCCTCATCACATTATGGCAATGGATGTTATGGACTTAAACTATAAAAGCAGACACAATAAAATAATTAATATTCCTGCAAGGTGCACACTGGACTTTTTTCACTCACAGAAAGTAGTATTAATTTGCCTAATCAGCTGATTTCTCTCTTCCCACACCAAAAAAACCCAACCAAACCCCTTTACATATTCACTAGTGAAAGTAAAGAAAACCCTCCAAACTTCTTCCAAACGAAGACATCTTCAAATCTTTAACACAATAGAGCAGCTGCTACCGAGTTTCCTTGATGGGTATATTCTGTCATTAGGGAAATTAGAGGCCTTGCTAAATACCTTTTTTGTTTGGTTGTTTGTCAGCTCAAATACTGATTAGGTTCTCTGACGACCACATTGTTTGTTTGCAGAAATGCAGAGGGAAAAGCCTTCAGTTGCAACTTGTATTCTGTAGTAGCTATGGATACACTCAGATATATTTTGTTAAACTCATTTACAGCAGGAGATTTTACTATTATTTTAAAAAAGCAATGTAAAAAAGCCCAACTTAGATGATTTTTTCCAGCACTGATATGCAAAAATGATAGAAAATCTATTTAAAATACTAAATGTAAAGCAAATAATAGGTGTGCAATTTTTAGTCTGGAAAGAATAACTTTGCAATTAAAGTATATTTTGAGTAGAACAGTATGGAGTCCTGAAACTAAACACAGCATTGAAAATGATGAGTCAGAGTACGAGCTATTTGACAAAGGAAACTTCAACAAAGAGGAGTTTGTGACAGAAGGTTAAGGGCCCTTTTTTATCTTACCATAGTCTTGGATATAAATCAGAGCTGACCAGAACAATAGTATTTACATGGCAAGCTGTGAAAGCCTAAAGAGAGATTTCTCTACCTTCATCTGGAAAAACCCACATCCAAACACACCATCTGCCATGGCCTGCCCAAAGCCAGGGTATTGTTGAATACTGTGGACATCCACAGGCACAACCAGAAGGCAACTGTCTTGTAGCTCACTATACTGATACACAGTCAGTGTAGAGTGGGATGTATGTGCAGACATATTCTGCATGCTTGCACACAGTCACATCCTAAACTACTAGTTTTAAGCTTCAATTCCAATAAGTTGGCTTCAGATTATGACTTATAAAAATTTTATTTAAAAATCCTAGTTATAGTTCATAGGTTTAATAGGAAATTCGTTGAATTATCTGGGTTACTCTGATTTTATTTATAATTTAACTAAGAGTAGATTCTACACAACATTATAAATACTAAATATGCTCTGAATGAAGGTTTGAAATTCCTAATGGCAGAACTCTGGCAGTGTCTCCAGTTTGTGGAAACTTTTGACAAAACTTTAAAATTTGCCTCTGGAAATACAAGGAGAGAATATCTATTTAATGTCAAAAAAAGCTCTTATTTACTTAATTTTTGTGTTATTCTGTGTCAGTCAGTAATCATAAATACATGTCTATACAACATCTCCCTCAGCAGGGGAGTGAGAGTGAATAACACTATTTCTATTACAACTTCTTGTGGAAAAAATATATGGTTTACAAACTTCACTAGAAAAAGTGTTCAAGCATGTTTTAAAAGAGGGACTCTGAAGGAGAAAGAGGGCAGGATACTAGCTGAAAGTTGCATTGAACAAGAGTCTGCAGTCAGGAGTTGTATTGGTCATTTTTTAATGAAAGAGAGAAAATGAAGATGAGGGAAGAAAAAAAAAGAGCTTGTAAGAGCTCAGTTGTTCAGGATCTTAAGAATGAAGACCTATTGACAGAAGGTAAGTAGAAGACTGCAAACATGGTTGAAGGCCACATGGACATCATTAGCCCAAAGAAAAGAGTGAAGGAATGTAATGGCATCTTAGATTGATAGGGGCAGGATCAGAGAGAAACAGTCTGTAATGTGCAATAAAATATAATTAAAAAAGGGTGAGAAGCTTCCAGAACTCACTCAAGCTAGAGATCATAGAATCNAGATCTAGTTTTAAAATAAGTATAGGAATAGTTTCCAAAGTATCTCCTCCTGACTGTACTGATCTTTTCCCAAGTGCAGTCCACCCATCACATCACCTCCTCTGTTTCTCTTGGAGGACAATGGTAAGACCTCTACACTGATTTAATGTATCACAGATGCAACACATATGTAGATTTTGGAGATAAAAATGACTGCCATATTTTCCATACAGTTTTTTTCCTTCAAAACCTACAATTATTATCTTATTTTTCAAGATTTTTTTTTTTATTTTCAGTGTTTCTGTTACCTAGAAAACTTCATCTTGCATTTATCCACAGCAGTAAAACCAGGGTGGCAGCAATGTCAGCATTTACACACTTTCTTTTCAAAGCCTAAGTCTTGACCTAAGAGTAGGACACTGTCTCTGTCAGGTCAATATTTGACCTGTTTGTCAATCTTAGAAGTCTGTAGCAGTTGAGGTTGTGAGAGTGATTTCAGGTGCAAACGTCTGCCTGGTTTGTGCTAAAATAATGCCAGGAACAGAGATTCATTTTGCAGTGAGTAAGGACTGGTTTTTTAGGTAGTCAGAACAATAATGTACAGCACAAGAAGCAACGTTTTGGAAGTTCTTTTTTTTCCTGATTTCATTCGGTAGACATTATACATGCTGTGTGGAGAGTGTGACAAAATACAAAGCAAATCATCCATTTGCACTCCTTACACTAACTCTATTTGAAAAATTGCACATTCAGTAAACGTGCTGAAAAGCAGCTAAAGATGTCAAAAACATTTACAGGCTAAACAGATCCCAGCTCAGATAACTCCATTTCAAGTAATCTAAATTCATCCCCATTATCACTTAAGTGAGCATTATGGCTGTTAGCAAACGTTACACAAATATTCAGATTTTTGTTTTTCCTGTCATGCTGAAGGTTATCTCCCCAGTTGCTCTTAAAAATCAGGTGACAACCATTTCCCATGATGCTTCAAGGGCTGTCAAACTGTCCATCAAACTGTCACCTGACCAATCGTTCCCATGGTTCTTTTAGACTTGTAGTATGATAAATTGAAAGGCACTATTATCTGCCTGTTGTGAAGAGGAACTGCTTAGGCTTTGATAAGATATCACTAGTCCCAGGTGAGAGGAGGCTGACAGCACATCAAGACAAGAAAACACATGGAAACAGTGAACACAGGAGCAAAAGGTTTACAAACATCTGTTGTCATTATTTATTACCCCTTTCCTTGGTTTTAGCTCTATCCTATGTCAGTTTGAAAAAAAAAAATAGACCTTCCTTTCTTCCCAGACAGTCTGAACTGCTGCTATTTTTAAACCAGTTAGTTGTAGAATAAGAAATATTTAAAATAGGAAAGATAACTTTAATAAAAGGTTGTATTACCTACCTTTTCTGATAATGTTGCTTTTACCATCATTATAGTTGAAGT
>VWZO01012574.1:0-70068 GCA_013396975.1 Bucco capensis
TGTTATCAAATGGAGCCTAATGGAACGGAACAATGGCTGGGAGAGGGGGCGGTGGGCAGAGAGGGCTCTGCAGGGCCAGGCTGCAGCCCCCCACCCCACAGGGCACCCCTCGACCACCCCTCTTAAAACTTTCCACACGCACCTTTGGCAACAGGCAGGTCTCCCTGTCCATGGGGGGCTCATTCCCGCCCTGACCCCCCNGTCCATGGGGGGCTCGTTCCCGCCCTGACCCCCCGCGTTCGGTGCAAACGCTGCCCAGGCAGGCTGCGGGAGGGTTTCTCCCTCGCCCCCTCCCCAAGCAAACTCCTCTGTTCGCGTACCTCTTTGCTTCTCTCGGGGGGGTTTGCGTCCCACAGCAATTGCCGTTAGCCAGCCCCAGGATGAGTGGAGGCGGCCCGAAATACCGGGGGAGCTCCCCAATCTCTCCGGCTGAACGGGAGTTGGGTGGTCGGCAGGGTTTTTCGTTTAGTTTTTGGCTGCTTTTTTCCCTCCCCCCCCACCCCCCCTAAATAAACACAGCTTGAAACGACCTGGGTGGGCAGAAGGGAAGGATTTGTGCGGCAGAGCGCAGTGAGGATGGCAGGCAACGGGGCAGAGCCTCACCTGGGGTCGGTCACCTGCCCCCGGGGTGCCAGAGGGGTCTCGGCTGGGCATCGCCCCTCGTCCAGCTCAGCTGCTGCAAGATGCCTTCAGCAGAACCGAAACAGCAACAACTACCACCGCCCTCCCCTCCCCCCCCAAACAGGAATCTCCCCCTCCTTTCCAGCCCCATCTCCTCNTCCCCTCCCCCCCCAAACTGGAATCTCCCTCTCCTTTCCAGCCCCATCTCCTCTGGGGAGAGTGCAGGAAAACCAACACATTTAGAACCATTAACTCTCAAAATAGCTGAATTTCCCCTAGTAGGAAAAAAAAAACTACCAACAAACCAAACACAAAAAGCAACCCAAAACAATGCAAATTATGATACTCGTGAGCTCAGGATATTTCTATATTCTACAAATCGAGGAACAAACAGGTCCTACCGCTGCAGCTATCGTGCCTCAGAAGGCAAGTGCTCGGGTTGGGAATGCCATAGCCCTTTTTCCCCGTCGCCCCTGGGATTTATTGACTTGCCAGAACGTTTAAGCGGCTGAGTTTAATATATACATATATATATATATATATATATAAAATAAATATTTGAAATAAGGAAGAAGAAGAACGCTTTCCATTGAAGGATAATGTAAAAGCACTGATAATACGGTCCGAAGGAGAAGAGAAATGTTTAAACAACGTCGGTGCTTGCGAAATGGCTCAGTGTAAATACACTGGCGGTACCTTTTTGATGGGAATTTCTCCGGGAACTCCCGTTCCTGTGTTCGTACCGGTCTGTGTGTCCCGCTCCGGGGCTCTGAGCTGCGCACCGGCCGAGCCCGTCCCGGGGAGCGCCAGCAGGACTGACCTAGTAGCCACCAGCGAGCATCCGTTCGCCCTTTTACCCGGGAGAGAATCTGTGGAAGTGGTAGCCCTCACCTACCAGGGATAGGATGGATTTAAAACCGAGTAACGAAAAATAAAGGCTTTCTCCCGCCCCTCGAGTGCGGAACAAACCGGTGCGAGCTCATTAGCAAAGCAAAGGTTGTAATTAGCGTCTGCTGCTGCGTGCCGACCTCTCCCCTCCCCAAGCTCCATAGCCGTGGACGTTTCGCTCCGTGGGCCCTAGAGCTCAGCTCGGGGATGTTGTGGCTGCAGACGGTGCGAGGTGAAGGAGGGTCACGGGGGGAAGGCAGGACCGTGGGACCCCCACAACTGCTCCCCCTCCCCACCCCGGAGCCGAGGTGTGGGGCGGCCAGGCCGGTGCCCTCCGCCCGCGGTGCCCCGGGGTCGGGGAGGATGTGACCCCCGCGTTCTCCCGGGACTCTGCTCCGCCAGCTCACACCTGAGATTTATTTTCCGCTTTAACAGCAATCGATCCCTCTCCCTTCTCCGCTTCCCAGCCCCCGCCCGAAGAGCGGGTCCCGTCCCTTCCCCCCCGGACCCCCTCTCCCTCTCCCCTTCCCGGCTGGTGATGGAGCAGGAGGTGTGTTTTCAGATGGCTCTGGCAGTTTTGCTCCCTGACCCTGATAAATAAAAACCCTCGTGGCTCGGTCTCGCCGGGGATGATGTTCCTGGGGATCTGCTCGCTCTCCGCGGGCACTCGGCATCCCGCGGGTGGCCCCGAGAGACCCTGGAGGAGAGGGAAAAAGAACTAAAAAAAAGAAAAAAAGCTTTCGTGCCAGTTTTACCTTTGGCAGGCTCCGGGCGGCGACGGAGCGGGACCGACCTTGGCTGCTCGTCGCTCCCGGAGCCGTGGGCAGGGCAGGGCACGGTCGGTCCCGTTCTCCCCGTGAGCAATCGGCCTTTGTCCGCCGGTGCTGCCAGCCTAGCCGGGTGAGCCCTCCCCGGGGAAGCCAAGCCGGCCTCTCCTCACCGCTTGCTTTGTTGGCTGCTGCCGGCTGTGGGAGGCAGCGGGGGGATGCTCCGTTATCTCCTAGCGGAGCCGTAAGGACCTCAGTGAGGCATGGGACGGGTAGAGAGGGGGGGATGAAGCTCTCCCTGCCTGCACCCACAAAAGGCTTGGCATACACATGGAAGAGTCGTACAGAAGGTTAGCCAGCAGCGGGGGTGTTAGCTACGTATAGAGATCATTGCCTGTCTGTTTCTTAGTCTATTAACTTGGTTTCTCCCGTGATCATTGCACAGAGTGGTGCTTTAGGAGGCATTCTGTCAAACTGAGGATGCTGATGGTGAGCGAGGACGGTGAAAAGCAGCTCAGACCTTTGCCAAACTTAAGTCTGAAGGAGCAAGGCAGTGCTGGCCCTGTCGTGACCAGTAGCATGATTATCATTATTACTATTACCATCATCATTAGTAGTAATTACAATTTTTCACAAAAGCAGCACAACCCCTTCAAGCACTAAGTGACTGCAGAGGGACACTGCTGGGTCTAAAATCAAGGTTTGCCTTCCCAAACCTTTTCCTGCCTGCTCCCCAGGAAAGAGAGCAAAGAGACCAAAAATGCTTCTCCTGAATGCGCCAGTTAGAGATGCCAAAGGTAAAACTCCCAACCCCTGAGGCTGAAGGAGAACTGTCAGCTCAAGTGAAGATCCCCAGCCCTCTGCAGGGACGTGCCAACTCATACTCCACGGACCAGAAGCCTCCCAGTGCATCCCTGTCAGCAAAACACAGTTCCCAGCAAGACAAAAAATTCCTCGTCACAAAAGTGCTGTAATACTTTATTTTTCTTTAACAAAGCTCCACCACCCACAGCCTGTGACCAAGGGGCTCGACCTCCCGCCACCCTCCGCGCTCCCGGGGGGACTCCCCTGGGCTGGAGTGTGTGTATGGGGGGACAGGGCTGGGGATGGAGGGGGTACCCCTGGGCTGGGAGGTGCGGGGCAGGGGGAGATGGGGTTTGTGCGGTGTGTGGAGGCCTGAGAAGCTCCCATGGATGGGGTCTGCCCAGAGAAGGGACATCGTGCTTTCCTCCTCTGCTCACCTGTAGGAAGGGACCCCACGCAATCCCTCTTGGACAACTCTGGAGGAAGAGGCTGTGCTCCAGCTGCACACCGCTCCGCGCATCTTCCACCACCACATCCACCTTTTCCTGGCAGCCCTGTTTCTGAGCCCCATCCCATCCCCTCTCACCACTTCCATCCGCAAACCGCTCCCAGATCTGTGCTCCACCTTCCCCCTTTAACAGGGGTCCTCAGTGACAAAGCGAGGTGTCCCCGGAGGTGGGGTCCCCTCCCGTGCCTCTCCCCCCTCTGCTCCTCTCTGGGCATAATGGTGCAGTAACGGGAGCAATTGGTGGGTGGCAGATCCTAACCCAAGGGGAAATCTGTGGGCTCTGTGACCTCTAGGTCACTCAAGACACCTTGGCATGGAAAGTGCAAAAATATTTACTCACCTTGAAGATTCTGGGTTTTTTTAAATTCTTTTTAACTTGCTTTATTTATTTTGTGTTTATTCCTAAAGTCATTTTTGAGGCTGTTCAAGCTCCCTTCCCAGGGCTCTTTATGGTGAGCAGGAAAAGGATGGAAGGGAACCAGTTGATTCTGGGGGAGGACACACAAATCAAGACAGCCTAAACCCCTGGATCAGGAAGGTGCTGCACAAAAAGGCTTTCTGTGACCCACTCAGTCTGAAATAAAGATCTGGAAAATGCTTCCAAGCCTCCTCTGACTGGTTTGAAAGTCATTCCAGCAATTAGGAATTAATTCGGCATGGTCAGAAGGCAATTTCACTGCAAGTTATACCAAGTTACCCAAACTTTCAGAGAGCTGAAGTGGTGGAAATGGGCTGCAGGGAAGGAAAACAAGGAGTGTTCAGGAAAGGCAGAAGAGGGAAGCCCTGGAGCACGGGCTGGAGGGGCCATGCTCACCCCAGAGGTTTGCAGGAGATGCTTTTGGTTATCATGTGGGAGAAAGTACTAAAAACGTGCTGGAGATCCTAGGTAATAGAAAGATGAGTTTTAATTAAAACCAGGAGCTGGGAGGGCTGGCAGGCAGGTCAGTATTGCAGGTACAGTACTGGGGGGAAGAGGAGGTGACCCCTCTCCAGATGATGGCAGGAGCCAGAGACAGCCCAGGTAAGGCTGACCCTGGGATGGTGTTTGGGGCAAGAGGCACTGGGAGGGTGGAATAAAACTGGGCTGCTAGGCCCAGGCAGGCCAACGGTAGAACCACCACGGGGAGGGGATGGGCACCCAGCCCAGCCCCAGCAGCTCATGCTGATGCTGGGCACGGGGAGCACCCCCAGCACGGCTCCCACGGCTCCTGCTGGGGCTCAGGCATTGGGGTTGTTCCTCATGAGCTCCACGTCGGCATCCACCATCTCCCTCACCAGCTCCTGCGAGGAAGGAGAGAAGCAGGTGAGGGTCCTGGGGCAGAGCATGAACCAGCAGCACTTCTGGACCACCCTAGGGCAGGATGAGGCCCCTTGGCCTCTGCAGCAGGAGGAGGAGGGGATGGGGCTGTGCCAGGCTCATCCCTCAGCAGCCCTGGCCCATCACTGCCGTGGTGGCTGCTGTCTTCAGAGAAAGAAGTCAGGCAAGGTGATGGAAAATGGGATTTCTCGGCGTGACTGAGTCACCCCAGGCAGAGGTGGCCTCCTCCCTCCCTCCCTTCCTTCCCCTCCCCGTGGATGGCTCTCAGAGGACAGGAACACCCAGCAGGTACAAAGCAGGCCAGAAAGGCTACTCACATCAAACGTGACTCTCGGCTTCCAGTTCAGCTTTTCCCTGGCTTTGGTGCAGTCTCCTTGCAGAAAGTCCTGTGGAGAAGAGAGAGAGAGAGAGATGCTGTGACAAGTGTCATCTTCCTCACCTCTGGAGAGCCTCCCCGCTGCTGGAGCCACCGCCGGGCTCTTCTGGCCACAGAATATTTTATTTCCCTTTACGATGCAACTCTTAGTGGCAGCTCCTATGCCTATAAATCACCAGGAGGCAGCATCCTTTCACCAGGCTGTTCAGACTGAAAGAGCTGCTCTGTGTCCTGGTGCCTGTGGGCTTGGAACTCCAGCCTGGTGGCACTGGGATGGCACAAGACTCATAAGGAGTTGTCAGATGTCTTAGTCATGCTGTTGAATGAGCTGCTTCAAATTCTTCCCCCTCTCCCCTTGTTTGTTTAAATAACATAAATCACAGAGCAAACATGACAGACAACAAGTCTCTTTCCAATAAAAACCTGATCACAGACAGACGATGCTGAAAGACTGCTAGGAATATGGGTAACCATAGGCAGCAGCAGTAAACATCCAGCTTTGGGGTACCTACATTATTTTTCCTAGAGTATTTTGAGCACCCACATAGAAAAAAAAAATAAATCTAAATATCTCACAAATTAGAAGAAATCATCCTGAAGCCATTACAGAAACCAAGACTTTGGTCTTGTTTTATTTGCTCTACTTCTTCCAGTATTCTTGCAACATGCTGCTGCACCAAGACAATCTCACAAGCACTCATCCAAAATAACACAACAAAAACGAAACACCAAGAAAAGCTCCTCTGAACTGCATTTCTAACCAAGGGGAAAACGGACTGATTGTCCATCTCAGACACAAATCCTGAGCTTTAACAGTTAGCTTCTTCTAACTGTATGTGTTGGTTTAATAAAAGCCATCCTCTCTCCTCACGTGCTTCGTTCCTCTGCGGCAGGAAATACTAACACCAGGTTTAAAGGAAACCAACCCAACTGTGTGACAGAGCAAGCAGGCTAAGGCTGGACTCTGCTGCTGCATTTGCCTTGGTGGTGGTAAGCCAGCAGGTCTCCAGCAGCACGCCTGGCCTGTCCCTCCTCTCCCTCCTCCACTGCCTGGCCAGGGGTGGAGCGAAGCAGCAGTTCCTGGCTGCAGTGTTTTTAGCTACACTACATTTCTCAGATGCTATCTTTTGTGTGCCTGAGGTTCAGGTCCCGTTCGCTTCCAAAATCACCTCATCCTGTGCAGTAAAAACCTAGGAAATTCTTCTTCCTAGCTGTGCCCCACAAAGCTAGACAGCTAGCTTCCAGGGCAGAGGAAACATCGCAGCAAAGAGGGGATGTGGGACCAGAGTGTCTGCCCAGGCTATTACAGGCAGTGGTTTTACTCCTTCACTCTCCAGGCTAAATGCATTTCAGCCTCCCTTCAGGGAAGAGTACACAGATCAGAACAAAATGATATGGAAATACAAGATGCTGTGATTTCCCTAAATGAGACAAAATGATTTCCTACTGCAGCCCTCTAATGAGTTCTAGAAGCTGCAGCAGAGGTTAGGTTTGAGGCCAAGGCATGCAGAACCACCTCAGCCCTGGCTAAATCCCCTGGGGGGGTCCTGTGGACCTGGCAACTGAAAAGGCTTTGAGAAAATCTGGATCCATGCTGGTGGAGGTTTGCCTTTTATCTGGAGTTCAGTTTAATTTACTTTATACACACATGCATATATGCGCCTGGAAACAAGGAAATCCTTCTCAGCATAATAATTTTGGTATAAAAACAATTGCCTTTTACTCAGTCCTAATTCAAGCCATTAGCTGGAAGTGAAGTGTTTTAATACCACCTAGTTTTGAGTCATAAAAGCCACATCATAAACCTTGGGAGTTTCGTTTTTTTTTCCTAAATGGTGTGCAAGTAATCATTTGGCATCCACAATCCTTAGATCAAAACCTCCCCTTGGATCCAGGATACTGCCTTGCCACCTATGGAACAGGCTGGGGAGAAGGGGAGGCTTTGCCACTGCTTGCTGTGGTGGCTGCATTCTGCTGCTGAACAGCTTGGGAGCACTCTTCTAACTTCCTTGGACAAATGCTTTTTGTTCAAACAGTTTATCTCAAAAAATACTTTAGCTAATTCCAGTCCTTCGTGCAAAACCATCAAGCCTGAGCTGCTGGGCAGGCCAGCAGGAGGCTGGGCAGGCTGCACATCAGCACCAGGCAGGTTATGTGCAGGGCTGGCTTACAGGCAGAGATAACACAGGCAGCTAGTGTGTTAAAGAAAGCCTTTTAACACACTCAGAAAAGTCTTCTCCCCGTAAAAGTTCACGTGCTTGAACAGTGATGCACTAAAGGTATTATGGCATCATCTGGGGAAAAGAGGAAAAAAACCCAGACAATTTAATATATATGATAATAGAGTTTCCCCAGCTGACTTAGCTTAGAAGATTTTAAACAGCTCTCCTGCAGAAGTTTGGGTACTTCTGAGAAAGATGACTTTGCAGTTAAGATGTACTAAAAAATAGAATGATGGACTAAATGTCTCCCAGGAACGAACTTTACAGAAGGTTCTCTTAGAGAAGCTACCAGGTACAGAGATCAGATGAAACTGTAACATTAACACCTCAATTCAAGGATTGATTGTATCTGCAGCAGCCAAAGTTTCACCACTGAACAGAAATGGTGACTGGAACAAAGCTACTCCTGATTAAAGGACTGTATTGCAGTCCCATTTCCTGTATTTTTCTACAAGTAGCTCATAATATGAAAACAATAAGGTAATTACAATAAAATAAGAATATTAAGAAAAGGCTCCTGATGGAACAGAGGAGCTGCTTGTTTGGATTACTCACTGAAACCAGAGATGCATCTGTCAGCCTTCCAAAAGGAAAAAAAAAGCACACAAAAGCCACAACCAAAAAGCCTCTGGCAGGCTGATCACTGAGGAGCTTGATTCCTCAGTGTCAGGGCTTCACCTTCTGGAGGAACCACCGGATCAGGAAGGCAGAAGAGGTGAGGTTCTGCTGGAGAAAACCTGGAGGATCCCTGGGAGCCTGGTCCTGCTGCTGCTGAGGGTGACCTGCTCAGCATCCCTGTTCCTGGGTTAGTGGCACCTGAGGGAATGACACCACTTGCTGTTCTCTATTCCTGCAGGATCACTTTTTCTATGGAGCTGGGCTTTACAACCCTGACAGGAAAACAAAGCCCTTTAGCTCCACGAAAACCCTCAGCTACTGAGCTGAGAGCCTGCAAACCTGGGAACACCAATAAGGCTGCTGGTGGTTGTTTTTAAAGGGCTTTGATCACACACATAAAATCAAGTCCTTGCTTTTAGTTTTAGGAGGAACAAGACCTTATTTTCCCTGCAAACAGAGTTAACATAAGTGAACAGCAATGACAAGTTCTACCTGCAAGCCAACTCATCAACAGCATCCAGGTAAATGTTTAAAGGGAAGGAAGAAGGCGGCAGCAGTCAAACCCTCTGTCACCACTCGGTAGGAGAGTGAAGTCCATCTGCTCCTCACCGTCCTATCACTGTCTCTGGGAGAAAAGAACAACTTTATCCAGTGTGGGGTTTTTCTCTTCCACCTTTTCTGTAAATGAGGCTGCATAGCTGTGTAGAAAACATCCAATCGATACTGAATTTGATCATCCAGTTTGATTGTCCATATGCCCCCACACAAATCCACACAGGAAAGCATTGCCTAGTGAAGAGGAAAGTTCACCAGGCAATGCAGTAAAGGCATTTTTCACCTTGGGTTTTAAAACTGTGAGGCAAAAGGCATACTGTTTGACTGTGACTCGCCCATTTCCCCAGCTCTGGTTCCCAGTCTCATCCCCACTCCTATTCTGATGCCAGCAGTGACTGATCTGCTTTCGCTCTGCGACGTGTCACTGTCTCCTTCAATTAACTCCAACTGGAAACCTAAAGCCTCCAGACAATGTGAGAAGAAGGAGCTGGCGTGGCCTGAAAGCAGGCCAAGGGTTCCTTTGTTAGTGCAGCTCAGCTGATTCCCTCCACAATGGGCCTTTGCCAGCTTCTGCTCTCCAACAGCAGCGCTGCGATCCAGCCCTCGGTGAGACACCTGCGATGGAAGCGTGCCCAGCTCCGCTCGCTGCAGCACAGACAAGGCTTCACCTCCAAAAATAAACAGGCTTGCTCCCAGCACACAACAGTTTTACTGCCCTGAAAGGCAGCCAGGGTTACGTCCACAGCCAGCACGACCGCCTGGAAGATGATTTGTTGCATCAGAGCTCCCAGGAGCAAAGAGCACAGACCCAGCTCTGCCTTCCCTGTTTAGTCTCGCGCTCTTCTGCTCCACAAGTTCTGTCAGGAAGGATTTCAAGAGTCTAAGGGGGGGACAAAGATTCCTGCAAACCCTGCTTGAGGTTTATTTTCCTTGTTTCCTCCTTAAAATGTCACCTTTCAGCTTTAACTCATCCCATTAAAGCAAAAACCAACAAGCACAGCTACTTGAGGAGCCAACGTTTAGGTTGCGGGTCTGTGAGTTCACTGTTATCACAGAATCACAGGATGGTTTGGGTGGGAAGAGACCTTCCAAGGTCACCTAGTCCAACCCCCCTGCAGCCAGCAGGGACATCCTGAACTAGAGCAGGTTGCTCCCAGCCCCAAACAACCTGACCTAGGATGGTTCCAGGGATGGGACATCTCCCACCTCTCTAGGCAACCTGGGACAGGCTCTCCCACCCTCAGGGTAAAACATTTCTTCCTTCTCTCTCGTCTGAATCTCCCCTCGTTCAGTTTTAAACCATCACCCCTTTGTCCTGTCCCTGCTAAAAAGTTCTGTCTCAGTAATGTATACATCAGAGTTTATCTTAATGAAATACTCACTCCTCTTGTGCACTTTTTGGAACATTTTTCATGAGGCCTCAGGTAGCACATGCCAGTGGTAAGGAGAGCCCCATGGTGTCCATGGCTATGAGCTGCAGCTCACTGCTTGGAGAACAGCCTTGTGAAAGGCTTGTTGCAGACACTCAGGACACTGCTCCCCAGGCAGTTCCTCCACCATCATCCTCGTCCCTGGTGCCCTCCCACACTTGGCCACCAAGCCCGGGGACATCATGCCTGAAGCCAGATGCAATGCTGGGCAGCAGTTTCTGTGAGTGCAGCCAAGCTTTTCCCTGGGCACTCCACAGGAAGACCTCACGGAGCTGGAGCTGTAGAGGCTCTCAGTGCACACCTTGGTGAGGCTAGGTCAGTGCCTGCTTCAGCTGAGCTTGGCTCAGACCCCAGGAGGAGTCACAGCAAGAAGCACTGCTCCGAAAGCTCCACAAGGCAGACAGCACTGGCTTGCTTCCTTTGCAGATAGACATACTTGTTAGAATATCTATAGCAACAGGGTAAAAAACACTTTAATTCCAAAGGAAAAGACCCCTATCTCTGCAGCAACGATCAGGAGGCTAAAGATAAACCATATCCATAAGCAAAGCCCAAGCCTAACGAGGAACAGAGCAAACATCTTCAGCAATGCCAGAGGAGCCCTCATGTGTTGTCACTCCCTTTCCATTTTTTCTGCCCACTGTTCTTAGAAAAGCCAAGTTGTGGAGCAGCCAGGGCACCCAGGGAATAGAGGAATGCCAGTGAGTTTGGTTCCTGATGTAAATTTGTTTTAATGCAGCATGAACAGGCTGCTTTCCACTCTTGGCCCAGCAGCCTTCTGCAGAAAGACAGCATTGTTTGCAAAGAACCACAGGAAAAGGCTAAAGCAACCAAGAGGCTGAACCCCAGGTCTAACTCAATGCCATTTTAAACAAGGGCCATAATGTGGGGTTTGTTTTGGTTTTTCCCTGGGACGCTTGCCTATGCCAATCTCCTCCCTCTTCAGAAAGCTCTGTTTTTACTGAAGCTGTGTCGAGGGGCAGAAAGGCTTGGGGAAAGGGCTGATTCTGCATGGTGCTGAGCCCCTGCACACCTGGAGCACCCCAGCAGGCATCTCCAGGGAAGCTCTCACCTCAGGGCTGCAGCAACAAGGCATCCGGATGATCCCCATGGGCAATAAAAGCAGAGCTCTTCCTCTTCTTGGCTGTTCCTCCAGGAACCAAGGGTGTTAGCACAGCAGCTTTGCCTTATCACTTGGATAATCTCCAACTGGACCAGCTTCCAAAGGGTTAAGGCAAAGCCACTTGGAGCAGCACCAACAGACATCAGGGTGATAATAACAGTGATGGAGCTTCTCTCCCTCCTTCTCCTCTTCCCCTCCCTCCCTCCCTCCCAGCTGCAGGCAGAGCTCTCCGGGTGACAGGGCTGATAAGAGACACGAGGAGCCCGTGGAGCTGTCTGCTCCCGGCAGGAAGCCGGGGACGGGGCAGCCGGAGGCTGGGAACAATGCTGTGCTCCAGGGAAATGGGCTGGCTCAGTGCTGGTCCTGCCAGCCCCACCAACAGCCCAGATAGAGCAGTGGGGCCTCAGGAGCCTTGTGGCCACATCCTGATCACTTGGATGGCAGCAGTGCCCTGGTTAATGGACAGGAGGATGCAGCCAGTGTGGCTCTGGGAGGAAGGGAGGCTCCATCTGGAGTGATGGCTCCAGCTCCAGAGAGACAAGGAACTGCTGCAGAGAGTCCAGCAGAGGCTAGGGAGATGCTGAGGGCACTGGAGCATCCCTGGCAGGAGGAAAGGCTGAGAGCCCTGGCAATGCTGAGGCTGGAGCAGAGCAGAGCAGAGCCAGAGGGGAGCTGCTCCATGCTGAGCAAGAGCTGAAGGGTGCAGGGGGCAAGAGGCTGGGGCCACACTCTGCTCAGGGGTGCCCAGGGATGGCACAATGGGCACAAACTGCAACCCAGGAGCTTCCAGCTGAGCAGGAGGAGAAAGTTGTTTGGGGTGAGGGTGCAGAGCCCTGGCCCAGGCTGCCCAGAGAGCTTGGGGAGTCTCCTTGTGTGCAGAGATTGCAAGGGCAGCTGGAGGGGATGCTGGGCAAGCTGCTGGGGCTGAGCCTGATGTTAACACCAAAACATACTAATTTTTTTCTGGAAGGCTGTGCTGCTATATTTGCCCTGATCAAAATACCAATTTACTCAAAACGTCATTTTTCACCTAAAAAGCCTATCACGGGAAAATTCTAACCCACAAAAGGGTTAAACCAAACCAAGGTGGGATAACTTCTGATGCTAAGTGTGTCCCAAAGGTATTCCCCAGCGTGCCTGGCAGAGAAGGAAGTGCAAGCAGTGGCCTTTCACATGACATCATAAAAGCCTAATTTATCACCAGCCACCAAACATCTAGAAAATCATAACATCCTTTCAGGAAAGCCATGTGCAGGATAATCAGAGCTCCTCTGATGAAAGGTTTAGTGCCTGTGTCCAAGAAGGACACTACAAAGAGCAGCCCTTTGCAGGTACTGGCACACAGCAGAGCAGCTCACACCGAGTGCCTCAGACTCACGCTCTAGCCATTCACAGCCTGATGCATTTCCTGCCCATAAACAAACCTGTTTCTCTTCTGCCTGTGTGTCCAACCAGGACACTGAGGACAAACCACAGGGAAGTCCAGGCAAGGTGTCCAGCTATTTCCTTTGTGCATGAAAACCATCCTATTGCTGCAAAAGAAGAGCACTGTGCTCCCCACTCCTGTGTTAGGGACACAGGAGGAATCCTGCCACAGCATCTCGCAGCTTTTGGAAGGACAAAGCCCTTCCAGCACACTCAGCACCACGGTCATCATGCTGGACCGAGGGGTCACTCCAGCTGAGGATCTCCAGAGCACTGGGCACGACACTCCAAGGCTCAGCACTCTGTGCTGCACCAGGACTGTCTGGGTGGGCAAACACTGCTCAGCCAGCAGAGCATCTCCAGCACATCAGCTGGCTTCCCATCTGCCAGTGAAACCAAGCAAGCCTGCTTTGTGTTGGTGAGCAGACACAGACAGGCTGCAGAGCCATCCATGGGTGACCACAGGTATCAGCTGCAGGGTTTGTTTTGTTTCTGTGTGTATTTAAAAAGAAGCAGATTCCAATAGCCATTCAGGTCACTGATCCTGCTGCTCAATCATCTGATCCTTAGGCTCCTGCTGGTCAGTGGCCACAGGCCCTTCTGGTCTGACTGGAAAAGGAGGAGGATTTTCCACAGCATTCTTGGTTTGTTGTTGCGTGTGCTCTGATCTTGGTTAATAAAAATAACTTCCTATTACATTTCCTGCACAGGAAAGCCTGGGAAAAGAAAATAGCATCCTTTTCCCTACTCTATCTTTCACTTTCTCTTAGAGCAGACATCCAATGCACCAGAAGAATTTCCAGGAAATCAATAAAATTAATAGAATTCCTTCATTTTCTTTGAGAGATCAGTATTTTGTTCTCTTCCATCCATCCTTCCCTTTCCTTGGTGTTTAACTTCTCTCCCTCTCCTTGCTGTTTAGATCTTTCTGGTGGTTTGGTGAATGAATTCTCCTGTAAAATCCCATTTCTCCCTTTTCGTTCTGAGACACTTTACCTCTCTAATTGCATGTCTCTCCCAGTCATTCCAAGCTCTTCCCACTTCTGACCTTCATCCTCCTGCTCCTCACAGCCAGCCTCTGGAGCCTTGCCTCCCATCTCCCCTTCCCCAGCCTCAGCAGGGCTGCAGAGCAGATCCATCCCTGCCCGTCCTCTTCACAGGAGCTGCCCAGGAAACTGCCCAGCTTTGGCAGTGCCTTCACCACATGCACCTGAGTGTGTGCAGAGCACAGCCTGTTTCCTTCCAAGCCATCACCAAGCGCCAGTGCCACTTCTTGAAACCTGTCCTCCCAGTGACCTTCTTCTCTCCAACTCTTTCAGTTACACAAGAAAGCAATTGTTGATCTGTTCCCCAAAAATCTCACCCTGCAGCATTAGAGAAGGCGAACAGTTAGCATTTTCTCATGGTCTTGCCCTTCAGCTCCACAACCAAGCCCAAGGCAACTCCTCAGAGATGGAGAGCAGTGGGCAGGGCTCAGAACACTCCACTGCTTTCACCTGGACAGTGTTTAAAGTGTGAGATGCCTCATCCATCACTTGATTCCTCCACAAGGGAAGTGTCTCCCCAGACCATTCACACAGGAATCCCCTATTGCCAGCTTTCCATATGAAAGACAGAGCTGTTCCTCAGACAAGCAGCCCCATTTTTCATTCAGGTTTGGGGAGGGCAGGGAGGCCAGGTCAGGCTCCCAGCAGAGCCTGCACAAACACCCAGATGGCAGCCCTTCCTCTGACAGCCTGGCAATGTCAAACATCACCTCCTGCAATGTGCTCTCAGAGCTCACCCACAGCTCCCAGCTCTCTCCCAGCACAGGTCACCAGGAAAGCTGATGGCTGGCTTTGCTTTGTCTGAGGTACTCCAGCATCGTGGCAGACATGCAGGGACACAGAAAGCCAGGAGGGACAGAACTGCCAAGCATCTCCTGAGGATCCAGAAAGCAGCTGGATAAACATCTTGACAGCTTCATCCTACTCATAACCCGAGCACAGGCTTCAAGGAGATGCAATACCATCCAGACAAAACAGACCTGCTCACTAGGATGACTCTGAAGGGCATCAGAGAAGAAGGATACAGCAACAGCAGTGGCACTGCAGTGGCAAGGAAGCCCTGTCAGCCCATCTTACACAGCTGCCAGGCAGCATCATTCCGAGACCTGAACAACCCCTTGCAAGGAGAGGGAGGAGCCAGAAGAGAACCCATGCTGCATCCCACCCTGTCCCTCTGACACATAGCTTACTACAGATCAGAGAGCCAAGGCATTCACATCACAGAGCATCTGGCACCCTCTGCCCTGAGTAAGTCACTGCCATTGACTTGTAGTGAGCAGCAAACTGCTCCAAGGCTGAATGGACACACAGCACCTTCATTAGTTAACCACTATTTCTTGTCTGTCTAGAGCTTCATCTACAGTTCTGCCCCTGGATTTTCTTTTACAGCTTCTTTCACACAAAAAGCAAATACTCACCCTAGGAATAACAACAACTTGCACACAACTGCATGAACCTCTTCAAGCTAAAGCAGGATCTATTCTAACAGCCTGCACTGCAGCAAAGTCCCATGAAACCACCACTCCACACAGGCAGGGAACTGAGAGAGCTCTGGCTTCTCCTAGCATCTTTTGGCACTCTTTCTATTTAAATAGCAACAGTCAGGATGGTTTTCATCCAGATGAGAAAGCAGCTCAGATCTAATCAAGAGGCAGCACTGCCTGCTCCATGCCTGCTCTGAGCACGTAGGCAGCAGCTGGCACTTCCACAGCTCCAGCATTACCATTGCTCCTCCAACCATGCCTGTCACACAGCTTAGGAAAACAGGAGTAATTAAACATAAACAGTGTCATAAAATAATAGTAAGAAAAAGATTAATAATCATCCAAGAGAGTGTGTTTGGGGCACCTCCCTAAAGCACCTTGGATCTTTGCCCCTTGCTGCTCTGACAGCTTTTCCTCCATGTACTCCTTAATTATTTCCTTCAGGAGTCCTTTAAGGCAAAGAGGTTTGTAGAAAAGGAAAAAAAAAACCAAAAAAACAACAACCAGTAGTAGAACTGATGAGAGCAGTGATAGGCAGGGAAAAGAAGTGCCAAATAAGTATTCTCTGAACTGCTGATTGTGAATTGCTCCTGGCCAAGGCTCACACCTCACCAGGACGCTGCCAGTCCCAGACAGGTGTGCTTTAAATGCAGAATTCCAGCCTGTTCCTCGCCTGGACCATGCCCTGCAGCTGGTCACTGGGTGCAGCATCTCTCTCCTAAGCCATCAGAAGCTCCTGATTTTGTTCAGTGTTTAAAGCCTGTGCAGCTGAAGGCAGGAACCCTGCAGCTCTGCAGCCCCAGCAGCACATGGAGATTGTGCCTCCTCCTGCTCGAGCAGTCAGCAGCCAAACTGGGTTCTCTTACCAAGCCAGCAGCAACCAACCCAGCAATAAATGCTGTTAACAATCCTAAGTGGGTTGTTGCAGCCTGTTTCTGTGCCCATGGCTGCTGGAACTGGCCATGCAGCTCTGGCCATTGCACACAAAACCA
This sequence comes from Bucco capensis, assembly GCA_013396975.1. Lineage (NCBI taxonomy): Eukaryota > Metazoa > Chordata > Aves > Piciformes > Bucconidae > Bucco > Bucco capensis. The sequence continues at coordinate 16,178 of VWZO01012574.1, forward strand.
ACCAAGGACACAGGAACAGGACCTTTGCCACCTGCAGTTCTCACTGTGCAGCAGCTGTGTGGAATGTGTGATCCTTCATGTCCAAGGAGCTCCCTTCTCATCTGCTTTACATCCAGAAGAGTTCCTCAGGAATCTAACCCAAAGGTGCAGCCAACTCCATGTACTCCTCCCTGGCCTGTGTTTGGCATGGGTGTTAATTAGACAAATGCAATGAGGAGAAGACTCCTGCCTCTCTCCATAGAGAAGAAAAATAAGTGCAGCAATGTAGTGATGCTTAACACATTCAAACCCACACATTCAAAGCACATTTAGGGATGGTTCTCGTTCCCACTGGGTAATTTCTGCTCGGGTGCCTGCCTTCAGTAATGGATTTCCATACCAATTCCAGCACCTCTCTGGAATGAAGCTGTTCTTCCCACAAACCTAACTGCTTCCCTTTCTCTCTTCAGGATGGGAACCATTCAGCTAACGCTGCCAGAGCTGCTCCCCAGTGTGCTGCAAGTGCACCAGGAGCCCCAGCTGTCTGACCAGGGTACCTGGGCAGGGAATTCCCATTCCTGGGGAGCAGGGACCTGCCTGTCCTCATGCAAACTCCCACTGAGATTCACAGGAGCCTGGCCAAGCTCAACAGCAGATTCCTCCTCAACCTCAGACTCCTGGTTTAAGCTCTTTTCTCTCAGCATCCACAGATAACACAGCATGCATGCCCAGCTTGGCTTCTCCTTGGCCCAAGTGCCCTTGGACATTCTCAGTATCTCCAATTCATGATTCTTTTCATCTTCCCTTTGATGTTTTTTCCTCTACCCTTCTTTCCTTTTTCAGCATGAACCTCCTCCCCACCTCCTTGCAGGCTCCATTCCCTTGCCTTCCTGTTCCCCAGCTCAGTGCAAGCCTCATCTGCTTCCCTAAGGTTTTTCTGCCTACTTCAATCCTTGGTGACATCTCTGAAGAGGGTTTTCCCTTGGGCTGGCTCCTTCCACTCATCAGCCTTCCAGCAGAGTTTGCTTGCCAGGACTGGGGCAAGTTATACTCAGATTAATTAATTAAGATACAGTAAACTCCATTTACTGTTTACCAATGTGCCACGTATGGCAACAAAGAGAAAAGCTCTATGAAACTAGGAGACTCTCTGGCTGGTCTGTGGACCCAAGGTTGTCCTGAGAAGGTGACAAATCTCTCCAAGATATCTCTGCACATTAAGTTTTCCTCTTGGATTTCTAATTTAGCTGAAAGATGTGTAAAAACACACGCAGCCAGACAGCTCCTTGGCTATACATCTGAGGAAGCTCCAAGCAGAAGTTATTACTTCCAAAGCCAATTGTAACTTATGCTCCCTAAAATTGGCCCCAGATCCACCCTTTTCAGACAGTAGTACAGGAATAATTTATGCTTTTGGTGAAAAGCACCCATTTTAGGTAGCCCACACCCCTGGCTGGGAGTCTCAGCAGCAGAAGAGCCCAAGGCAGAGGGAGTCCAGAGCTGCAGGAGGCTATCAGGGGCCAGCAGGATGTGGTGAGCAAGGCACAGCATGTCACAGGGTCTGTCACCATGCTGACAGGTGCCACCTCTCCCTAACACAGGGGCTTTGCCACAGGAACCTGAGAGGAAAATGCCTTCCTGTGGCTCAGTCATCACCTTGGACAAAGAGGCCTCCTCACTTTTAGCACCCATGCAATGTCTTCCAGAAGTCTCATGGCCAGTGGTGAAACCACTGCAGCTTGCTGGGGCCCTGGTGGTCTGATCTATGCCCTCAGTCTCTGGCTGCTTTTCTCCCACCAAGAGAACTTTGTCCTTAAACAGGGCACGAGGGGGTTGAACATCCAACCGATTCAGACATCTAACCCAGATGCCAGTTTGAAAGCCTAACCAATGCAGAGATACAAAACCTACACAAACCAGGAGCTTTTCCCTCACTAATTCCCCTGGAAAGCTGAGTGAACTGACTGGCATGAACCCATGCCAGTCACCTGCAGTGAGCTGAAGTGATGTGCTCCAGCAGAGAGCTAATGTCCTGATGATGAGTTGCTTCACCAGCTAGCCACATGAGCACTGACCTGCCTCCTGCTTTGCCAGGTGAACTCCTGCATCACCAGCTATCCCACTGGAATCTCCCCTAGGAGACCCTTCAAGAGCAGCAGCTGCTGAAGGAGAGGGAGCTGCAGAAGCACACTTGTTGCCAAACTGTGCCTTGGATGGGAGGAGGAGACAGGGATGGGGAAATGAGTCCTCAGACAGGGTTTATGGGCACAGCCAGCACCTGAGGCAGCACTTACTCAGGTGCTGAAATTACAGAGGTAGGTTTTATGATGAGAAATCTATTCCTCACATGACAGCTCTATTTCTCATCAGGGATCATAAAAAGCAGATGATCCCTCGGATAAGTGCTTGATGGTAATGTGCATCACAATAAAACCGTCAGCCCTCTGCTGGGTTTTATGACCCTGGCTGCATCTGGAATGCTTTCAAGAAGGATGCTGGTGCTCACTTTGGGTACAAACCGACTCAGGGCACTTCTGGATTGCTACTTACGTGGCAGGAGATAATAAGGAGAAATTACCTCCTATTTTGCTAGCAGGAAGATCTCTCTATTACTGCCAATAGAACTTGATTGAATATTTTTCTTGGACTGGGCCATAAAGAGGACTCTTAATTGTCTAACACTTTTCTTTTTCATGCAAGCTACTCCTTTCAGTCCCCTTTTTCATCTCACATTGCAGATCTTTTCTGCAACTACTAATTCAGGATCAGTAATGACAGCAATAAAACAAGTATTTGTACTGACTCACACCGTTCTGTATTTCCACAGTGACATCAGTAATCTCTAATCTCTACACAGTATTTGCTGTCAGGTCACTTCTACTTCTTGTCCTCTCAGAGACAGATAAAAAGGTGCAATGACTTTTCCAAAGTTGCAGAGGAAGCCTCAAGTAAGACTCCTGATTTATCTCAGTGCCTACAGAGGAAATGTGAGCTCTGCTGCAATTCAACACCCCAAAGAGACATGCCACCAAAAGCCATTTTTGGAAAGATCTGCTCTTGTGATCCTCAGCAAAGCCCTAAAACAGGAGAAAATCTGTCCTTTCTGATGTGCAGCCTGCCTCTGTGCTTGGCAAGGCTACAAGCCCATGAAACAAAGCCAAGGAGCTAAGCCTCTGCTCTGGCACAGCTCTGCCAGGAGGGCTTGCAAGGCCTCTGGACAGCTGAGGTTGCTCTTAAACTGGGGGGGGGTGGGGGGGTGGGGGTGACCCATCACCTGCTGAAAGCAACAGCACTGAACCACAGCTCAACATTCAGCTCAGTTCTGCAGCACTTCTGCAGCCAGCCAGGACACTGAATCACTTCATTCTTCACCTCAAGCCAGTGGGTTAAAGCAATCTCTACTTCACATTGCTCCACCACAGCTCAGCTCTGCTTGCTGTTAGCACAGACATTCATCCCAATACCAGATTTCACCCATTTTTTCCTGTCTGTGGGAACATTCAGCTGCTCCACACAGGATCTCTCCTCCCCACCTGTGCCCACCCAAGCCACAGCAGCTTCTGCTAAAACCTGACAATTTGCCTGCAGAGGAAGCCCAAGCATGGAAAACCTCAGCACAAACAAGAATTGCTTCAGAAAATGATGAGTGCACCAGCCTGGGCTAGGGGAACAGTTTTTGCCAGCTCAGATACAACAGACCTTATCAAGCTCCCACCTGAGTACAGACCCTGGCAGACTCTCACTGCCCAGCCCAGGTCTCCTCCACGGCACCTCGGCTGCTCTGACCACCCCAAATCTCACTCTTGCTCCAAGCAGCAGCAGCAGAGAGTGGCTTCATCTGCACCACCCTTTCTGCCCCAGCTGATGGGGAATTTGGGCTGTTCCTGCTGAGGCTCTCCCTGTGTTCTGCCCAGCCACACAAAGGCACTGCTGGCAGGAGGCATCTCTGCAGCTCCTTGCTGGCAGCCAAGAAGACAGCGTGTAAGATGTGGGAGCTGTGTGTGGGGAGCAATGCTCAGGCAAAGTGCAGCACAGGATTCCTCTTTCCCTGGCAACTGAGGACTCTCAGTGTCGTTTGGACACAGCTTGGCCACTGACAGGCATAAACACATAATATTCCCATTACTTCCACTGTTGTAACACTGCACACAAGTAAACTCCTGCTGATTTAACAGTGCTTGGAAAAAAATAATACAGCACGTGTCTCCATGGAATAAAATCCTTCCATGTCCTGGCAACGAAGTGGAAGAAGCAACAAAAACCCTTAAAGTACTAAATAACTAATGGGAACCAAACTTGAGCAGCTTCCCCTATGCCAAGAACCATAGAGACCTGATCCTGATTTCTGGCAGCTCTGCCACTAGCAGAGCTCCTACTGGTTTATAATGGTATAAAAATTAGGATCTGTTTCTATGAGTTCAGTCTCGTTACTCTTCCTAAAATGCAGTTTGAAGCAGCAATGAACCCACATGAATCCTACATGGTGGCAGGGGACCACCAAATCACTGAGGCAGCCGGTACCTCCTGCTAAATGCCTGGCTCTGGACAAATCATGGGTGAGGAATTTCCAAAGCCCTGCCAGGGGAACTGTTCCACTCAGCACTAGAGATGTGTCTTCCATCCTCTCCCAAAGGCTGAAGTGCCAGGACAAAGCACAATGGACCTCTCCAAAGACTGAAGCAAGAGCAAACAGTGGTACAAGACAATAGTGCAAGAGAGCATTGCATGCAGGGAGTGTTGCTGGCCTTGAAGTCACCTCGTCGAGTGTGGGAACACCCATGGGTGTCTCCTGCCATTGCGTCATCCAAATATGAAGAAAAAGCCTAGACCTCTAAATAAACCTATTTTCAGTGAGGAGTTATTAGTAGGTGGAAGCTGGTGGAGAAAGGACTTTGATTTCTGCAGCTTTAATTCCCACCTGAGTTCCAAAAGGTGGCAAGATAGTATGTCAGGTCACTGCTCACCCTAGAGTCACTGCTTCCCCTGTGAGCATCTCCTGCTTTGGGGATCATCTGCTGACAACTTCCTGAAGCACAGTCACTTGGGTCACTTTCCCTGTGTGCTTTCATGGTCCTGTGGATAGTATCTGGCTCTGATCCACAGTGGAGTTTACACTAGAAGTAGCACAAACCCTAAGGTGAAAATAGCCAAGTATTTCCAATGTCTGAATTCCACTCAGCAAATACTTTCAGATATCACTCTAACTCCCAAGTTTTCCATGTCTGATTCCAAACGAATCTCCTCTGGAGCAGTGTTTATATCTGGCTACCTGCCGAGCCAAGCCAACGGGTTCCTGTGGAGCCAAGGCTGGGAAGAGATTTGGCTGGAAAAGATGTGACATCTGATGCCAACTGGCTGTGTTTGGTCTCCAGCTGTTCCAGATAAATACAGCCTGTTCCCTAGCAGGCTGTAGGCTGAGGTACGTCCCTGGGAGCACTGCTTCATGGCAAGAGGGAAGGAGACACTTCCCTTTCAACTGCAGCCACCTTACCCTGCTGAAACCCAAAACCCTGAATGGCACTGCCAGCAGAAACAGCAGACACACAGCTCTGAACTCCACGTGCAGTGGATCACCTCAGGAGAGCCACATCTGACCTGCCAGCAGCTGAGCACTGCATTCCCCACCCTGCAAAGGCAGCTCGGACCATCCCTTAGGTCTGCCAAAATCATTACCAAGAAGATCTCCTCTGCTGGTGCAATATTGCACCCAAAGAGGGAAGAAAGCTGCTGCAAGTATCTCAGCTCTACTGCAGACTGATCTCACCTCAGCTGCAACCTCATGAGCTCTGGCAATTAGCTGATGCACCAACTTCCTCCCCATCGTCTGATTCAAGACTGTACACAAGGGCACTTCACGGAACAAATTGTCTTTCTGAGGTCCCTGAAGCAGTTTAAACAGATATCAGTTCTTGTTGGGTATAAAAAACCCCCAAGCACCCACAAACCATTTAGCAGACTACACGTCCATTACCACGAGTGAAAGCAGAAACAGATCCTGTGTCAGAGTCACCCAAGGACACAGCCACGCACACAGATAACCATCGAAGCAGTAAAGTGATACAAGCATGTTTGAGCATAGTTCTGATCCACTTTTCAGCCTTACTGAACCTCAGCTGCACACATAATGAAAATAAATTGCCTGGCCTCAGTCTTCATTAGCTAATGAAGTGAGCTACAAGGCTGCTGGATTGTGTGACATCCATTCAGTTCAGGACGCGTGCACCAGACAAGAGGACACAGTTCTGGGACAGGAGATAACCAGGCAATCCTGACACAGTAAGTGCTACCAAGGAAAGATCTGTTAGTGACCCGAGGTTGTCACAGCTCAGTACTGCTCCTTACAAGGGGGCCCCAGGGGTGACATAATCCTTATTCATTGCAGATGTACGTAGAGTTGATAGAAAACAATTCCCCATAATAATTGTTTTTATGCTTCTTCAATTGTAATTTGTAAGTATATAATAAATAAAAGCTGCTGACATACAGTTGAGTGTGGAGCCCTGCCTACTGCAGATAGAGACAGAGGCATTTCTACTTACAGAGAAAGTGCCTGAAGTTATTTAATCATCTCTGGCACGAGAGAGAAAAGATCACCATGAATTCTAACATGTATTTGCAAACATGCAGGCAGCCCTCTGTGATTACTGAGTGCATGATGTCAGCATGCTTTTACATGGTAAAAGACATGAAAGACTCGGCAAATAAAACAAGCCCCAGATGTCATTAGGAAGCTGTGACAGTCATTCCTGCTCTCCTTTCCCACATAAAACACTGCCAGCCCAAGTGGCTCTGGAGCAGAGAGCCATGCAGACAGGGCGGCAGTGGGAAAGCTCCTGCTGAGTGGCTGCAGTGCTCCCTGCTTGCTGGGACAAAACACACCATTCCTGGTCTGTCTGCTTGGACTGAGATGGCTCCCTGCCTGTCGGGACCTGCAGAGCCCTTGGGACACACCTGTGTCTTAATGCTGGGGGTGGCAACATGCTCCACTTCATCTCAATACCATGCAGCCCTTGGGCTCCTGGCGAGCTGCCGGGGGCAGCCCACGGCTCCCTCCTGCACATCACACTCCTGGGACACTCCACTGCAATGATCCAAAGTGCTGCAGCCACTCCAGGGCCATGTGCAGCCCGTGGGATCCCCTAGCATTAACACTGATATATTTACCATAGCCACACACAGACATGGACTTGGTGATCTTAAAGGTCTCTTCCAACCAGCACCACGTGGTGATTCTACAACATGCACAGAAGAGCTGGAGCAACGTCAGAAAACTGAAATAAAGGAGAAGCCAAATGCAATGGAATTGTTTCCAAATGCATTGTGCAGCAGGTCAGTGGGACCACGTCCACCAGTGACAGCAGAGTCCAGCTCTGCAGATCTGTCCTGCTCACGGCACTTCTCCTGTCTGGTACTGGCAAGTTAAGTATTTCCTCCTGCTTTTTCTCCAGGCAGAGCCATAAGTTTCTCTAATATCACAGTGGGTTGTCATAGAAATTAGCATACTACAAAGCGAGGATGGCAAAGAAAGCCCATTTCCAACTGCTGTGTTCAGCAGCCAGATGTATTAGTGGATTTGGTAGCGTTTGCCAACTCCTTTGCACATGAATAACTCCACTCACATGGTTTAAACAAATGAGACTAGGATAAATGAGATTCACTTGCCAATAGCAAATTATATTCTATTTAAAACTGTGAATAAGCCTGCACCAAATCCACATGCTTTTGTACATTTCCCACATAGCTGTCATGCATGGAAACACCAGAGCAGACTCCCCAAGGCTGCAGGCTGCAGCACACCCAAGTAGCCGAAAAGGAGTGTCCTGCAGCAGGGACTCCTTTCCAAGAGCCTGGAGACCACAGGCCAGCGTGTCCCAAGGGGAAACAGCAGCCACGAACCTCTCACACAGCTCATGCTGCTTTGGAGAGGAGAGAACCACATGTCAGAGTGGCTTCAGTCAAGACTAAGGGGAACACAGAGCTGGACGAACCCTCCCATGTTGATCTGGTGACACTGGTTACTCCAGCCAGTGGAGACACAGCCTGCTGTAAACACAACATGAAACCCAAACAGGTTATTTCTCCTGTTGCCTCCTTGTCCACCACATAGTCAAACTGGTCCTCCAAAGCCCACTCTGTCCTCAGTTTGCTCTACAAAGCTAGTCTAAGCGTGGCACTTCAGCTCTCGCTGATGGGCAGCCAGGAGGTTTGGATTAATGCAACCTTTTACCTCAGTGTCACAAAAATACTCTGCTAAAAGTGTTCCCATTCCCCTCCCTAAGATCTTCCCTTTTAAAAAGTCATGATCTCTCCTCATCTTCCCTTGGCTGTTTTTGTTTTCCTTCCTTGCACACCTCTTTTCCACTTGCCATGCTCCACTCTGGATCACCTCCATCCATCAGATGTCTTTTTTGTTACCATCTATGCCCTTAGTCCTACTGGGACTTGCAGAATCTTGTCCATTCTTCCCCTCCCCATTTCTCTAAAGGCTTCTTTTCACTCCCCCTGATCCCCTGGGACTTCTCCTCCATCACCCCAGCGAGGTTCATGATGAGACCACGTGCTAGCAGCTCCCTCTCTGAGCGCAGAGCCAGTGGAGCAGGGGCAGCACAAAGTTTGCCTTCTCTCCTTGGTCCTTCCCCTGGGAAGAGACACTTGGAGTACGAAACAAGGAAAGGGTTAGCAGGGTCTCCTTACTTGGAGCTGAGAGCATGGATTCGACCATCCTTCCTGCAGATAGCTGCATGGGACCAGCAGCAAGAGCCTCCAGCACAAGCTCTGCCTGCAGAGAAGGGTAAGCGAGAACACGATGACTCCCTCTAGTGATGAACCCTTCCAGACCTGGCAAGACTTGGGGTGCCTTCCCTTGACAAAGTCAACCAGCTCAGAGGCACAGGAGAGAAGTATCCTTCTCTTAGAAGAAAAATAGGCCTACTTTAAAGGTTATCACTTACCCAGCAGGAGAAGCACATGCTGGCTATTCAAAGCCTTCTTCTTGAGAAGCAGTAAAACCCAGATAGCAGAGAAATGATGTCATTCCTGACATTGTCAGTGTGGAAGCCCCAATAGGAAGTATTGTAAACCATTTCCCAAGCTGCTTTTATACAGGCCTAGGAACTCAAAAGAAAACTTGAGTGTTTAATGCTTAAACCAAATGTTTAATTTTGGACATCCCCATAGAGTCAGGCTGCAGCAGTTAAAAGCCCCAATTCCTTCATCTTCCTGACACTGAATCTACAGCATAACAAAAACATTTTGAAACTAATGTAGAAATAAGTTCTAACTGGAGCTTTAACCTAATTTGCTTCAGTTCTGTTGATCAGGATCATTTATATCTTACACGTGTGATGTGTAAATACTCACCCTCCCTGTACACACACAGTTGGGTTTTATATATTCCATATAACAACACTCCCTTAACACAGTATGATTCATCGGTTCAACTGTTGGTATTTTAGCTTTTCCAGCATCTTCAAAAGCAGTTTATACATCCAGAAGTATGATGTATATAATCATTACTGCTCTAAGTAGGGTCTCATCCCACTTGCAGGAGCAGACAACACATCACACATGCCAAGCCGAGCACTAGGAGCCAGGCTTTGGCTGGCTGCTCCCTGGGCCAGTAGAAAGTGGTTTACCCACCTGATTTACCACTGAGGAGCCCCACAAATAACACATCTCATGCAGCATCATCAGAGGCCTGAGGATGCTGAGCATCAATCAAGGCTTCTCACATTTTACACAGAAGAAATAAAGACTTTTTGCTCCGTGATTTCTTTCTCCATCTCACAACATGCAGCGATTTTCATGGGGAAAAGATGCATGTCAATGAGATACAAGTCACAGCACTGCCACAGCTGGAGCCCCCACCTCAAAGCAGGGTGTCACACATCTCCAGTGACAACAACCCATTTCATTTTTTTGTCCAATACTTTGGCTGAGATTTCCCCAATTCTTCAGCTCGGGGCAGACACTTAATAGAGAAAATTGCAGCCAGCGTGGATCAACATCTAGAAACTTGCTCAGAAAAGACATGAAAATGCTATCCTAGCAATCACTGATTGATTGGAACATGACTAGAGGTTTCCTACAGTACCAACAAGGCACAGAAGGCAACAGCTTTTTGTTGACAACCTTATCTGGCTGCAAAGCCAGACAGATCCTGGCTGCAAACGCCCTGCTCGGGTCTGAACTCGGATCAGCAGACTTGCCTGTGATTAAAATCCCTCAGGATGCCTTGGGTATCTCCCTTCTCCTAACAAGGCTATGTTTTGGGGCCTGCCTGGCAGTAATCTTGAATATTTAGCTTGCCACACACCAACTTGGGCAGTAGGAGACAGGAAATACTTGATGGAACACGGAGCTCTGTGCCGTCGGAAGAGCTGCCCGCTATCCTGTCTAGCCCGTTTCCTCAGCGCTCGCCCGCTCCCTCGGCACTCCCTGGAAGCAAAGCCTCTGGAAGCAAAGCCCCACCAGCCACACACATCTGCCCTAGGAAGCCAGGAAGCTCGGTGCTGGACCAGCCATCCCCCCGAGCCCTGCTCCTTCCTGCCAGGAGGACATCTCTGCCCAGGCTCTTCCCTGCACCAAGCCGCAACTGGGGCCACCAAAGCCTGGTGCTTGTACCTTACTTATCTCCCGAGGATCACCAAGCTGCCCTTCAGCTGGCTCCTCGCCACCATTAATCCCATTCCATCAGCAGCCCCGTGCTCCAGCCAGATGTTATCACCACAGCCCTTCTCCAAAGGGATGCTGAAACCTGAGCGGTTGATGAGACCAGCTAAGCAGTTGTACCTTTGACCTGCTTGCATTAAACTTGCCCTATCAATTTAGGCTGAGTATAAACACCATTTCCCAGAGTCCCTCATGACTTCAGGAGAAGCAGCTGACTAAGCCTAAACATTTTTTAACAGCAATCTTGTCTTACAACACCGAGGGGATTTGCCATCTATCTGGGGCTTTATAAAACCAGATGAACATGCTGAAAGAATTACAGTCCTCTAAAGAGGCAAAATTGATGGTGACAGTCCTTTCAGAAAGCCAGTTTGTAGAGTGTCAGCACAAGAGGAGCTGGAAACAGCACTGAAATAGTTCTAACAAATACAGCAGGGTTTGTGTTTATTTCACACCGTTGTTCCCAAATACTGGGATTTAAAGGCAAAACAGAGAAAAAAAAAGTCTCCCAAACTGAATTCACCACCAATAAAAAACTTCCCCCACCCCAGCACTCCACAGCTCAGATATATCACTCATCTGAGACCTCCCACAAAACACAGAGCATCTCTACCTCACCACTGCAAGCTTTTGAATAAAGCTTGGTCTAGTTCACACTGGAGATAATTCAGATAATCCTATCCAAAGGTTCTGTGGAGCAGCACTGAGCTACAGCACACAGCAGAGCACATGGCCAGCAAAGCTTGGCTAGGCTGAGTAAGGTAGAACAGGCTTCCAAGTGCAAACCCCCAAACTTCCAACCCCCCCCCACCCCCCCCAAAGATATAGCCAAGAGTGTGTCTCATTTTCTCCTTTTCAAGCAGCAGCCTTGTGCCCTCTGTGGGTTGCCCTAACGTGACAAGGCAGGCAGTGGAAGTGCTGCTAGCACTGCAGAGAGGAAGCCCATTAAGGAAGATGGAACGATTTCATGCTCATGGATATTCATGCAGAACATGACTCACAGCACATAAAAAGCCAACCAAAAAAAATTACTAACTTGTTTGACTCTTTTGAACTCTCACAAAGCAAGAATATGCATGTGGAAAACAAAGAATCTCCCCAAACAAACACAAAAACCTCAATGCAACCAACAGCTCCTGCTGCTTCAGCAATGAGGGAGCTGTTTTTGTCTAGAACTCCTTTACCTGAGCTGCTACCTTGGCTACTCCCAGCAGCAAAGCATCTGACTTGTGTTAAAGGAAACAAATGCCAGGTTTCCACTCTGGGAGGAAAAATGCAGATATGGGGAAAAAAAATTACCTAGTGCATAATTTCACATAATAGAGAGGAAGAAAGTAATCTAGAGCTTGATGCAGAGTTCTGTTGTGATTCTAAAGAAAGCAGGGTCCTTCCATGCAAAGAAGTAAAGTAACATTAAAATGACAAGAACTAGATCCAGTGTCAGAAAAAGACTGGCACGAAGTGCTTGTCTTGCAGACAGCATCTCTGCTTCTCCCCTTTTGGGGTCAGGTGAGACAGGTTAGAAAGAAGCAACTGGCTCAGCATCAAGGCTGCCATGCTGGAGAGGTGCTGGGAGCCAAGAGGGAAAAGCTCCAGAGAACTCACCTGGAGACCAGAAACAAAGGGCATCATCAGACTCTGTCTGGCTCTGGACAACAGTCAGGACAGCACATTGGTTACCTCATGATCAGAGGTAAGTGGACAAAAAGAGATGCTAAAGTCAGTTCTCTCTGCACAGAACTCCCAGCGCAGTTGTGATTCTTTACAGCAGAAGGAACACAGAGACTGAAGAGAGGGGACAGCAGCTGGAACAACAGACAAACAAGCAGTGGCCGTGGGATCCAGGTCTACTGCTCTGCAAGCTGCAAAAGGAGCAGCAGCAAATGCAACAAGAAAGAAAAACGCTTCTTGAAGAGCTTACAGCAAAAGCTAAGCACACCTGAGCGTTTAGAACAATCTGAGATGCAGCTAAGGAGATACCAATGTCATCTCAAACCTGGAAATAACCCTCTAAAGACAAGCTGAATAAGGAAATTCCCCTTTTGACTGCAAGGAATCTAAGTGTCTCTGCAGAACAGCTACAGCAGTCAGCGATGTCTCTCTTCTATGGCTTTTTTCCTCCCTGTTTTTCCCCCTTTATCCTGCATTCCAGAGTCCCAACTGGAGAAGTCATCCACAGGTCACACCAGTGCCTGGGGTGCTACTTCCACACCTTCTAGAGCTGCCCCTCCTGGCTGGGACCGAGCAGGTTGGATCTGCAGCAGCAGCAGGTGTTAGCTGAGCCCCTCACTGCCACCACAGCCCCATCCTCCTCAGCTCAGCACCCCTGGGGCTGGGCACATTGCAGAGCAGCTCACTTGTTTCCAGGAGCTCTCCTCCCAACGAACACAAGCCCCTGAGATGACTCCAGGGCACCAGCTCACCTCAAGTAGCTGACAGAGGCTTCCTTGTCCACAGCAGCAGCTGACAGGAGGCCCCTCAGGATGGTACTAACCACCATGCCACTCAGCACACCATCAAGGAAACTTCTGACAGGAAAAGTGCCTCCTGGATTTGTGCTGCTGGTGGGCTCAGCTTTCTCCCATCACAGAGCTGCTGGGGCCTGGTCCAGCCTTTAGCTGGATGCCCAGTAGCATCTCTGCAGCGTGGTGCCCACCCACCTCTCCTCTTCCTCTCAGGGCACAGGTGAAAAGCTGCATCCCACAACCTCCTTTGTCAGCAAGGACAAAGCCTGGCACCAGCCTGGGCGGAACAGAGGGGCAACAGGACCCAATGGCTCCATCCCAGCTCCTGGGGTGTCATTTCTCCATGGTGCCTTCACTGCTGCCAGAGGAAAACCCCAGGCTGCTTGGGAAGCTCAAGGCCTCCTGTACTTTACAGCCAGGACTCAAAACCAGCAGGACTTTGGCAGCTTGCATGTGTCCAGCAGAGACCTGGTAGGGATGGAGAGCTTGAATTTCTGGAGAGTCCAACCCCTTGGACAGACACGTGGTCTCTGTTTGGTGAGGCAGGAGACTCCTGCATCCTCTGCTTGTCTCAAGAAGAATCCATGTTCAAAAAGGAACTGGCAGACAATTGAGTTTTCTAGTTCCTAATACAACAGGACTGGAAGGGAAAGATAGGAAATCAGTGATTTCACCTAAGGGAGCAACGCTGTGTACAAAAAGAAGAGAGGGAAAAACAGAGCAAACCCTGTTAAAACCTCTTCATTTCTGAACCAGGAGAAGAAATCCCAACCCACCAACTCCTGCAGCATGTGAATGCTATTTAGAACACAGTTCAAAATGGAAATAGCTTGGCTCTAGCTCTGAGCAGGTTTTGCATGGTGCAACAGCACTGGTGTCAGCGCCCAACTGTACCTCTGTGAAGGGGAGGTTAGGGCAAGGCTGCAGAGCAGGGGATGAGAATCCCTTTGGAAGCAGAGGAGGAGATGGAAGGCTGCACGCTGGGGATGAATAATCTGCTAGGAGCTTGTTTGCTTTCTGCCTACACAGCCAAGCTGTGTATTAATTAATGCTACCACAGACACTGTCAGCTCCTGGGGCAGAAAGCAAGCCAGTAAGATTCTAATATTCATCATAATTACATTCTCCCTTACTAATATTGCTCAAATAAAAGGATGTTGTATTTTAATACCCGTTTACCAAGACTGTGTTAAACATAAAGCTCCCGTTTGACTTGTTCCTCTGCCAAAGAGAGGCAATGATGAGTAAACACCTCTGGGCTGATGAACAAAGATTGGGGCTTGCATCTTTAGAAAGCACTAGCAGCCTCCTCTCCAATGTAATGTGGCTGGAGCTCAACAGCCCATGTAAACAGCCTGGACACCCACCTCAGAGGGCTTGCTGACACGTTGGGCTGATGAAGCTGCCTTTCCTTCTCAGGTGGACACAGAGGCGTGGAGCACGTCGATAAGCAAGGCAGGGTCAGGATGCACCTCTGCCCCACAGCCACTGCCAGCATGCCTGGCTGCAAGGACACTGCCAGCTCCTGCAGTGAAACCAAGAGCCAAACAAAACCCCAGCAGCAGCCCTGAACCCTGGGAAAACTCCCAGAGTGGAGCTGGAGTGACTCAGCTCCAGAGCCAGGAGGTGATGGCTGAGCATGGCACAAATACTAGGTCACAGAAACCAAAGGAAGAGTGAGTGGGAAGGGGAACAGAGGCTCAAAGCTCACTTGTTACCTAGATAAAGCAGGGCTGCATTTGTTACTTGGGAAGGAGCAGTAAGGTGGAAGGACTCCATCCCCATCAGTGGAACTAGCAAGCAGAAGGGGAAGAGCATGGTGACCCTGCAGGGTAGAACATAGAGAGCAAGATGGAGCAGAGCACTCCATGAGGCAGCAAAGAAATCACTAGCTTGTGCCAAGTGAGAGGGCAAAGCAAAAGACCAAATACCTTGGGAGCAAAGGGCAAACCCTGGAAGAGCTGCACAGGTAAGACTGAAGCAGAGCCAGGCTCCTGCCACTTCTCATATACTACATTTTCCATGGTTTATTCACCAAATCACTTAAAATAAAAGCTGCAGTCACAACAGTCCATGTCAGTGAAGCACTTGAAGAAAATCAGAGGACTTCTCAACAAAGAACAACCCAAACTGGTGTACACATCTGCCATGCCAGTGAGGTTACAGAGGTCAGGATGCTGGAACAGGGGAAGACACTGCCTGCAGAAAACCCTTCAGCAGAACAAAAAGGACTCAGAGGTAGGTAAAGGAATTAACTCCTAAAGGAAAGACTAGGAACTAAGCCACTGATCTCACAGAAGATTTGTAGAGTTCTTGGATCCAGACAATGCTCAGTGTGACACACTGGATCCTCAGGAACGAAAAAGAAAGGATGCTTCCAGAAGTGATGGGTAAAGGTGATGAGCAAGGCATGCAAGACAAAGGCTGAGGGAGGAGCAAGCCCTGCAGATCTGATAGAAGGCAGAAAGCAGTGGCAAGATTGCATTTCCACCCACTGCTACCACAAACAGTAATTGCCATAAACAAACAAACAAACCTCTGCTCAATTATTCAGAGCAGTTAATTGAGAGTTGTTTGTTTGTGGCAGGAGGCTGAGATCTCTTGTTGATATAACTGAAATCATGCCAGTTAAAGGTTAAATCCTGCCTGCCAGACATAACTTGGGGTATGGAGAATCATGTTACATGTCCTGGAGAAAACCCATCCCTCCACAGAGATCCCACAGCTGGGGAGGGACACTCAGGCTCTCTGCTGCACTCTCCTCCTCAATCCATGCTGCAGCTCCTGCCTCCAGAGCTTTCTGAAGCCTCAGGATCTCACCTCCCTTGCAGCACAGGGACTGGAGTTCCTCCCAGCACTCTGATGGTTAAAATACATTGATTTTTGCATTTCCTGCACTGGATTTTAACACAGCCCTAAGTTCCCACCCTGACTGACTTGCTCTCTTCCTCACCTCTTGTGCAGTAACTGTACACTGCACATGCTGCAGGCTGGCCAGAAAAAGGCCAGAATTAGACCCAGTGCTGCCTTGGAGCCACCATGCCCTGTCCTACCAACCCCATCAAGGTCCTGCCTTGTCCTTTGCCATCTCTAGCTGCAGACTTGCTCCTTGCACTGAGCTGTGATTTGCTGAACACACCTCAGTCTTCTGGCAAGTTGCTACAAACAGCAGAGAGTGTGTGAGCTGCTGAGCAGAGCCAGCTCAGCTCAGAAACCTCCTTGAAGAGCCAAGGACAACTCCTCTGTTTCCATGCTGGTTGGTGGCTGTGACTGACCATGTCCCCATCCCATCTGCACACCAGAGTCCCTCACCCCAAGGTAGACCTGAGGCAGATCCCACATGGCTCCAAGCATTTTGCAGCAGGATGATGAGCACTCGGAGCTTGCTCATTTTGGACTTGCCATTACCAAGGCAGCACAGCTTGGCTCTGTCCTTGGGCAGATCACAACTGGGCAGGGAACATGTCAACGCACACCTGAGAGATTCCTCCTGAACAATGAGGGGGGAAATACAAGAGTGACAATGGGCTGCATTGTTCTGGGATGTTGCAGCATGGCCACATCACAGGTGTGTTACCTAAATACCTGTCAGGCTGACAACTAATATCAATTAGGCTTTAATCTGACATCTTACACTGGGTGCAGCAAATGCAGGATCTGCTCAGAGCAGGTTGGAGATACCTAGCCTTCAATTAGAGGTGAGGGAGGAGCAAACTCTGCTCCCTGGGAAAGCACAGCATTTAACTCCTGAACTGCTAGAGATCTCCATGGATGGAGCACAGCCTTGTAAAGGTGGACAGGCCCAAACTTCTCTGATTCCTGGTGATTGCAGGAATGCAAGTGGCTTTGAAGCAGTCAGAAGGAGCTGCTCCTCCTCTCCCTCCACACACACATAGCCAAGTGCACAGTCTGATCAGCTCCTTGCTTTGACACAGAAAAAGGCCACAGGAGAAGAAATAAATAAGAGAGAAATCACCTTGGAGACAAGAATGTAGGAGAGGAGTCACAAAGCTAGCCAGGAGATGGAAACAAGCACTTCCATGGCGTGTCTCAGAGCTGGAAAGTGCCCTGGAAGAACACACATCTCTTCCTTTGCCTAGAGAAGGCCTACGGACACAGCTTCCCAGACTCAGGATGGATGCAGGGATTGCTCCCTGCATGACCATCTTTGATACAGCTCTGTTTTTTTTCCAGGGCTTACAACATCAAACAGATCCCTGAGAAGCTACAGTCAAAACAGCAACAGAGTCATCTCCCCTTAGAGTGAGAAACTGCTAATAACATCTCCAAAAGTGACCCAAAAGGCTGAGCTACAATGGCTTGTCCTGGGGTGAAGCAGACACAGAAGGAAAACACACAGTAGACAGATTCTCAGCAAGATTCTCAAGCAAGCCACAGCTGCTGTCATCACCTGAATACCTCAAAACCTCAGAAGAAAGCAGACATGACTACAATATTTTGTGGCATATGAAGAATACATAATGAAGCAAAAAGTGCATTGCTTGCCCTCCTGCTGGAGGAAGCATCTAGCCTGTGCAATACTATTTCTAGTGCCCCATCCCTTCCCTCCCCATCCTGAGTGAGGAGATGCTCACCTCACTTCTCCTTAGTCCTGACAGAATTAGGACTAGAATTAGAATGAGTCCAGACAGAATTCTCTCTCCTGCCAAGCTACCAGCACAAGCTAAAAGTTCCACTGCCCCGACATCCCAAATTCCATGCCATGCCTCAAATTCATAGGAGGTTTAAAAACACAAACATTCACCAGGATGCCTTGAGATCAGTGAGTTTTGCAAAAGAATGACACTTTAAAATAGCTCTCACCTAGCAAACATTAACTGCAATCACAATCATATTCATCAGGACTGAGTTAATGAACACTGCTGACAATCTCCCCTTTCATTTCAGAACAGCAGCACCTAACTCTTCCAGCCAGTGCTGGAGATGATGCTTTCTGAGCCCAAAGATGCCAATGGCCTTGTGCCTCTCAGCTCAGAAAGGACAGAAAGGGAAATACAAAATAGCTTTAGTTTCAGTTTAAAAGGAGTGTGACTCCTGGCAATTCAAATCAGAGCTTCACACCTGCCCAAAGAAGCCACTGCTGCTCAGGAACACAGGACTCCTGTTTTCCAGAGGCTAAATCCTGCTCTCTTTGCTCGTGCAATGAGGTCCTGCTGGCTCTGGGGACCCGATCTGAAGGAAGCAAAGGAGAATTCAGCAATTCCCAGGGCTACCTCTGGAGAGGATCACCTCATGCCACGGGCACATGCCATCAGCCCATCACTGTTTGACACATGATGCTGCCAGGAGGATCTCATTGCACTGCTGTAGGCAGACACAGGCTTTCATCCACCTCTACACAAGTCTTCTACTGCTGCCACACAGCACAGACTACTTGACAAAGCATTCAGTAAGGCAGAATACCTACTGAGACACGAAATAGGTATTTGTATTTCAGATTCACCTACACCACCTTCCCATCCCAAGAACGTGAAGGAATTTGCAAGGACACATGGTTCAAGTTGTTACAATCAAGTTCCCTTTTAACATATTTAAAACACACTAGTAGGGAATCTTGAGCTCCTTAGCTGGTACCACCAGTTCAAACCATCAGCTCTTTGTGGTTTTGCATGCATGTCCCACATCTCTCCCAAGCTTTTAACCTCTGACTAGGTATTATTTGAGAGGAATGTGATACATAACTTTAAACATGTCAGACAGAGAGTTCAACACTTCTCATGATCTATTACTCTCACATGATTGAAGTCCCTGAGTCACTCAATCATCAAGCTATCATTACTGTGCTTTAGCTTTAATCTAAAGTGCCTGAGAGTTTTGTGCTTCTTAATTCCTATTCTATCACTGGTAAGGAATAGGAAAGGGTGGAGGGAAGGGGTGGAATCACTTCACCTCAGCTGGCCTACAGCTTGTTGTGTTTGGGGAACACATTTTGGGTTCCCAAAGTAGATTATTTAGTCTTGTTTTAGCTATCAATGTATTTCCCCTGATGTTGTGGTGATAACTTGGTAATTTACTTAATCTTCAACACAAAGGGCCTCAAAAACCAGGAGCTGCTGATCCATATCTTCCCAATATATGGGAAGAGGTGAATAGCTTGTGCACAACTCCATGATTAGCCATGCCTCTGCTTACCTCTCCAGGCTGTGTCCCTGCTACCTCAGCCTCTGCTTACCTCCCCAGGCCTTCAGAACCATCAGGTTGTTATTATTATTAAGTAAGAGTATGGCTTTCTGCTTGGGTACCTTGCTGCCTCTGCTGAAGACAAGATTCAGACTGTTTGCTGCAGGCCATAAAAGCTCAAGCTGTGCTTCAGGATGTCTTGTCTTCCAGTGTCCTCAGCTCAGCCATGCCAAGGTGGGTGTGCATGAGCCCAGCTGCACTCCTCGGGGCTGGAGCATCTCCAGGTCCCAAGGACAAGCCACTGGAGATGGCTAAGTGCCGACACAGGTGCTCACATACACCATGGGCATGTTGCTGACCAACCTGAGCCCAGCTGTGGCCACAAGAGGTGATACTCAGGTCTTGTGCAACAGCTGAGCAGCTGGAACAGGTACCAAAAGCCATGGGAGATCTGGCTTCGTGTATCTGAACTTCCCCAGGCACCTTGGAGTGGGAAACATGTTTCTCGTATCTAACTTAAACTCTGTTTTGGCTGTTGTTTTTTGTCCCATTCAGTCAATCTAGAGAGCAGCTCACTCCCTTCCTCTTTAGAGCATCCTTCCACCTCCTGAGAGGCCTCACTGTGCCTCCTCTTGGTGCCAAGCAAAGCAGTAACCCCATCCTGTGTCACAGCCTGTCCCTGTCAGACCATTCCCACTTGGAACAATGAACCTTCCTGGCCTCCAGCGTTAAGCTAATCCCATCTAACACTCTCCAGATCCAACACTTATCCCATCACTCTGAAAACACTGAAGAGACTTTTGTACAACTCCCTCTGGACCTCATCTGCAGGCTGGGAGTCTACAGAGAAGCAGAGCATTGCTTAACTATTTCTTTGTACAGGTCTGCTTTCAGATAATACAAGCTCTTCAGCAAATCCTCTCCCAACCTACACCCTCCCCTAATCACAAATGATTCAGGATGCCACTTAGTCAACCCAAAACCAGATTCTGGCAAAAAGAGAGAAGATTTGTTTGTGCTGGATGGAGAACATTCCAATGCAGGGTAGAAAGCTAAGTCAACAAAGCAGCACAAAAGGCCAGCTCTTGCCCACAGCTGCCCTTCATGTGCAGGCAATGGGCAGCAGGGTGTGCTCCTGGGGAGCTGCCCTGGGCTCCAGCCCAGCCCAGGAGGTGCTCAGGCACCCCATCTTCCAGAGTGAACACAGGCAATGCTTCACAGCTCCTCTCCTGCCACCTGCACTTCCTCCAGCCCCACTTTGCTCTCAGAACAGGTTCACCATGCACACTTGGGACACATCCACTTCCAAGCCAAGGAAAAACAAAAAGATGTGTTGAGCACTGAGGATCTCTTCCCATGCCCGAGGCTCCTGCTCACCCAGGACAGGTTCTCAGGGCCCTGTCAAGCTACCTTTCATCTTTAAATCACAATCCCAGCAGAAAGAAGAAGGCTGGCTGTGTGTGACAGATCAGCTCACACTACACCTGCAGCAAGGGACAGGGATGCTGGAGAGAGAAAAAAAACCAAGCACAGGCTGCTCTCTGACAGCAAACTGTGTCAGGCATGAGCATTTTTGGGGCTCTATGGTTTCCAGTAGTCTTTATAATGATTTAATTAACTGCAAATTAAAGATAATGGAGACCTGTTGTTTGAATTGTTGAAAATCACAGAAAAGAAATGAAAGGGATGGGCTGGATATTATTTTTCTTTAGGTTGATCAGCTCATCAGAGGCAGAGCATCCGGAGGTTGCTTCCAACATCCAGCCCCTTTGAAACCTTTTGGTTTTTTTCTTCTTGTGTTTTAAATTACAAATGCACTATTTTGACTCATTAGAATGTATTATAGGATTAGACTCTAGGGAGCTGAGGCCAATGTAGGGCCACAGAGAATTCATTCACACAGAGTGCCATTATATCACACAAGAGAATCATTTCCATTGGACCACAAGAGCTCCTGCACATCCCTTCCCATGTCCCATCACCTCGCTCTGCTTCCACAGCACCAGTCCTCTAGGATGAAGACATTCTTTACTGCTGCCTCCTCTGCTGCCAAAGACACTGCTGGTACTTAAAATAAACAGCAGTAATGCAGGCTCATTCTCGTGCAGTTCAAGCCCTGGCTGCTCCAGGAAAGCCAGGTTTTTCCTGAGGCTATCTGTGCTATCTAGGGAGGGACTGTGCTAATGCCTTCCATGTGTCTTAGAGCAGCCCTTGCTGAGAAGGCTCTCATGCTGTCTCTGAATCCTGTTTCACAGACCCTGATGTCACTGCTTTCTCCAGGACACTTGCCCTTCACACAGAGCTCTGTGAGCCAGAGGGAAAACATCCAGCCCTGCTCCTCGGGCCAAGGTGAACAAAGCCCACAGGACTTACGCTTCAGTGATAGCTGCTGCAGTTGTGGGATTGCTTTCCAGACACTGCCTTCACATTTCCCTGAAGAAATCTCCTCTTTTCATATTATTCCACTTCCCACCAGTTTGCACTGGCAATTTAGGGCAAATCCTGCCTTTCTGGTCCTGACTGCAAAGGGGTCTGGGCTGTGTGGGTCGTGCCTGAGCACGGACAGGGCAGCAAGGAGCCAGCCTTTGGGGTGCCTGGGGTGAGCTGCAGCCGTGGGCCCCAGGGAGCACATCACAGCCCCAGCCTGGTGCTCAGGGCACACAGAGCAGCACCTAGGTGCCACAAGGCTCCCAAGTGAAAGGCAAGGGCAACAAAAAGAGATTGAAACACACCAATCTGGCAAGCCCTCCTTGTCTAGATGGACACGCACTGACACATCCTGTTCCATAGGTACACAAATAGGGATGATACAAACACCAAGAGGTTTGCAGCTTCTCCACACACCAGCTACCTTCTGAAGCGATTCCCATGCCCTTGTGACGTGACAATACATCACTTCAGAGCAGCCTGAAGTGACACCCACTCCAAAGGGGCTGTGCCCACAGGGAAAGCTCCTTCTGGAGCCAGTCCCATGCATTACTTCACTTCTGGCCACATGTGAATGTTATTTGTGTATGTATTCTGAAACAAAATAAGGGGATGAGGGGGGTAGACAGAGAGATATTCCTCCCACACCCTGCATGCCAGAGTCTCGTTTCCGATCCTCAGCTGGTGCTCCAGAGCCTGACTCCAGCAATAACAGTCTCCCACTGAGATTAAAGCACTGGCAAGCTCAGCCTTATCTTGGTGAATGTATAGCTAAGGTTGTGTCTCTTTCAGACACAGCTATTTCCATCTCCAGCCATGCACACACAGATGTAGATGTTCAGAGCTCTCCCCCTCCTCTGACACAGAGCTTGTGTTTATGCACACTTATGATATGGGAGGAATCTTTAGCAGAGAGGAAATGGTCCCTGGGTGGGAAAACACCAGTGCATTGGAGCCCAAGCAGCAGAGGTGGAATGTGACTGCAGCAGCTGCTCCCTGCCAGGCGATGGACACAGTGGCTCTGCTCTGCTTAGCCCATGCTGGCTGAGCCCACCAGCACTGCCTCTTCCAACACCTCACACAAACTGTGCACAGCCTCTCACAGAGCCCAGAAAGGCTCAGAGACCTCACCTTTGTGGGATCATTGAGCAGCTAGGCCTGAAGGATGCCCGACAGACCCTGAAGATGTTCTTGGGGATGAGCTTGTTCAGCATTTCACAGAGCCCTTTAAAAACTCATCAAGCCCAAGTGTTCCCCTGCCCTGCCAGGTCACCACTAACCCGTGCCCCTCAGCATCACACCTACACGGCTTCCCAGTCCCCCAGGGATGGGGACTCCAGCACTGCCCTGGGCAGCCTGGGCCAGTGCCTAAGCACTCTGCCAGGGAAGAAATTGTTCCTAATGTCCAGCCTGAACTTTCCTTGGCACAACTGGAGGCTGTTTCCTCTTGTCCTATCACTTGTTCCTTGGGAGAAGAGTCCAAGCCCCACCTCACTCCAATCTCCTTCCAGGGAGTTAAAGTGAGGTCTCCCCTGAGCCTCCTCTTCTCCAGGCTAACCAGCCCCAGTGCCCTCAGCTGCTCCTCACCACACTTGTGCTCCAGATCCTTCCCCACCTTCCTTGCCCTTCTCTGGACTCACTCCAGCATCTCCACGACCTTCCTGTAGTGAGAATTTAGTTCATTTCCCCTGAAAGCCAAATGGATCCATGCAGTGCTCATAGACTGGTGTTTACAAGATCCAAACACAGCAGGCACCTTCATCCAAGGGAATGCTAAACCTGCCAACTCCTCCTCTTGCATCATTTTGGCACAGGAGGAGGGAAGGACAGGATATCCATAAATAAATCTGTTATTTTACATTTACTGAAAACCTCAGGTGTAAATATGTACCAGTGAGTCAGAAGAGGGAGATGTCAGGAGGTGGAGGCTGATCATGCCCTGGTTTTGGTGGGTACATGAGATAGAAGTGGGCAAGTTAAAGCCTTTAAGCACCTGAAATCCCAAGGCCAAGGTCAGAGCTGTAAGCTAGAACCATGAGAGTGAAGCTGAGGGACACAGCAAGAGGATGCCTGTGCTAGGATTAGCAAAGGTAGGAAAGCTGTGAGGAACACACACAGAAAGTAAATACTGTGGGAAGACACAGATAGAAGAACACAGAGGGTATGGCAAACAATTGCTCTCTACAGCTGAGATTCTCTGACTTTCCAACACAAGGCAACTAGAGTTCTTGGGGGTAAAGAGCTGCACTTGGAGCACTTCTATGGAAAAAACAACTAAAAAAGCAACACTTTTTTTGGCAGGTGAAATATCTATCTGTGCATAATCTACTTCAGTAAGAAGCAGCCACATGGTCTGAGAACATAGATGAACAGCCTCAGAGACACTGCTATGAACCAAGAAAAGCAAAGGATGGGGAACCCTGTCAGGCTCTCACTCTGCTCCCTCTTTCTTTAGATGATTCCCTCAGCTCAGCCACTTCACTTCACTGAAGCATTGTTCTACTCAACCAACCATTTCATCCTGGCAACACTATGTTCCCTTCAGCAGGACTGCAGGGTGAACAGGATACCCCTCAGACACCATCATTTCACAACTGATGGATTCCAGTTTTCATTCTGAAATCTGAGACCATTAGCACATTGAGAGGAATAACTGGATCAGAGCAGTGAGGGCCAGCAGGGATGGAAATTGTCTATCCTCTAAAGAAACCTTAGTGACAGAAGTGGGATGTGTGACAGGCATTTAGTGATGCTCCTCTGGGGCAGCCAAGCCATAGCAAAGGCAACTTTCAATTTCACAGTGGGCTTTGTGCCACCAGAGATATGATGGAAGGGAGTGAGAAATGGAGCTTGGGCTATCCACTGCTTTTGGCTGAAGAGCTGCTGCTTAGTTCAATACAGCAGAGCAGAGATAAACACCTCCTGAAGTCAATTAGTGACATTCCTTTGGTTTGATTGCTCATCATCTGTAAAATTTTAAAGCTGATCCTAATTCCCAGATCTTGGTTTCTGTGCCAGATTCACCAGACAGGAAAACATTCATCTGCTGGGATTTTTCCATGGAATTCTCTACCTCTAGGGATGCTGAGAATATGTTCCTTCAGAATCAAGTAACAGCTCTGTGCTCTCCTCTTTGCCTTCACACACACTGCTACCCTCTGCAAGGCCACAGGACCTGTACCACTCACCTCCAATGGCTTTGCAAGGACAGGAGGGAAGCTAAAGCTATTCCAGCTCTTCCCATTAACCCACCCAGGCACAAACCTTATTTCTCTCTGCTCCTTCCTCTCTTGAGGCCAACATCCACCTTCCCTCTTTGCTAGTCCTTCTTGGTGCTCAACCCAGCACAGGAAAAACACTGACTCTGCAGAACAGAACTGCAACTTCACGGAGACTCCGAGTCCTGCACTGGTCTGACACCTGCATCACACCAAAGGGAAACAATAAATAGGGAAGAAATGGATGGCTAAGCTCTTGCAAGGAGAGAACATCCAGCACAACCAAGGGACACAGCTGGCAGGAGGCATGAAGTGTGTCACCACCACAAGGCTCACAAAGCTTGCTCTGCCTCCAGTGTTCTCTAGGAAGAGAGGCTCTGAAAGGGCTGCACCAACAACACTGTCCCAAACCCTCATGTCTGCACCAAAAAACCCCCTCAGAGAAGGTACAGCAACTCATGGCAGCTAATGAGCCTCAGACCTCTTCCAAACTGGCTTGCACCTTGCTCCTTTACCTGTCAGGAGGTACCTCAGCACTGCTGTCCACGGAACACGGAGCTGGTGTGGAGTGGCAGCCAGGCTGACTTTGGAGTCACACGTGCCCCTGTGAACACAGCACAGAAGCAGCAGCTGCAGGTTCGTGCTGATGACAGCACTTTGCCTCTGAAGGCAGACACGATGTCAGGAGTGGACCGTGTCCGTGTCCAGGCTCTGTGGGGCGGGGGGATTCCTGCTGACTGATGCAGCTCTTCCCTCGGGCACTGTCAAACCTCGCAGCTGGCAAGCCAACACCACTCTTCCTCTACTGGACAGACTCGAAAGGGAGAAGATTCTGCTGGAAACATCCATGCTAAGCCCTGCCAGGGAAGCATGTTTTCTCCACAAGAAATGACAGTCTCTGTTTGCTTTGTTCCAGACAAGTAAACAGATGATTAACTGGGTTCTTTCACACTCTGGCCATGGCACCAACACAGCTTTGGTAATGAAACTCCTTCCCACTTTGGGGCTTTTAGCTCGAGGAGCCCCATGACATGCATAATAAAACACTTGGGAGCCCACAGAGGGAACTGAGTACAACAAATACCTGGAGCAAAGATTAGAATCTATTTCCCCTCCACAGAGTCAGCAAGACTGGAGACTGCCCACTCGATTGTGTTCCTTTCCTCAGGGCGAGTCAGAGAGGCAAGGCAAAGGCACTTGTTTGACAGAAAACACAGGAAGAAAGGAAAAAAAAAACCAACAACCCCAAACCCAGAAAAAGCCCAACGTGCCTGTGCAGCCTGGATGGGTCAGGGCTGGTGATAGATGTGGTGGGCTGGTGAGGTGCAGCATTTCTTGCTGCTTGACCGTACTGAGAGTGCAGAGGCTGGACCTCCTTCCAATTGCACTTAACCACACAGCCACAGTGCCCCATCTGTGACCTCTCCCAGATCTGGAAGGAGCCACCCTCCCAGTCAGAGACACTTAATTGCATCTCCACCATCACTTAGCCCAAAGACTGCTAGTAAGTGGAGGCCATCAATTGTGCTCAAGTATGACTGCTGCTCTTTGTGCTCCAGATTACTATCCACCAAGGATTTCCTAACGCTGCTGGACTCCAGCCCATGTATGCAAAGACAATCTGAAGTGTTAAATGAGATGCTTGAATTGAATTGCAGCTCTTGCTACGGCCAATGCAGATTATTTCCACTGAGGAAACCACCTCCTTTCTTAATTGCAGGGAGGTGTTTCACTCGCGCGTTTTAGGGCCAACGCTTGCGTCGCACGCCGAGAGGGCTGTGAGCTCACACATGTAAAGTAAGAATGAAAACATTTCCAAGGCTGCAAAGAACACTGTAACTTAATAAGAACTTGTTCAAGAAGCCAAGCATAATGTATGTCATCTTACACCAATCCTAGATCAAGAGTTTGGGGCTGAACACAGAGAGAAGGTCGGTGACAAAAAGCTTCTTAAGTTGAAAATCTTCTCATTGTTTTGCTTTCCCAAAGAACATTTTCATTTTAGAGAAACAGTATCCCTTTCACCTCAAAATGCAAGCAACTTGGACACTGAAGAACTTCAACTGAACAGGCACAGTGACTCTTCTGCCTGTCTGTGTGTCACCACACACACCTACCTCCCAAGTCTGAACAATGCAGGCAGATGTTTGTACCTGGACTACTCCCTCTCACCTGAGGAGAATTTGTTATTCTCAGCTCACAGCTTCCCCAAAATCCAACACCAGCATTTCATCCAGAGGACACGAAACAGGGCAACCAAAAGAAACCACCCCTGAGCTGCCACCTTAGTCACTGCTGCAGTCAGTCATGCCTGGGCACTTCCCTGCAGTCCATGTCCTGCTTTCCATCATCACACCAACAGTCAGTGTTAGCTGGTTTGGAGAGTCAAGGTCACTTCTGACACACCGATATGAACATCTGAATGGGGTCAGACTGGTGAAATCAAACACTTGTTTTCCCAAGGATTAGGATTTCCAGCTGAAGCAAACCTTCCCTGGCTGGCTGTGTCTCTGCCCTGATCCTGGCCGTGGGCAAGCGGGGATAGCTCAGACCTTTCCAGAGAACTCCACCTCTGCTGGCAAGTGTTCCAGCCCTGGGGGCCAGACACCAGCCCTTCCTTCCTTAGGGAGCTGGGGGGATGCCTCCCTCACAAATCCCACCCCTAAGAGGGACTCCAGATCCCAGGGGTCTGTCTGTGCCCCCCGAAGCTCTAATACCAGGATGATTCCTGTCAGCTCTGGGAAGTGGGGCTGAGCTTGGGAGGCATAGGCTGGACTTGACGATCCTGGAGGTCTTTTCCAGTCTTCGTGATTCTGGGATTCTATGGCATCACTCCCTTTCTTGCTTCGGAGCTGACTTTGGATTGGTCAGAGCAGGGAAGGGATGCATCTGGGGAGCAGTGGAGCTGTAGGAGTCCTGCAGGCACACAGAGGAGAGAGCTTTATAAACTCCCTCTTTAAAGCAGCACATCAGAGCAGCTGTGCAGGGACACTCTCAAGCCTTCTAACTGCAGTGCTTCACCAGAACACAGCACAAAGCTTTACACTCTGACAGGACAATGTCTGGGGGTGGTTCTTCAAACCACCTTCACAAAAGCCAAGCCCTTGCCACTGCAGTGCCCTCCCTTACCCTGCCCAGACCTGGGGTGGGAGCCCCACTCCCTTTTCCCTTGCCATCAGCCCACTGCTAGCTCTCACTGAGGGGCACAGAGTGTTTTGCTGAGAGCATTCACTCTCCAGGATCCCTTTGGTGACAACAGTGTGCAGATGAAACCTGGGCTCCAGGCAAAGCTGTGGCCAGGATTCCAACCCCACCTGACCGACAGCATCTCCACAGTCTACCTCTCTGCCCTACAACTGGCACCAGTGCAGGACAGTGCTCTGGGCAATTATTCAGTGCTTGTGGAGTACAGGAGCTGTTAACCTGTGGCTCTGGATCAGCAAAGCTATAAATACACCCTAGTACAGGATTTAATTAAGAGAATGGTCAACTTCCAAAACATCTGTGCTTCTTCAGACCTCCTCCTGCAAATCCAGCCAGAGATGGGCCATGGAAACACCAGCAGGAGCAGAAATGCTCACACTGCTGGTGATTCTTGGCAGGGGGAAGGAAGCCTCCTTCAATGAAAAGCAGAAGATGCTGGGTTTGTTTCTGTGCAGCAAACAGCAGCTTTGCAGAGGTGCTTCCAGCCTGCCCTGAAGCTGTGGGAGATACCTTGCCAAACCCCTCTGAGGAAGCCCCAGTTTGGCTATGAAGCTCTGCCGTTGTCTGCTGGGTGATCTCCTCCCTGGCCCAGCACAAGGCACTGGACAGGACACAGACCCTGCAGCTCTTCAGAGAGTGCAAGGAACACTTTGCAGCAGGCCCTGGCTGAGCTCTGGTGACCTCCTCTGCCTCTGGAGCAGCTCTGCTCTGCAGAGCCCTCCTCCAGCTGGCCTTTGCCTCTCCACAGAGCTGCAGGAGACTTTCAAGTGCCAGCAGATACCCAGATTTGGGGGAATGAGAACAAACCAAAGCAAAACAAGATTTGGGACACGAGCAGATGATTTTGTCAGCATGCCTGGAACTTAGCTTTGGATGGAGCCACCTCCAGACCTACAGCTAAGGCCACTCAGCAAGGTGACATCCAGTGAGCTCACTCCAGCTCCACCTGAGGTCTCTCATGCTCGACAACCTCTGTGTCTTTTCTTTCTGAAGCAGCAGCTGAAACATGCTCAATTTGATACAACAGAACCCAAGAAGAGTCTACCAAACATGGATCTTAGTTCTTTTCACAGTGTGAGGCTTAACTGTCCAAGTGTTTCAGGAAATGTTTAATAGCACAAACATAAGAGGGGGAAAAAAGAGAAACCTGGAGGCAGAGCTGATGCAAATGGTTTTGTTTTGGTTTGTTTTGTTAATAATCATTTTTATATTGCCTAAATCCCTAAAGTCAGTGTCTGGACTCTGTCTGGAGGCTTCCCAAAAATCACTGCTTGTCAACACCCTTTCCACAGAAATGAGCCTGTTTACCTCCACCCGTGCACTGTCAAGTCATCTCTTCCCATTAAAGCTGAAACTGATATCCTTATGGAAAAGCCTAACCTCCCCTGGCTTATCCAGGAATCTCTCCAATATCCAAAGCTCATGTTAAAATGATTCCTATCAGCAGGATGCCTCTCTTCATAGTGCACCTCTACAGCCATCACTGTCAATGTTTAGATGGTACCTATGATGAGGAGGTCAGAATTTGGCCAGTTGACAGCAATGAAGGAAAGGGAAATTCAAGAAAGTTCTAACTGGACACCCATTCGCTTTGAATCTGACCCAAAAGGATCATTTTCCTGTAGAGGTGCTTGATAATCAAGTTCTTTTCTCTGCCTCAACAAGGCTGGTAACAATGGAAAAGCTGGGACACAAACCAAGGATGTGCTCACCTCTCCCTAGCTCCTTGAGTCTCTAGCAGTCACTGGCACACATCCCTTCAGCAGAGCCTTTCTTCTGACCATCAGCTCCGTGTAGCTCTCCACATGGATGGTTTCTCCTAGAGGTTTTCCCCAGCACTCATGGCCCTGACACCTGCTTCTTCTGGCAGCACATCACCACCTGGAGTAGCTGCAGATGCTGGCACCCAGGGAATTCCCAGCCAGAACAAGCTGTGCTATCAAGGGTACCGAAGAAAACTGCTCCACATGAGTTTGGAGTAGGAAATCCTTCCCAAAGCCATAGTTAAGAACTTCATCAAGTCAGTCATGCCTTTTCTCTCTTTCAAACTCCACCCAGCAGCTAAGCCAAAGCACAACCAGTGGTGCTTGCTAATACTAGAAGGCAAAAACAAGACCACTCCTTGAGAGCTTTCCAGCACACCAAGTGCCTGTCACCCATCCCCAGCTCCCTCTGGCTGTGCTTCAAGAGCACACAAGCCTCCACTGCTGTGAATGGCAGACAATCATGTCTCTGCCTGACTCCCGTGTCCACCTTCCCCTGGCAGTCCCTGGGCCACACAGCTCTGGAATTGTCACACAGGTGGCTGGCTTACCTCTAGGGCCAGCCAGATTGTCATCATGCCAACTCTCTGTTTACAGTCCCTGGCTGTCTGCCTCTTTGGGGATTCACTTCATCAATCAGGATTCATTTTGGTCTTCATTTCAAGCCTAGAAGCTGTCCAGAAGGCATCTACCAAATCAGTGAAACACAGAGATAGCATCAACAGGCACCTTGGGGAGGAGACAGAGAGGTCAGGAAAAACACCTAAACACTCCTTGGATGCTCATCTGCAAGCCCTTTCAGGCAGCTCTGTGCAGGATAACAGACTGTGGTAAGCTTCCAGGATTAGCACTGTAGAAGCACTGTTTGGGGTGAGGAGCAATGTCACAACAGCAGGCCAGTGGGGACACTGCAGCAGCAGCCTTGGCAACAGGGCCAAGTTGCCCTAGCACTCACCTGAGCTCCTCCTCAAACCTCACTTCTCCTCTCTTTCCAATTTCACCTCCACAATCCAACTTCTTCACCTCCCCTAGCACATGGAAACAGGAACCAGGATCAAGAGGGAGAAGCTGCCAAGGATGAGAGGTTTGGAAATGGACAACTGTTATCTGAGGCAAAAGCTAGAGCAGGAGCCCAGTGCTGCAGTCAGGGGTTAGCTATTGTACAGCAGCTTTAATGTATGGTTTTGCTCTCTCAATCAGAAGGTGGAAGTGCAGTACTTTACGGGTCAAACAAGAGAAAACACAAAAGCAATTCAACTCCCAGCCACCCAATCTGGAAACTGGCAAAGCTAAGGTCTGCAGAGCGCTGGCTTGGTAACGGATGCAGGGAACTACAAACATCAGCTCGTCAGATTGCTGCAAGAAGCAGGCAGGGCCCCTATTTTAACACCCATTTTTTGTTTGTGTGGTTGTTAATCCACCTTTCCCCTTGCAGCTATTCCACGCAAAGATGAAGGAAAAAAAAACCCTCAACCCCAAACCAGAGTGTTTTCAATAACCACAGGAGAGTGTTCCAAGAAGAAAACCTGACTGAGCTCCTCACTGCTGCTCAGCAGCCAGGGCTGTGCTTTGAATCTCCCTGGCTCTCTGCAGCACACAGGGCTCTGTGCCACAGTGCTCTCCTACCCCAGGAGATGGAGTCTGAAGGCACAAGGCAGCTGAGAGCTCTACCAAGGCTGTTCAAACATCCTGGCAGAGCTGGAAGGAAGGAATGAAAGGAGGCCAGGTTAGCTGTTTCAAAGGGATGAGTGAGTGAGCCTGTGCTGTGCCAGACAATGCTAACAAGTTAAACACCAGCTCTGTCAAGGCAGAAAGAGATGTATCATTGTCTGTGAATTATTGAAATTGACTTCACCTACTCACCTTTAGGCTTTTTGGGGCTGAGAGGAAAAAAGAAATCAAGAGGAGAAAGCCTTGCAAGGGAGACATGGACTCTTAATCTATTACTAATGTCCTCTTGAATCCTGTTAATATTTTTCATATTGTCTGCTTTGGCGAGCTCAGACACTGGATGTGAGGAATGAGCAACAGTTCCAGCTGATCCCAGCCATAAAGCTCTTTAATGTTCAAGTCTCTCCTGCCCTGCAGATAATTGTTGTCTCCTCTTTCGCCCATCCAGCTGGAACATCAGACAATTTGGGGAACATCCAAAATGGCACAAAGATCCATTCCCTGGTTCATGACAAGTCCTGGAGATGTTTAGGACACAAAGATCATTCTCCACAGCAACAACAAAAGCCTTTTGGAAGCTGGTTCCCTCCACAAGGCTCACTTTCCCTGCAGCTCTCCACCACACAAGATCTCCTGGAGCACTAGGGAAGCATTGAGGAGACCAAAAGTAAGTTCTGATGAGGTCAGAATCTGTTACAGGTTTTTGGTGGGAGACAAAGATGAGACATGAAGAAATGGGAGATGCTTAGGCACTCATCATCATCAGCACAGAGCAGCAATGACAGCCAAGGCCCCACCTCTTCATGGCTCCATCACGAAGCTGCTGACTTACAAATGATGACTCTGAAGGTGAAATTAAACCATTCCATACTTTCTAGGGGAATACACATCAAAAAACTAACTAAAAGAGGATAGTGGAAAAAATACCTACTACCCTTGAAAAACCTGGAATGAAAGCTTTTGAGGACAAAATCCTGAACACTCCTACTTCTCCAGAAGTGGGCATCTATCTCTCTCTGCCCTTCTGCTGAGCAGGCCCACGTGGCCCTTGCACACTGCTCCGGGCTGTCCCCCAGAGGAACAACTGCAGCCACTCCAGTAACACCTTCAGCAGCACCAAAGCAACACTGGTGCTTATTTGGCAGGAGGTGGCAGAGGATTTTGAGAATCAGTGGCTTGAAGGAGCAGGCAAGCTCTGATGAAGGCTGGAGAGATTAGAGAGGAGTCTAGCCCTAAGCTCCAGACCTGCTGAAGGAAACCTCACCTCTGTCTCACATCCTCTGCATTCAAAAGCCATTTGTATTTCCACACAAACCATGCCATTTACAGTTCTCTGCTGCCATTCTGCAGCCCCTGCAAGAGGAGCTGGCACAGCACACAAGGAAAAGGTTACAGCCTGGTGGGAACACAGTCAGAATGGGAGCAGCATTGTTACCCTACGGCTTGACTTTTAAAATCCCATTGTGAAATAAAATAAACAGCCTCTGAAAGGGAGAGAGATCTTCAGATGTGCTCCTGCCTCTGTCTGCAAAGCAGCAATCAAGGTCTGTAAGTGACCTCGAGCACCTCTGACAGCCAGGGCTTCAGAGAGCCCTGCTGGGGAGGCTCTGGTGCTGAGCCACTCTGCCAGGGCTCTCCGTGACCGTGCTCGGAGCCACAGCTCAGCTCCTGGGAATGCCTGATCTCCCGCAGGAAACGGGCAGCAGCCTGTGGGTGGTGGAGGAGGCTGGCAGGAGGGAATGCTTGGCACTTGTGACAAATGTTTTTGGTGCTGCCCGAGCCTGCATTTCTGTCATGGCTTTTGCCTGCTTCCAGGCTCTCTCCCACCCCCGTGGCTTCCCTTCGGAGGCTCTGCATTTCCCACCACATCTGCTGGAACACAGGGAGTGTTTGCGTGGAGCAGGCATAGGACAGGCAGCAAGAAGAAAACAAGGGATGGGCCAGATGAGGGTGAGACAGCAGAGAGAGGTAACAAGGGGGAGGAGGAGGAGGCCAAATGGCAGGCAAAGAGCAAGGGGATCAGAGGTGAGACACAGAGAGACTTTCTGAGCATGAATAAACATGCAGAAGTGAGGAGGAGGTGGTAGGACCCCCCACTGCCAGGAAGGCAGAGGAGAATTACAGGCAGGAAACGTCACTGCAGGAGCAGTTGATTAAAACTACAAACTGTGTGAACTTGGTCTAATCCCTTCTGGCCTGCAAGCCACCCTAAGAGAACGTGTCCAGAGCTGTGTCAGCATCTCCCCTCCCCAGCACTCTGCTCAGGACCAATGGGGCAGGTAAACAAGAGCACCCCTTTGGGCTGGCCACCTCAGCTCCCACCAGCCATGGCCTGCTCTGCCTCTCCCGGAGCTCCAGCAGCAGCACACAGGCATGCTCCTGGCTCCCAGGAGAGAAGCTGTCCCTAGGAACTCTTCATGCCCTCGCAGCCAAGCACTTGCTTGTGTGCTTGGCTGAATCACAGCCCTAAATTAAGGAGGTAAACAGCCTTCTATCCTCAGGCTTGATCCTCTGGTCACACAAGTTGCATTTAAAAATCAGCTTTCAGGAGCTGTGCCTGGATCTGTCACATCTGAGATTGCCACTAATTGCTAGGTGTCAACAGCGTGCAGAGAAATGAGCAATGACTGAGAGGCACCAACACTCCAGCCTGGGTGACAGCTTTATCTCTCCACACCAGCTTCTCAGGGGCTTGCAATCATTTCACCCACCCAGAGTGGCACACTGCACTGCCCAAAAAGTCACTCAGAGATTTCTTCAGCTTCTCTGGGGGTTCCTGAAGAAAACAATGTACCGATGTTGTAAATGGACAAACACACAGTGCAACAGCCTGGGTGCAGAAGCTCTCCAGCTGAGAGCCCAGGACACCCTCCTCTCTGGCTACCCTGCCAGACTCTTGTGGCATCACAAAGCAGACTCAGGGAGACAGGCTGGTGTTTCTCAGAAAGATCAGTGAAGATGTGAAGGTCACAGATGACACATGGCTGGTTTCAAAACCTCAGGAATGACAGCAGGGAAAGAGGTGGTGAAGGAGGAAGGGGCACAGAGCCAGCTGGAGAAGTCGCCTGAGAAATCCTTTGTGGAGGCAGAGCAGAGGAGGAGCAGGCTGACGTCAAGAGAAGCGACCTGCACAGCTTAGGAGGGAGCCCAGAGGGATTCCTCCACTGGAGCTGCCTCTCTAGTCCTGATGTCATCAGCTAGCTATGAGGCAAGAAGTCAGCAATGTGTGTGGGAGTGCTGGAGGGGCTGGAGATCTGCTCCCACAAGGAAGGAGGCAAGCTAGGGCTCTGGCCCGGAGTCTGTTCAACAAGAGAGTGAGTGAGGCTGGACAGGAGCCTGGCAGCTTCTCAGGTTTGCTGAAACACTGAGAGGAAAACCTGAGAGCAAGAAGTGATTCTAACTAAGGAACAGCTGAGATGAACAAGACCAGGGTGAGATAAAAAAGCTGAGCAGTATCTGTGGAGGGATGGCTGGGTGTACTCCAACAGCATCAGCTCCCCTCCCAAGTGCCACTGCCCCATCTTCCAGCCAGGCAGCAGCACCTCTCTGCTCTGCCACACCTCAGTTCACAAGCAGAAATGCAGTGGTACTTGGTTTTTACAAACCTTTTTCATATGCTTCTTGAGAAGCATTTCGAATAGCTGGAGGGCTCCGTGCCTGGTGGGAGCTGTGCAGAGACAAGTGACCAGCAAGCATCCCTGGAGTGTCTCTGAAACACCTGATGGGTGAGGGCTGAACTGACCCAAGCACATCTGCTGCAGCTTCTAGCAAGAGGAACAAGCAGAAGGAAGAGGGTGGCAAAGCACTGCAGAGAGTGAAGTGAGGAAAGAGCTCAGCACCTTGGGCTGACACAGCAGCAAGGTCAGCCTGGAGGAGAACTAAGGGGTAACTATGGAGCAGGGCAGCAGCTCTCAGATGCTGACATGCATCTTCACAACAAGGAGCAAAATACAAAAGTAAAAGCCTGTCAGAATGGTGACAACTTGCCACTTCTTCAGCTGGCTGCCAGGGAGGACAGGAAAATCATCTGAAGATGATTCTCCCTTCATCCTCCTGAGCCACACGTGGATGCTGAGGAGCAATCAGCTCCTCGAGGAAGGGAAGCATGTGTTTGCTCATGCAGACATCCCAAGTGCTCACAGCCCCTCTGGACTTAGAGGAGGAAAGGAAGCTGTGTGCAGACTCCAGTGAGGGCTTGGTGGCCTTGCTTTGCTCAGGCTCTGCCTGCTCCAGGGCAGCAACAGAGAGGAGGGCAGAGCCTTGCAGAAAGCTGACTTGGGGAGAATGTGATATGCCCCAAGGAATTTTTACTGGAATCCTCAGAAACATGGGAAACAGAGCTGGGTTTTTTAAAACACATCTGAAGAGACTGAAATTTAAAGCCATCCTGCTGAATTCTGAGGAGGAAAAAGGGCAACTGAGGCCAAATGCAGTCAAGTAAAGGCATGAAGTTTAGTTTAAGCAAGACACAGAAGACTTGGGATTCTTTACACATCTCTAACCTGGCAAGGAGGGACACAGAACTTCTTAGGAGGAGTGGGAAAGAAGAGTTTGGAAGACATTTCTCCAGGAGGACAAAGTGTGTCTTGCCACTGCCATGATTGTTTTCCTCCTAACCATGGATTTTCATTTAGATCAGTGCTAGAAGGGACCAGGAGAAAGATGCTGAATTGCTTTGGGCAGGCAGCAAAAGGCAGGAGTTAGCAGGTTAGCATGGCCTCTTGGCTTTGAAGGATAAGAAGAGGCTAGCTGACTCCTTCAATATTAGCATCACATGGTGACAGAGCTTCCAGGGCTGGCTTCGAGGAGGGAGATTTGCATTGATGTCTGCACATCCCAGACTCAAGCTGGAGGAGAGCTGCAGCAGCAGGAGGGAGGGAGGAGGGGGAAGAATTCCCTGTGACACGTGCAGAGGCAGAGAGAGAAACAACACCTAGCATGGCTGAAAGGTTTCTTGCTTTTTCCTCCTCCCCCTCCCTTAGTAACAAACTCCTGACTGAGATCTACACATCTGAAGCTCTGTGCTGACAGGACAGAGCAGGGAGACCTGGAGTTAATCTTCATCCTTGCAGGAAAGGGCAATGGAAGGAAGCAAGCTCCTGCAGGACTGTTAGCTTCCTATCTGCCATGCACAAATCATAGAGGCAACTGTACTCAAGCACCTTCACAGGCATAACTTGATCAGAAGCAACTGTGCAGTTCTGGGGGGGAAATCTCTGCATACGAATTAGTAGCAATTATCTTGCTGAAAGATAAGGAAATGAAAGACAGGCCCTAATTCTCCAGGAATTCTCCAGCTTTAGCTGCTGAGAGAGCTGATACCCAACCCCAGGGCTGCTTGTTTCCAGGGACTGAGGTGGCTCGTGGCATCTCAGCTTTAACTCTGAGAAGAAATGAAAAATTTAGCATTGTTTTTGTGAGTACTCAATAGTTCATTTAAATCCAATTACAGACTAAGTTGCCTCCCTACCACATCAACATTCTGACGGTGACAGAAGCAGGAAAGACCAGTGGGATTACTTCTGAAGTAGCTACATCTTACAGGTGAGTAAACCGAGATGGAAACTGATTTTCACATGCCCAGGGCAGCTAAAAATGTCTGCAAAAAGCCTGAAAACTCTTCTTAGGGTGTCAAGCTTGGGCTAAAAAGCAAACTAGTCACGAATCTCCTGTGAACAGTGCTTTCAGAAAGGCAGAAGTAATGCTTTCCCCCAATCCCTGCAGCAGGACAGAATCTCCAAAGAGAATGAAACCAAGGCCAGAAAGGATGCTGACAGGCATCAGATCCCAGCTGGAAGAAAAGACACTGCCAGGTTTGTAGGTGGCAAGATGCAAGGAGGGATGGGGAGAGAGAGGCACCAGAAGCATTAGCAGCAACAATCCCAAGGCCAGTAAGGATCAGGGGCCCCAAGGCAGTCAAAAGCAGAGAGAGATTTAGAGCCAAGGCACTCCAAGGGTCTGCTCCCTGGGACCAGAGGACAGGCTCACATTTCAAGGTTTCCTCTCCAGCACAACTCAGCTTTGCAGTGGGAGGCCTTGACCCCAGGATCACCAACTGAAGAAAACAAATGTGTTTTCAGACGAGGGCACTGGCACTGTCAGAGCTGACTGCACACAAGGATAAATGGTACACTTCCCAGAATGCCCTCTTACATTTTAGAGAGACAGACAGAAATGCTTCCAGATAAGAGATGAGGATCTGAGCATCAGATTTTCTGGCTCAGCCAGGACTCCTGTGAACTGAAGTGGCTAAGCCCCAGGCTCCCTGCCTCCAGGGCTCTTGGNGGGACTCCTGTGAACTGAAGTGGCTAAGCCTCCCCTCAAAGTGTCAGCCCCAGGCTCCCTGCCTCCAGGGCTCTTGGGGAGTTTGATAAGACCAGGAACAAAATCAGAATTAAAACCCATACCAGTGATTCCAGGAACCCATTCCAAGATGCTCTAAAGAGGAAAGTGCCTGCAGGAGGTGATGCCACATCATTCCACAGAGGAGTTTCCCCACACTTCATCTGCCTGTTCCTTGAAAAGCCACTTTGTGCTTTCCCCTGACCATGCCTGCACAGCTTTGCAGCCTTGCAGGGACTGTGTTCCAGGCCAGGCAAGAAGGGGAGGTGGCCTGTGGCAGACCAGACAACTTCAGACAAGCATCAGATGCCTCCTGAGTTTAGATGCAGTGCTACTGCAAGGCCACATTCCCCTGGGAATATATCCCTACCCCCAGCTGGACCACTAGCAACTGCACCAGCATTCCTGAGGGACCTGTGCTCATGCACTGCCCCAAACCAGACAAGTGTCTGGTGAGCTGAAGTGGACATCCAGGAATTGCAGCCAGAAGGAGACCATGGGCACCACTCTTGCAGCACAGAACAAGACCCTTGTGGAAGGCTTCAGGAGAGCTACACAGTGCCTGTGGGCCCTGAGGGCTGAGGATGCTCTAGCAGGAGGTGTGACCAAGCAGGGAAGCAGGTCTCACAAAGCACAGACTTGTTGGGTCAAGTGTCCTTTTCCTGTTTGGCAAGTCCTTTTGTCTCTGTGTCCTCCTTATCCTCCTGACACCTCACCAGAGGAGCAGAATGACAGACAGCTCTTAATGACTTCTGTTTGATTCTGATACAGCAGCCCAGCCCTTGTTTGCAAAGGAAGGAAGCCTCCATTCCCCTCTGAATCTCCACTCTGGGACCCATGTCCACTTGCACACACTCAGCTCCCCACTCCCACCTGGCAATCCATGCTAAGACAGATGTGATCCCATCCCAGCAGACAGACAGACAGACTGACAGCTGATGCTGCCTCAGCAGCCAGCAGGGCTGGTACCACCCTCCCAGGAGACACAACATCCTCTCCTGGGCACACTCCCTCCCACAGCACACACTTGGGGCTATTGTTCCCCATGTCCAGAAACCAGGCTCCATCCTCTGCCACCCCCCCTGCCTAATGCAGAGGTGTTTTCCCTCTGCTGACCCTTCAGCAGCTTCCTTGCCTTTCTTTGGACACCCTCCTCTGCTCTCCCTTCTTGCAGCTGGAGGACAGCTGACCACACAGCCATCTGAGAGCAGAAGGAACAAACTGCTTTGCACTCTTTTGCTTCCACCGGGTGCTCTTTCACTCCCTCAGCATCCCTCTCCTGTTCTGAGGTGACTGAGGCACAGCAGTGGCATTCCTGCCTCCCTCTCCCCATGGAGCAGCAGGAGTGCCCCAGAGTGCTGGCCAAAGGCAGCAATTGATTGAGTGATGGGACTATTCCTCTGCCAAGCTCAGAGAAAGCATTTTCTTACCACTTCGGTTGGCCTGTAGTACTTGAGATTGACTGTCACGTGCACCTTGCCAGTCTCCTTGCACCTTCCCACTTCCTTCTCATTCTTCCCATCCCACCTGTAAAGAAGAATCAACATTTAATCAACCCATCATCAGTGCTCTGATCTTACCAGCACTTGGCCAGCTTTCATTTACTGGAGGCTGGTGTCCATCTTCCCTGCAGGACACTATAAACTCATTAGCCACAGGAACAAAGGCAGACTTTAGACTCGAATGGAGCAACAATGGCTTTTGAAGTCTCTTTGTTTTGGTTTTTGATGCAGGGAAAGGTCT
Source organism: Bucco capensis (assembly GCA_013396975.1). Lineage (NCBI taxonomy): Eukaryota > Metazoa > Chordata > Aves > Piciformes > Bucconidae > Bucco > Bucco capensis. The sequence continues at coordinate 55,802 of VWZO01012574.1, forward strand.
GAGATGCAGAACTTCCAAATTAAACACATCATGCTAGGGGAAAATGAAAAGCTCCCCAATTCAGAATGCCTCACCTATCTGCACATAAAGGTGACAGTCAGGGTGTCCATTTGTGGACTGCTCCAAAGCTCTTTGCTGAGAATACTTTTAATTCTTGTATTTTGGCCAATACTTTCAGGAACTCTTTAATCTCTTCATTTGATGGAGGTGAAGCTCTGTTGGAATAGCATTAACCTGCATAATTTAATCTGTGCCTAAGGCCACGTGACAAAACCCCAGCAGTGGCAGAAACTCTGCCCTGGCCTCCCCCTCCCTAACTGCAGCACCAGCTCCTGGGCTTCTGTCAGGGACTTGCTCTCTCCTTGCTCCCCTGTCCTTCTCCCTCCCAAGCTCCTTGAGGAATTTGGTTCTTTGACAACCTCAGCCTTCATTTTGGAGTTCCTAGCCCCGAGGGCTAAGGAGGAAAGCTTGTGACCTCTGTGTGCCCACGATGGTTAGAGCGGCCACGGGCAGAAGGAAATACCACATAGGCATTGTGACCACTTCTGGAAGCACAGCTCAGGACTTCAGGGTGAGCAGCAAAGCCTGTGGGATGCCTGACACTGGGAACACTTTGTGTTGGAATGGTTTCCAGCAGATAGCAGCCCCAGCAAAGCCAGCTGCTAACAGCCCTGCTAAAGATGACGTGTAACACACATTTTCTGCCTTTCTTTTCTGCAGTTGCTCCGTTTGAAGCCTGAGCTGCAAAGTTTTCCTTCAGAAGCCAAAACTAACATCAGTCCCTCCCTTGAAAGGGCAGAGGGTGAAAATGTGCAGGACTCAAATGAGCTTAATAGAAAACTAACCCTCACCAGTAAAACAACAGGAAGCACTCAGATGAGGAGACGTCAGCTGCTGCTGGAGGTCACGGAGCAGAGCACCCCATTTCACACCCAACAGGCTCCAGGAGGCTCAGCCCAGCCACTAAAGACTCACTTAGTGCTGCTATCAAAGTTATAGAACAATAGAGAGAGCTTCAGGAGAAATCTCCACCCATCATGTGGAAAGTTCACAGGGAAAGAGAGGACTTCTCCTTGTGCCCAGAGGAGAGTTTGGGAGCTGCACTGGCAGCTCCTCAGGGACACCTCAGCTGCACAGGACCAGGAGCAAGCAGCCACCTGGCTAACCAGCCCCTTGCCACAGCACTTCATCAACAGCAAACACAACAGACCACTCATGCCTTTGGCAAGCAAGTCCTCAGGTGTCCCTTTGCCACCACCTCAGCCACCAACAGCTCCAATGCACCAACACCATCAAGGGTGAGAGCTCCGCTGCTTAACCACTGACCTGGCTGGGCCAACCAGCACTCTTCCAAACACCTCCAACTGCTCCATCCTCCACATCTCACGGGTTTCTGTAACCCTGCCTTCCACTGTAAGGTAAAACACACACAAACCCAACCAGCCAGCCCAGGAAACTCCTCCTCCCTCAGTTCAGCCTTCCCTGTCACTGCCCTGGCCCCTACTCCACTTCTGCTAGAGCATCACCTCCTCAGACCTCACAGCTCATCTGCAAGCTTCTCCTTCTGAGGGTGACCAACTGGCACACTGCTCCTGGTAACATCTGCAAGCAGAGCCAAACAGCTAGAGTAAAATAGTCCTGTCTACTGAATTAATTCTGATCCTGGAAGCAATGAATATTTCTGTAACAAATGTGCATGTATTTTGATATTAATAAAAACCTCAATAAATCTTTCCACTGCTTGAACAGGGTTTTTTCCCCTGTTTTCTCCCCACACTTGCAGCCAGCAGCCTTTGTAGCACTCTGCAAAGGACTCACTGCTGTCGTGGTTTCAGGCTATCTTTGCAATCCTGTTCTCATTTAATAAGATTAATGACAGAAAATTAGTCAAGACAAGCGTTTGCCTGTTCCATTTTCCCTGCTGCAGCTCACAGGATAGGAGGGAAGTGTTTCCCCCCAGTGCTGCTTCATTAGTAATAAGCAGAAGGGAAAGGAAAAGAAAAAAAAACAGTGTATTCCTTACAGGGGGAAAATATTTGTAGCTCTGAGGCTTTCCTGTTAGCACAAAGGACTGAATCTGAATCACTCAGAGAACTGCACAAATACAATTTGAATGTTTCTCCCTTGAAAACGAAATGTTAGAAGAAAAAAAAACACCCACCCAAGGCAGAGCAAGCTCTGTGCACACTCTGCAGTCCCTCTCAGAGAGCATCACTTCTGCAGCTGTACAGCTCAGCAGCCACACAAAATGTAGTCACCTTTCTCCCTCTCTCATTTGGGCTGGGAGACACAGCCCTGAGATGTGCTAAGGAGTGGCTGTGACAGAGGATTAGGGCATCTTCCTGGAAGGACCCTGAAGGCTGTCCTGCAGTTGCATGTCAGCTGTGAGGAAGACATAAACCCCAAGCAATAAAATAACTATCTTTAGTTGGCTGAGGAGGGAGCCAGGGTTGCTCTTCTTCCTGTCCTCTGCTGCAATATCAAGGTGTGACAGCTGAGGGTCACCCCTTTCCCTGCCACAGCACAAGGCAGGGATGGTTAAGAGCCCCTGCAGCCCTGCCCTGGCTTCTCAGATGCACTAGGACCTGTGCCAGCTGCTGCTGGACCTCCATCACCCCACAGCTTCTGAGATGATGGAGGCTCTTGACAGAACTTCCCCAATCCTGAGCAACACTTCACACCTCCTGCAGTCTGAAGGATGGCTCTGGGATGGGTCACCCTCCCAGCCTGGGAGCAGGGCTGGGTGAGCTGGATCTGCAGGGATCAGAGTCCCAGCACTGTCCAAATGAGCAGTGACCAAGCCATCACCAGAAGCCATTCATACAAGCACTTTCACCTCTACTTCTGTAACTGTTGTCCTTTATCTAGGTTTTCTCAAGGGTTTGATTGGCTTTCTGAAGCACCCAGGCTGGTCTGTCAGCCCTGGGCAATGCTGAGAGTCCTCAGGCCAGCAGCAGAGCAGGGAGTCTGAAATGAGAGCCAGGGATGAGGTTACTGCCATCAAAGCAAGCTGTGCTGTGGAGGATGTCTGTGCACAGAGCTCCAGCTAGGCACAGAGCTGGATGTCTCAGTGCCTGCTCCTAGAGCAGAAAAGAAGTAGCTCACCAAACGCTGCTTGTTGCTTTTGTAAACAACACTAGAGAGGGACAAAACTGTTCTGAAATGCACGAGAATTCTTCCTTAGATGGAGCAACTGGACCTGCAGCACGCTCCTTTCAGCACTTACTAGAGAGAATTACCTTAGGAACACGAGAAGTAGAGAAAAGCGAGAAAGCCAAAGCAACTGCTAGAGCTCCTGCTGCCTCCCCTTCCCCTGTCACACCTCACTGCCATCAGGGCACGTGGGACAGTGCCTGATCACACAGGGACATCTCCCTGCCAGGGGATGCTGAAGATCTGGAAGGAAAACTTACTCCCCAAACTGAGCTTTTGGGCTAGAAATTCTATTTACACAACCTCCCTCCTTCCCCCATCAGAATTTCTTCTGGAAGTTGATGCCAAAAAATTGAAACCAGACTAAAATCTCATTGAGGAGAAAATGTTATTACCTCCCCAGCCACCCACTGGCTGCTCAAATAATATTGTATAGATCTGTGCTCTCCTGCATATTTATTGAATTTGTCAAGTTTTTGTTCCCAAGTCAAACTTATTGGCCCTGTCAAAAGTTCACCAGCTGCAGGAGTGACTTTGATGGCCCGAGGAGCAGCCCTGGCGCTCGCGTCATGGAAGAGCCTGTGGCTTTCCTCTCCCTGCTCCAGCTGAGCTTGGAATGCTGATGGATGGGGCCCCAAGAAGATACAGGAGGAGGGAAATTGAAAAAATAATAAACAATAAAAATAGAAATTACAGAAAGCTCTCCCCAAGCCATCCTGCTTTTATTACATGGCCTTGAGATGGAATCCTGTGCTTTCAATCAAACTATGTGGAATATGCACTGCAAACATTCTGCACCCACTGCCCAGCATCTTCACGGCTTAGGACAAGGGATGACTGGGATGGAGAGTGGCTGTAATCCCTGTGCTGGGGCTGAGGGACTGTCCCACAGGAAGGACAGAGGTGGCAGGTGTCACTGCAGAGGATGGGAGTGGGAATGTGAGGATCTGGGCCATCAGGCAGAAAGCCTCCTTCTGCAGCAGGGTGAGCAGCAGCAGCCTGGTCCTAACATCTCTGGCCCCTGGAGTGGGGAGTGAATGGGAGAACAAAAACTTGGCATAAAGAATTAGGACACATAGGTTTTTTTTCATGACTCAGAGGGGAACACAAGACATACTCCCTGTGGCATCAGCTGTGCCCAGGAGATCTCACACATTACAGAGTCAGAAAGCGAGGGCAAAAAAGAACCTGGAGAAACACTATTGTGTAACAGAGCTAGCACAAGAGGCTAGGAACAGCCAGCCCCTGGCTGCTCTCCCCTGCCCATACTTACACGATGGTCTTCCCAATGTGCTTGAAGGACTTCTCCACAAACTCACGGACACTATGGACCTCCCCAGTGGCTATGACAAAGTCCTCAGGCTCCTCTGTCTGCAACATCAGCCACATGGCCTGGGGAAAGAGAGAGAGGAGGGTTCAGTGCATGAGTGGCCTCTCTGGTACACAACACTGTGTTACTGCATCTTTGCTCTGGAGATCAGGAGGTGCAGCCCGAGCTGGGCAAGCCAGCACCCTCCTCACCTGGGGCTGGTAACCAGCTCAGTGCCAGCCTGAGAAGGGCTCCAGTCCTCCTCGTCACACTAAACAATGCTGGGCTTGATTTCCAATTTGCTCCACAGCAGGGGAGACTTCCCTATGTTTACTTTTGGACACGGAGACCCAGCTTGGTGCTGGAGAGCACGGATCCCCTGGGCTGAAGCACAGCATGAGCTGACACAGGTAGGGAGGAAAGGACAACATCTTGTGCTGCTGCAGCCCAGAGTGCTGCTGCCTGTCAGGGAATGATGGCAAACACACACAGCTAGGAAAACACGGCTCCTTTTAGCCAAAACAAACAGAGGAAAGAGCTAAGTTGAGATCTTAATTAAGGCCAAGTAATTAAAAAGGTTAACGAAGAACAGCCAACAGTGCATTGGACTAAATTAAGCTGTTGTTCATGCTGAACACGTGCTTGATGTCACATACTAAAGCATGGTAGCAGAAAACCTTTTCTTTTGACACAGGAGCACAGAAAACACAGGTAGAAAAGGGAGACAACCACTAACATCTCCTTCAGAGCACTGCAGCAAACATCACCAGGGGTTTTGAAGCTGAACTCCACAGGATTGCCAACATCCTTGTGTTTCAGGGGAGCAGATTCACTTCCCCAGCAGAGTCTTCCCAGAGCGCCAAGCACAGACCAGTGCTGAGGGCTGAGCATCTGTCCAAGGCAGGAGAGCAGGAGGAGCAAAGCAGCAGCAGGGCCACGTGTGAGTGTCTGAGGTTCCACCCACGGCAGGTCCACGTCACCTTTCTGATGTGCAAAGCACTGCTCCAGCAACTGACTCCCTGACTGCCCAGGAGATGCAGGCAGGCAGGCAGAATTATTACTTCAGATAGCACTTAATGATGTAAACACTCCATTTCCTTTGGAGAGGAGATGGGAATATCCCTATGGCATGCTCCTCCTTCAATAAATAACCAGAAAGGGAAAACAAAAGCACTTCAGCTTTCCCTCCATATGGTGAGGACTGTCATCTTCTCACACAGCAACCACAAGGCTATTTGCACTGACCTCTGCACATCAGCTTGAAAGAAAACAACTTTAGTAGGTCCCTTGGTGGCAGTGGATACTCTGCAAATCAGATTAATAAAAGCTTTGGGACAGCTCAGTTTCTCTTGGTAAATACCACCTGAAATATTCAATTCCTCCCCCCCCAATGCCAATAAATCACTGTCCAGCATAGCAAGGTGACACATTCCACCTCAATGGCTCTATTTGCAGCTCATTTCTCTTCCCAGCTATTATTCTATGCATCTTCCAACATTTGGACAAGATTTTATTAACATGTTCCTTTTGAACCTTTCTGCTTCTGGAACGTGCGTGGAAGGCTTGGGTTTGGGCAGCTGCTGTGTGAGTCCTTGACATGAATTGTGCTTCAGGGATGTGACCTGCTGGGCAGGACAATGGCAGCAGCTTTATTTTTCCTTTCCAGGGTTGAACATCCAGCCAGTGACGCAGAAAGACATGGCTGGCTGATGAATCTCCTCTGCTGGGAAGGAGATGTCTTCACTCATCTCTCTCACATCAGCTTCCTTGGTTCCCCTGCTGATTTGAAAGCTTGCTGTAAATCACCAGCTCCTGTTTCTCCATGCCTGGACAAGCTTGCAGGAGCCACAGTAGCAGCTTCTCAGAACGGTTAAAGGAATAGCTCCAGTAATTAAGTGATAGTTGTGGTTCTCCTAGCCTAGCTCCTGATGTCCCAGACCCTCAGTGTTCATCATGCAGCCCAGCTGACAGCAAGCTCCCTCCCAGGAGAAGGCACCACTGGAGCAGAGAAGGATTTCCAGGGTTAGACAGAGTCAGACTTTATAGTGGTTCTTCTGCACACAACGAGTCCAAGGTCTCCCCTGCCTTTGTTTGAGATGTTCCCAGCATTGTCAGTGACCTCTGGCAGATTTAACAACCAACCCTGGGGGTTAAAATCACTCCCTGTCCCCAAAGGCCATGGAGGCTGACCAAACATGCAGTATTAGCATAAGGACCTGCTCTTTACTGTGCCCTTTTGTAAAGCACTCTTAGTATCTCCAAGCAGAAGCACAATCAGACTTAGGATCACTTCTTGCCATCCCTCCATTCAGTATTGGAATTCTTTGGGCACAGTCTCAGCGCAGATGCTTATGCTAAGACACTCCACAAGCCAGTCAGCATCTGAAACACTGACACGTTAACTCTGTCTATTGATACCAAGCATCACTGGAAGTTTCCTTTACTCTAAAGCATGCACATACAAAATATGACCAAAAACCCCAGCCTTCCACACCTGGTCCCACCAAGTGCTGTGCACATGGATGGATCAGCTCTTGTCTATCACTCCAAAGAGCAACTCTTAGAAACACAACTTCAGCTACAGGATCAGACGACGCAGACAGAGTTGCTAAAAGCAATTTTTGCCTCAGCTCCTAGCAGGAAAGAATGTTTAGATTAATGATTCCTTGAGAACCCATCCCTGCTGGTTCTGTTCTTTTCCCTGGCATTCACAAGTACTGGCACTTACAGTTACCTCAATCACATCACGTATGCAAAGAAATGAACATGCTAGAAGTTACGGACAAGCAGCCAATGGTTCTGGTTTGCTCTGAGGAAGTGACCAAGTGCTGTTGCTCTGCATGGATCTGCATCAACAGCCCAAAGAAACCACAAAGAGGATGGAAAAAAAATCTTCCAGCAAGCTCCACATTCAAATCTATTTCCACAGGTAAAGCTCAAGACAAACCAAGGAGAAATCCATGCAGGAGCAGTAGGTCTGTGCCTTCCCTACAGCAAGTGCCAGGAATGTGCTTCCCCCACCAGAGCCAAAGGCCCCTGACCTATCAATTTCTAGGCATTTCCTTCAAGAGTTCACGTTGTCCTGGGCTGAGAACAGGAGGGAAGGGGGAGACACAGCTCCAGGTTTATTTGTCATTACTGAATGGCTTACTGGTTCTAACAGAGGGGAAAAGCTTTGTTTAAACTTCCACTGAAAGTAATTAATGGTTATTGACTGGCAAATGAAGAACAGGTGACACTCTGAATGAGAAGATAAATGGTCTCATGTTCTAGCGTGATAATGGCTTAGTAATTGCTGCAAAGCCCCAGCCTGGTGCGTCCCATCGTAATGCCAGATCATGTCCAGCACACAAAGGGCCCTGTGTGAGAGGTATGCAGCCCTTCACCTCCCCATGCAGCTGCAGAGTGATCTGCTCCATTTATTCTCTGATGGACTGCACGGCTGAGGCAAAAGTTCAGCCCTTCTCACCTTCCTGTTCACATGCTGAAGCACACGACCCATGACACCGTGGAGCTGTGGCCCAGCCCCGGCTCTGCCCCAGCCGCTCACCGGGCCAAGGGCATCTGCTGGAAGGAATGCTGTCTGGTGCAGGAACAGGGAATGGTGTGTTTCCCTCTATCCTTCATAAAGGTTTTTCTCGGATGGGCTGACAAGGGAAGGTTCACCTGTGTTCAGCTCTTCCACCCTCTCCCTCATTTTTTCCCCAATCCAGTTAACAAAACGTGGGTGAATGCTGAGGAGGAGAACACTACTCTGGAAACAACTCAGCTTCAGCTCTCAGAGTCAGGCTGCTCCTTTAATGGCAAACATAACACAACATACTTTTCATATTTGAACTCCTTTTGGCTCTGGTCTAGTGACTCAAAGTCTAAAGTCATTTACATTTCAGGACAGAAGCCTAAGCAGACAGAGATAGGTAGTGAGCCCAGCGAGCAGACACCCTTCTGTGATCGTGCCCTGGGATATCTCTTCTGCATGCCTGAGACACAACCTCTGCCAAAATCTTCCCCCTTCCGTCCTTCCCCTCTTCAGTATACACAGCCCTGGCAGTAGTAAGCACCATTTTCAAGCAACACACCCCAAAACATCAACCAGTCTTCTCCTTGCCCAAAGTTCTTTGCTTACAGCCCTGGGCTAGTGGAGGGGACACCCCAAACTGGGCTAACACAACCCCTGGAGAGGTACATTCTGCTCTGGTTGTGATGGAGCTTGTCTGGAGCATCCAGAGGATGTTGTAGCTGCATTTCACCACTAACTTCCAGTCCAGCATCCCAGTGAGAAGACATTTATTAACTGGGCTGTCATCCATGGATAACAAAGACTCAGTAGTCTGAGGTTATGTTTAACTCTATAGATTTGATGCTTCTCTCTCTCCCTGTCTGCTCCAGCACTGTTGAGAAGGGCTGCTAATCAGCTCTCTGCCTATCTAAGAGGAAAAAAACCCCAAATCCAACTTTCTGAGACCTCAAAGTACAACCAATGGCTTCTGCTCCAGAAATAAAAGATGAGTTTTCAAGAGAATAAGCAAAGACATTTCCCATGTCTGCTCCAACAGCAGACCCAAAGCAGACATGACTGAGCAGACACGAGATGTGAGCAGTGGAAGGTGTTCCTGCTGCCACTCATTACTATTGCCTTCCACTGCCACAGTGCATTTTTCCCAAGCCCTACACTGTCCAAAGAACCTTTTGTAGGTATTCCTGGGTACTATGTGGAGAGCTTAAGAACGATTTGTATTTGCCACACACACACACACACCCCCAAAGGAATCAGTGACATTGCCTGTAGGATGGAGCAGGCAGCTGCAGGATGCAGTGTCCCTGTGCTTCACAGACACAGCAGCAGAGTGCTGCCTGTCCAGCTCCACTCAGCAGCTGCAGAGTCACCTCAAGGCTGGCTGCAGCTGGGGAGCAATTTCTGACTAAGTCACAACACATCACTGCCCAGAGAGACCCAGGACGACACTGTCACCACTCAGAGAGGTTCTGCCTTGGCAGTATTCCACGGCCTGTTGTCTAGGGATGGGCAGAAGAGTTCTGTGGGTTGGACATGGCACTCTCCAGTGATCCCAAACCTAGCTATCCTGCTGGGGTCATCACTGAGACAGAGAACTGAGCATCTGAGGCCAAAGCATGACCAGCCTTTACAGAGATGTGGCAGCAAAGCAGCAGCCTGTCCCCACACAGTGAGCACAAAGGCCTGGCATGCTCCTGCATTCACCACGAGGGACTGCTCCCTCTGTGCCACAAAAGACAGGGCTGTTGTCTCACCTCCCTCTCTGCATTGTCCCAGCTCACTTGCACTGGCATGGAGAGAAGCTGCTTGGCCTCTCCTGCCACATGGGGAGATGTCTTCCTGCCTGGATGGGAAGCAGCTCCAGCTGCCATCACCCAGCTCCTCCTGACACAAGGCAGCTGACTGGCTGTGGTTTCTCAAGCTGTTACAGCAGTGACCACGATTGATGATGGTGCCTCCCAAAAGCCAGACTGGGGACACTGAGTCAGTGCTCCGAGCCCAAACTGACTCCCAGAGTATTGATTTATTTACTCTTGGAGGGGCAGGGAGGGCAGAAGAGGTGCTGAGCCACCCACACCTGACTGACTTCTGAGCCTGTTAGAAGTGTAGGTGTGTGCTGGGAGTATCTGGCAGGCACAAGAGCCTGTTACGGAAGGAGCTTTATATAAAGAGACAGTGATAGACACACAAGAGAGGGAGGGAAAACCTGCTTACACGTTTTCTGACACAACAGGGACACAGCACACATGGCTGGAAAACACTAAGGAAGCCCAAGTGCAGCTTTGAAAACTCTTGTGATGGAGTAAAGTCTAAACCTGCCTCTGCCCACGAGCCAAGACAGAAGTGCTGGGGATGATCCCATGCTCCCTGCACGAGGGAAGCTCATTCCAGGGAATGCCTATTGCTTGAGCACTGCTTTCTGATGATGCTGTAAGAGAAGGTTGGGAGACCCCTGCCAGAGGAACCCATGGGGATGTGCTTCTGGGCACACCACTGGTCCTGAGAGGCCAGGGACAGCAGGGGCTCGGGAGCTTGCAGCATCAGTGTGCTCCTAGGCTTTCTTCCCTAGGACAGAGCCTTCCTTGCTCAGACACAAGGGAAGGGTGCACACCCAACAAGCAAGAAGCTCACTGTGCTGTCACAGCCTGCATCTGAAAGGCCAACTGGAGTTCATGACTGAGGTCACTGTCTATCACTGCAAGCAGAGTGACAGCAAGCTGCACCCTCCCTCAGCACCCACAGCCAAGGAGATGCTACCTGAGAGGTGCCTCTGCCCTGGACAGTCACCGTCCTGTCTGCTCAGATCCTCCACAGGCACAGTGCCAGTGCAAGATCTGCTGCTCAAGGGATCTCCACTCATGGAAGGACCCTCCCGGACACCATTTCAGTATTGATCAGCTCTCACCAGCCTCAGTGCACTTGGATCTGCTTCCTCCCCAGCAGTGCAGGGCTGCTCAGAAGGACTCAGATGTCCCTGCAGAAAGCTTTCCCTTCAGCCCTGTCCCTGCTCTTCACGTGGAGCAGACACTGAGCACCTGTGACACTGCAGCTGCTCCCATGCAGAGCAATGACACTTGCAAGCCACGGACAGTTACACCAGCCACAGAAAAGGTGTACAAGGAGAAGGCATTTCAGATGGAAACATTTTCCTCCAAGAGGAAAAACACATCACTTGATAGAAAACAATGGAAAATTTACCTTAAGAACTGCACGAAATAGACAAACACCACCAGAGACTTTTCTCAACACAGACAGGGCTCCTAGGGCACAGCTACAGAGACTTGACTCCTCTGCCCAACCCTCTGACAGGTTTCTGAAGCTCCAGCTCATCAGTTGCCACAGCAGCAGTTGGAAGCCCTGGGAGACCGAGCCAGAGCCCATGGCTTGGCTGCAGACATGGACTTGCTCAGAGCTGAACTCTGTTCCCATCTGTGAGCAGCTTTTTCTGTTCAAGTTAAAAGAGTACAGTTGATATATGGAAAGATAATAATCCAGCAATTATAAAGTTCCTGAGATAATAAAATACCTGATAATCTTTGTGGAGCATCTCAAACGAAAACAACATTGGTGTCTTTGAAACAAAAGCCCTCACATCTGTAGGAAACCCTAGGAACTCTCTCCATGGTAAGCAGACAGGCTGATTGTTTTACAGATCTCAGGGAGGACTCATGAAACTTTAGCAGGCAGTTTTATTAATAAAAACCACCAGGATTATAATCCAGATCAAGATGAAAGGTCAGCCTTCACTGCTCATGCTACACCGTGTTTCTCACATCCACTCCAGCAGAACACAAAGTTCTCATTGTCTTATCAAAAACCAGATTACTGCTGCTTGCTTTTTTTCCCCCCTCCCCTTGTGTCACTGAGTGTCAAAATATTGTTCTTCCAATAGCTGCAGTATTTGTACACAGCTTTATAACTGATCTTTAGCTGCTAGCTGGAGGCAAGAACGAGACAGTAAGGCTGCTTGTTGGGAGACCTCACCAGCAATGAGAATTAATAGAGTCCTTTTTTCCTGCCAAAAAGGAAAAATTGAATAGCTTTTTTAGGTCCACAATGGCTTGTTTATCCTTCCAATGGTTAAATTGGAAGGGATGTGTGTGACAGACAGCGATTTAAATGAGAAGATAAAGAGGATGGATAGATGCTCTGTTTCCTTCCCTTTCATGTTGGAGGATATGGTCACAATCGCTAACAAAGAGGTGCCTGAAATTCTGTTTGAGAAAAGAGAGAAAGACATTCAGAACTGAACAGAGAAAAATGAGGAAAAAATTGAATTAGAGAGTACTCCTGAGTTCCAAGCACTCAGACTGTGCTGCCTCCACAAGGCCATACAACAAGTCCATGTTTCCCAGGCTCCACCTCACACACGACTCCAGAAGATACTTAACCCACTTCCCCCTCCCTTTTCCCCCCCTTCCTGAACTAATTTTCCGTGCTATTTTTGCATGAATGGAAGACAAGCTAGCTCTTCAGCAAGCAGCCTCCCACTCGAGGGGATTACTCAGCCCTGGAGGGAAGGGTTGTGCCCAGGTTGTGGTGAGGGCAGAGCAGGCTTGGGGAGCAGTGCCAGGAAGGACTGGCTGGGGCCACCAGCCAACCACAAGCAAACAGAGCAGGCTTCCAAGGCAAGCACTGGCATGTTTACTGGAGCAAAGTGATCAGCCCCACAGTGATGATCACAATGCAGATATTGATCACAAAGTGGTTACAGGGCAACACTGCACTATAAAAAGATCCTGCTTCGTGCTGCTGACACCTGTTTTCCTCCCGTTTCTTTCCTGGATTGCTCAGGCAGTGAAGCACAAGCTGGCTTGCTCCTCTGGATGGGGTCAGAGGAGCACTGAGATCCATGGATCAAAGCAAACGAGGAGCAGACACCAGCTCCAGTGTCCTCATCCCAGCAGGGACAAGGACTCTCTGTGCCCTTGACTAAAGCCTCTCACCTCACCTCCCAGACCTTGTTTCCCTCATGATGCAAGAGATAAGTGAGATAGCCACGCAGGGGACTGAGGTGCTGGGCTCCACACCATCAGGAATCTTGTTGCCTATCCCACATTGCAGACAATCACTGTTTCTTTCTCTCCTTTCCTGCCATTTCAGGATGTTACCTCTTGGCCCTGGTGGCTTCCCCACTCCAGGCTTGCAGGTCTGCAGGGACCTACCCAGAGAAGGTTAACCCACAAGCAGTGCTGAGAGAGGCAGAGAACTGCCAGAGCGCAGAGACAATAAATCAGCACTTCATGATGTTTATACATGTCTGAGGGTATAATTGGGGAGGAAGAGGAGCAAACCTTTAAGAGAGTAAAAGCAACAAAGAGAGAGCACCGAGATAAAATTTACGAGCAGTGATTTGTTTTGTTTTTTTTTTCTAAAGAATACGGAGAGATAAAGTGAGTTAGCAATAGAGAACTAACCTCCATTCTACTTTGTAATTTACATTTCCCCCTCCAACTTCCAGAATCCTTGCCTCCTGCTCCTGAACACCAAGCATTTCCTCCCCAGCCTGCTGCCAGCTTCCAAACTGTGCTACACCCCTGGATAATGACCTAAAACAACCGACTTGAAATGCTAATTTACTCATCCTGAGGAAAACATTTCCTATTCATTAGGTTCTTATAAATTCAGTTATCCTCCTCTGAATAATCTGTGTAAACAGAGAGTGTGCTGCCTTTAACAGATCACTGAAACTTTACCTTCTGAGCTTATTCCAGTTTTCTGGAGCTGGAATGAAAGATGATTTCCACCACTAAGCCACTGTTACTCAGCAGGCTGTGACAAAAGTGCACACTGAGCACCAACTCCTACATAACTATATGTATATACAGTTATATATAACTGCTATATTTATAACTATATGCAACTGTCTATTTATAACTTCTTATACTCACTATAAAAAGCACTTGAAAAAAGTCTCAAGATGCTCAAGCAATCTCATTCCTAGCTCCGTGGAGCTTTTCCTTTAGCAGAACATTCCAGGTGACAGCACTTTGGAACTGGATGCTGACTTCTCCTGGCTGAGCACAGACAGAGGGGAGAGCACAGCCCTGCTGCCTCAGGGATGTGCTAATGCAATACAGAGGGGCTTACTTTCTTTCTTATTTTTACCTCATGTCACAAGTTCAATTTTAGGCCAACAGTCCCCAAACCCAGCGCAGCACGTGACAGAGCAGCTCCAGGAGAGAGCTGGTGGCTTTGCCCCAGACAGAGCAGCAGCCATCGGGCATTGCAGCCTCAGCCTTGCTGCTGCTCTGAGCACATCCCTCCCTGCTCGGGGGGGGGGGGGGG